>CM068960.1:44104245-44141570 GCA_035128595.1 Eptatretus atami | reverse complement strand
CACCACTGTACGAACAATAAACATGCATCCTACACCTCCTGACACACATGTAACGTCCATTTACCGAACAGCCTAGCTAAACATGCATTTAATGGGGGGTCTGAGCTAATCCTATATTTAGTAGCCTACTAAGGGCCATTTCCGTAACAATATATATATATATATATATTATATATATATTTAAATCATCAATATCTCCACCTAGTTGTATGCTTTCGGTTTTGTTACTGTGATTGTTCACAGAGCGAATAAGAAGGTGAATGTTTGCCTGCCAATGAATCGCTTAATCTTTAAAGGAGATACATGAGAAATTGCTTGTCATTTATTAAGCAGAATGAGGCGATTTATTTTTTCCTTTAGAGGCCTGCAAGTTTTTATGGAGCTCAATTAGGCATGTGGGCACTATATGTTGTATAATGGAAGAGTTCATTTCCAAAACAAGGTACGAGACATGTTACATACAGCATATCCATTTCAGAAAAACATCAAAACCAATATAACTCTTTAAGAGATAAGCAAATGAACTGTTTGACAGAAACTGTACTGTGACCAACTAAGTTGCATTTAGTGACTAGGGTAGTACTGCAGAATTATTTCATATCAAAACAAAAGGAATTCTTTTAAAAGTTAATGTTTTAAATTAATGGTCATACAAATCTGCGAAGGTTCCAACTGTCGTTTTAAATTTTAATATACAGTCATGCGCCACTTAACGACGGGGTTACGTTCTGAGAAACGCGTCGTTAAGCGACGTCGTTGTTGTGCAAACATCTTTTTTTTTTTTTCGTTTCGTTTCGAACATCGTACTTACACAGAACTACACACCTAGGCTGTATGGTGTAGCCTATTGCTCCTCGGATACAAACCTGTACAGCATGTTACTGTACTGAATACTGTCGGCAATTGTAACACACATCCAAGAGAGACGGAAGACGCGTAGTGTTTTACCTTTGTGCTGTTTCATGACGGCATCGGTATTGTTAGCAGCAGCTTACAATCTCCTCTCGCATCGATTATAGAAAGATGAATAAATAGCGTTTGGATTTTATAAATACTAATCATTGCATCGATGTTATAATTTATAAATGAAGAAACGAGCACCCGTCAATTGTGATATATATATTTTCGGAACAGTGCGATTGTTTTAACAACATGAAAAGCTTCACCAAAAAAGAAATTTGGTTTTTAATTTCGACTGTAAAAACGATTTATTCGCGGAATTCTTCAATTCAAAGGTAATTTACTGCTAGAAGGTAAACGTGCAAACATTGGTTCAGTTTGAAAGCCGATTTCCTTGAATCCCGATTTAGCACGACCCTGCTTTTTTCGCGATGACATTTTATGGACCTCACACGATCGCATTATAACAGGCCACACTGTCGTTTATTATCATTATGAAGTATTATGTACTGTACAGCGTACATAATTGTAAGTGCTATTTTTATACGACTGCCAGCGGTATGTCGGCTACATCACTCGGCGATAGGAATTTTCAGCTACATTTTTTTTTTCATTTTTTTTTTTCAGAGCTGGCAGATCCGTCGTATATGCGATCCGTCGTTGCCCGGAACGTCGTTTAAGCGGCGCATGACTATATATATTATATATATATATATATTATAATATATATATATATATAAATATATAATATATATCTATTTATAATACCAAGCTTGCACACTAAAAACTCGGCTCGCCGTCACACGATCCCTATGAAATTGCTGTGGCACTAGCGGACATGCCGACAATGTTTGGGAAGTCTGGCGTTCCATAGTACCACTTGCATTTTGCACAATGCATATTTTTGTCATTCCCCGTGTACGGTCTGTCGTCTGCTACCAGCTATGTGTACTGCTATGCCGTGCATGTGCACGGGTACGCCAGTAATATATATATATATAATATATATATATATATATATATATATATATATATATATTCAGAATGGCTTATTGCTCTTTCTTGAAATAACTCTCAACTGAACCTAGTGTTTAGCCTTTATTTACCTGTGTGATTAATTTGTTTTAGGTGACGATCACCTGATTCTACCAAAGGGGTGCCGCTCACAAATCAGAAAAGACCTGCCAAATCTTCTAGTTTGGCACCGGAAGAACCAGAACCAGACCCAAGTAAGGCAGTGATTGAAGATACAGTGATGTACCTAGACAAACAATTTCACAACTTCAGCAAAGAACCGTTGTCCTCTTGAGATATTTGGCACCTCCAAGATGCTAAGGCAGTCTATGGTGACAAGGAAACTGAAAATTTCCTTGAGCATTTTGCAGCCATTCTGACTGAGAAGGAAATCTCAAAAATTCCAGGTGAGTGGTCTCATCTGAAAAGTTGGATGGCAGCGCAAAGAGGAAGGAATCCTCTGGATTTATACAGTGACTTGATCAGAGAGAAACTCCAGCATCCGAGTCATGTACTTGTTTTGGTTCAGACGCTCCTGACTTTCAATCCATCCACTGCCTCCTATGAAAAGGGGATCTCTTGCATGAACTGGGTGAAAACTGCCCATAGAACCTGTTTGTTCTTGATACTTTGAATGATGTAATGCAGGTCTCATCAGATGCATATGAAGTGAATCAGTATTCACCTGATAAGGCTGTAGAATATTGGTTTTTCACAGCCAAAAGTACCAGGCATCTGGACCACAAGTCCCCAGTAAGGCAACATAAGCCAACAATGGTGAGCAGGCCCAGCAGCCACCTACTCAAGTGCTCTCGGAACAGGAGGATTAACCCTCACATTCAGAGTCACAGCAGGAGGTCCTGGTGGTTGAAATTTCAGGGATGGACAATGATGATGTAATCATTTCATCTGATTTTGATTGACTTTCTGGTCATGCAGAATAAAGAAAGCTATTCTTTGTGAAATATGGTTTGATTGACTTTCTGGTCATTCCGAATAAAGAAAGCTATTCTTTGTGAAATATGGGAACAAGATAATCAAGGCTTTCTACTTGTAGCAATCAAATGTTGTAGGTTTACTGTATTCACTAATGCTCAGCCATCCAGTAGCCCACATTGATGGATAATTTTGTATAAATTGTTCAATGAAGAGAGAGACACAGAGAGAGAAAAACACACACACACACACACACACACACACACACACACACACACACACACACACACACACACGACTTTTATAAAAAAAAAATGTTTTATTAATTATAAATGCTGCACTGTGCCTACAGCAGAGAAACTAAGAGTTCTGAAAGGCAGTATTTTGTTGGAAAATGACAACTTTCAGAGCACGCAAAATTTCGAAAATTGGCTTTTTAAAAAATTGAATCGAGTTGCGCAAGTGATTGAGAAGTGACTGCGGGCAACCAAATTTTTGGTTTGGCCTACCCAAAGGGCAACCAAACTTTTCAAAATTTTGCAAGCCCTGAAGTCTGCTGTCCACCTACACCTCAAAGCATCTCTCATTTCTACTACCTAAACATGCTGAAAAGTAATTCTCCCACTTCTCGTGCAATATCTCTCTCCAATATGGTAAGGTGCATGTTTGTTGCCACAGTGTTTTCTCTTTGCCAATTCTGTCTGCGGATCCATCACCACTCCCTCTCAACCCCTCCACCCTCACAACCATATCTTCTTGGAGCCAGCACCCATTCAAAAAAAATTAAAAATTAAAAAAGCGCCGTTTTTCTCAAGTGCATAAAATGCCAAAAAATAAAAAGGTGTAAAACTACAAATGGGACACCAGCTTCAGTTGAAAAATTCCTTCAGTGTGTTTTAGCTTGACATGATGATCAATGTGAACCAAAGATTGCAATTAGAGTTGCACGGTAATATGTTCACCAATGACAGTGAAGTGGCACAAATTGTGTGATAGCAGTTACACAAGCGGTGAAAACATTGCACATGCAACCACTGAAGATGCGAACCAGTTCAGTTTCCAGTTCCCACATTAGCACCAATGACACAAAGTACTGAATCTACAACAGACTGAACCACCTGTTTTCTATCAGTGGATAAAGGTCAAGGAGAGAAATTTATGCCCCCCCCCTCCCCCAGTTACAGTAATCCAAATTGAAAGACATAAAAGAAAACAGCTAGACAAAGTGATGATGACATCACAATGACAAATAGTTGGGGAGGAACTAATAGCTATAGAAGCAAAGTACACTGCCATCATTATAAATGAAGTCATTGTCTCTATATCGGTTGCCATTTCAAAATGCGATATATTATATACGATACACAAGTATAAAAATACGAGATTAAACTCGAAGGGCATTCTTCGACGTCACGACATTGCAAGATATGGCATCACCCGAACCGTTAAGCCAACACCAGGCATAACACAGATTCAGATTATTAAATAATTCTGGCTGGCAGACCATGCATCCGATTAGGTTGAAATTTAAAACATATTCTCCATGACAACTAGATCATAATTGTAAAGTTTCACGTCAATTGATGAAGCAGTTGAAGATAAATAAAAAAATTTTAAAGGATTTTCATTCAATCCAATATTGCTGCCAGACCATGTGATCTATTAATTATCCATGAACACCTTGGTATCCCCAAAGCTTGGGGAACGTGTGGGTGAAGTTTCCCCTTGATCTTTCAAGCCGTTCTGGGAAAGAAGATTTTAAAAAGTATATTCTTCAAAAAAAAATCATAGCTGCCAAACCATGTGACCGATGACATCATAGGTGGCAAAAAAAAATTTTTCCTCATGGATAGGAAATAATGTTGTGGGCCAGGGGTCGGTGGCGAGGACGACCGCCAGACTCCCACCGAACACCCGGAATCAAAAGGTCGTCACCCCGGATAACTCCGGAGTCGACAGGTCGCTTAAAGGACCATGGTCACCAATATTTCGACGGCATGAGGTAGGGTCCGGTCCACTTGTCTAATTCCAATTTACCTCAGTACCCACGCCGTCTAACTACCGGGGAAGCCACACCCTCGGCCGACTTTGTCCGAACCGAGTCGCTGTCACCGACTCGGATCCGGCGTAGCCGAGCGGAAGTTACCAAAGCCGCGCCGGACCAAATAAACAATTTACGGCACAAACGGCCTCACTAGTTCTCAAGCCCGAACCATGCTTGGCCAATGGAAGAAAACACGGACAACGAACTGGAACATTTAACAGGGGATATATTTTACAGTGATCAGGAAGGGAGACACAGAGCAGACTTAATCACAAATATGCAGGCAATGTACAATGAGCAATCAACACATACAATTTCTACTTATACGACGGCACCACCACAGACACACACCAAAAGAAAATGGACCCGGTGGTCTTTATTTCGACCCTCGCAGCCAAGGGGATAGACAGGCTGGAGGTCAGAGCTTGATCGGTACCTGGCCGCCTCGTGCGGTTTGGCCCGCGACTGCAGGTGTGAAACTCGGGGTCATCGGCGGGCCCAGACACGGTATAGTGGGGTCCAGGTGGGAGCCAGGGTCACTCCTCACAGAGGGCCAGCGGAGATTCCCGGCTCGGACTCCGGGTTATTTCTCGACAAAAGGAGAGATGGAAGTCGACGGCTGTGGAATAGTTAGAGGACCAGCTTGAGACACGGCAACGGCGACCACCAACGACGCACAGCAGAGCAATGGCGACCCCTTGCTCTCCGACAATTCCAACCCAACTCCAGCGAACACTCAGGGGAGCCCGGCGATTCTTATCCCTCCCCCGGCCGGGGTGGAGTGATCGGTCCTCTGAGGTAATCTTTGCCCTGATTGGACAGGGTTTCGTGGGGTGATGTGCTGGCCATCCTTGGACACGGGGGAACCCCTCCTTTCCTGGCGGAGTCGGTGTTCTGAGGTGAGGAAACCTCCGCCACGTCCGTGGTCGAACGCACGTGGGCAATGGCGTCGATGATGCGAAGAAGTGAAGGATTGATTTGTTGGCGTTGGGTATTGCAAAAATCTAAATAGAAAGAAACTTCGCGGGGCACACATGTAATTCCCTTTAGACATAGGGAGGAATCTAACTATACACATACTTATTGAAATAACTAAGCTTAGGGACTGCTGTCTGTTTGTGTGCAAATGGCTTCCAGATCCGTAACAATCATACCTGCAAAGTTTTACCTTGATCTGTTCAGACATTTGAGTAAGTTTTTGAAGGTTCTTATGTTAAAAAATAAAATAAAATGGCTGCCGAACCACATGACCAATGACATCATCAATTTTTCCCCCATACAATTTAGCCCGATGACCCTCAAAATTTTTCATGCTGCTCAGATAAGGCAGTTTGCAATTATGACATCATAACGAAGCCACCAATGACATCATCAAAAAAAAATCACACTTTTTCCCCATAGGCAGTACTTCACGTTCTGCCCAGTTTCAATTTTTTCCATGGAGTGGTTTTTAATACAGAGGTCCAAAGTTTTTCCTGTTTTCCAACATGGCTGCCACACCACGTGACCTATGATGTCATAATTATCATTAAAACGTTCTACATGAGTAGTCACACCTTTGGTGAAAATTTCCTGTCGATTGGATAAACGATTGCAGAGAAAGAGAAAATTAGCACGGACGGATGGACGGAACACCCAAAAACAAAATGCCTCCAGCATATGTCAGAGGAGGCATAAGAAGTTTGAAACAGAGAAATTTAAAATATGGAGATGAGATTGCATTTTACCACAATAATGAGCTGTAATGAAAGAATTGTGTAGTACTGAATTGGAGCTCGGTGATATCAATAAACAAGTTGGATCACCTGATAAAGATCGGGCTATTTCGACTTCAGTAAACCATCAAGAAGATTGGTGTTTAAATCTGTAGCAAAAGTTAACTTGGGAGGGTGCCATGGTAATTATGGCTCAAATGACCTAATTTTCTTGTTTGACGCCATTTCCTCCTGTCTCGTGGTGTTCGTTCCACCCCATCCCCAACACCCCTTATGAACAACACACAGACACACCCTCAGGATGGCAAAATATTCTGGATGATGGGTGTCACAAATGCTCACAGATCTTCAAACAGCCACACGATTCTCTAGATCTCATAACATGGTGACCAGGAATGCAGTGAGTGGGGAAAAGTTTGTAAACACCATCGTGACTATGGTCGAAACATGCATGCCCGTCCATCAATCCAGAAAGAAGTCGGTCAGCAAAGTGGAAGCACTCAGACTCCCCTCCACCAAAGGAAATTTTCAATGTATACATCAGCCAATAATATGCTTGTAGTCATATTTTGGGATGTTCGGGGCATCATTCTCACCCATTGCATTCCAAAAGGGACAACTGTTACTGGTAAGAGGTAAGGTGAAGTGTTGTAAAAATAAAAACAAAAAATAATAATAATCTTGTATCAGCATGCCAAAGAAACATCTGTAACCTGCACAGTCAAGAGTTTCGCTTCCATCACGACAATGCCTATACCACATCAACTGCAAGAGCAGTGCATTGAACAGACCCCACATCCACCATATTCAGACGCACACAAACGACCTTTGGTTATTTCAAAAAATGGAAGAGCCTTTGTGGTAGCATTTTCTCCTCCAGATCATAAGGGATTTATCAGTGGGCTCCACATATTCCTAAACAAGAAAAAGAGCAATCAGAGATTGCAAACCCTCGCTAGGACTTATTTTGAATGGTGTATTTTTGTAGGTTTTAGGCTGCCAAACCATGTGACCAATGATATCATATGTGTGAACCTTTTGTTCCTCAGGACAGCCAGTCATACATGTAAAGTTTTGCCTCGATTTGTTCAGCCACTTCAGAGAAGATTTTTGAAGGAACTTTTTTTTAAACAATATGGCTGCCAATTCACGTGACCGATGATTTCATGAATTTTTTTTTTTCTGTGGACCATTTTATCCCTGGATGACCCTCAAAAATTTTCATTCTGATTGGATGTGGCGTTCTGTATATGCAATTCTGATGTCATAACAAGGGCACCTATGACGTCAGGGAAAAAAAAAATCACACTCATTCCCCATGAAGAGTACTTGCCATGTACCAAGCTTCAATTTTTTTTCCACAGTTTCAGAGACACAGAGGTTCAAAGTTTTTCCGTTTTTCCAATATGGCTGCCATACCACATGACCAATGACATCATAATTATTTATCAATAAAACATTCTACATGAGTAGTCGCACCAACGGCGAAAATTGTCTCAATCCGACATGTCTCAAATGAGACAATCTCAATTGTCTCAAATGCCAAAAGTGTATAGCACTCACTCCCTTGAGGATTATTTGAGAAGTGCAGTATGTCGTATTTTTATTGAAGTCTTGCATGCTTGTGGAAATAAATTAGGAGACCTACAGTCCTACATGTTTGAATGCACCTCATAATTGACCGACGAAGGCCTGGTGAACGATCCGATAGAAGAGCCTCCAGGTTTAGACCTTCCTTGGAAACGGTGAACTGCGCTCGACAGGATTCGTACTCTCCATGCAAGGGCATGAAACCACCTCCACAAATGCAATTTCAAAGGCAGCCCAGCATGTGAGCGCGGTCATCCAAATCCGACTGTCCATCACATTGTGAACAAATGTCATCTACGGAAATGTGATGAAGGATTCAGGACAATCCACCTGACAAGTGGTGCTGTGATTTGACTGACCAATTTAGACTTAAATCTGTGATCTGCAATAGGTCATATGCAAGAGGACTATGACAGACTGCAACTAGAGGGGGAGCACTCTACCGAGTGCAAAACCTCCACCGCCAATACTGCTAGGTCACTTAAGTTCATCTTCGATGGCGGAGGTTAACAATTCCTTGTACGGTAAAGATGAGGATAAGCAACCACACATGCAGATGGGGGCATTGTCACCCTGGACGGCACCCCTCCCAGTAGGAAAGAAATGCTGCAACAAGGGGTGAAGATCATCACTAAGTTCCACCAAGTTGCAATTTTTAGCATTGACCTTGCCTTCTCAAGGAATGACTGCTCCAAAACCATTATTACGCACGGCCTACGTGCCTCAGAGCAAGTGCCACAAGTACCCGAAGGGGAGCACAGCAGAAAGTTAAAACGATCACTTTTAAATGTTGGGTCTATTCGTAAAATGTACCAGGTGAAATCAGTGCACAACATGAAACAGAAGGATATTTTAATACTGTTGGGTGGTCGCTAGTACCCTTATTGTCGGGTTTTCCGTGTGTGTGTGTGTGTGTGTGTGTGTGTGGTGTGTGTGTGTGTGTGTGGGTGTGTGTGGTGTGTTGTGTGTGCAACGCGAGGCTCCACAGCACAACCAGCAAACCGATTTCGATGAAACTTGCGACAGGTGCATATGGGCTGGGAGTGTGCGCGTTTGAGTTTCTTGCTAAGCAACCACCCGTTGCTATGCAGCGGCCGAAAAACCGCGTACGGTATTTTCATACTTGTCCTACAGTTTTGAATGTGGAGAAACGAGATTTCGGAATTAAACACTTGAGATATTTCGAAAATTTACTGAGCCGATTTTTGATTTAGGTTTTATTTTTCAAATGGTAGTCCTTCAAAAATCGGGTGTCTATTTACCATCATTTTTTGTTTGTTTGTTTGTTTGTATGTAATGGACAGCTCTGGAGGCCAGAGGTGTCAACTGATTTTGATGAAACTTGACAGGTAGGTTCATACCAGGATCTAGTTATATGCTTTTGAGCACTGTCTATGGACACCACCGTTGCCTAGCAACGGGACTTTGAAATGTTTTAAAAATCATAAAAAATTATTTTTTCGAAAATCAAAAATGGGCTTCCAGGCTTTTATGCGCACTATAATCAACTTTTGTCAAAAAATTTCAGCCCGATCCGTCAAAAACTGTATGACTAGTATGCAATTATGTTGCGACCACCATGTCGCCACCGGCTTGTCTACTGATCAAGCGCCAATATCATTTAATAAGAATCCATCACAATGATTTAAATGAAACACTCAATGACTATAAAACTCCCCACAGTTATACATGACACGTTCAATGCTTTTAAAACTTCCTCAAAGTTACACATGTACATTTCAATGCAGTTTTGGAATATTCCCACAACTCTTAGGTCGGCAACTTATCTCCAGCACCCCCTCTCCTCCTCCTCCTCCTCCCCCTCTCATGCATTTTAATACAGCACTTCGATGAGATAGGAGTTGCGTTTCAGTCGGTTTCTTGCACTTTTGAAGCAAGTGTGAAGGTGAACTTGACCGCACTCCACTGCTCCAAATGCCCAGCACTCAGCTGGAACTGAACCTCTGGTTCACATCTCCAGTCCTCTCCTCTCAAACGGCTCACTGCTCACCTTATATTGTATTGAGACAAGGTCACTCTAAAACCAGGCGACATAAAGTCTCAATTCCAAGACTGACCAAAAGCCTAACCCAATGGCTTGGAGTACCATGTCCCATAAAAAAAATCTTTCCTCCAGTCCGTTTCACTTTAATGTAGGAGTGTAGCTGTCATGTTACTCGAACATTGTAGTCTCAACAAAAGCTGTCCTCAAAGTCCTGTTGACACTCCGTCACTGTGTGAAGTGCCACCCACGCATTCAGCTGTCTGCACAAGTGTCCTTTCACACAGCAACAACAATATTTATTTAATTAAAGTTGACTTTTACAAAGAACACCTGAGCATTCCCAATCATGTAGGATTCATACTAATCTGTAACACCATGCCAGGAAAATGCGCCCACAACATCACAGAACCACTACAACCATTCGGGTGTTCCCACCTCTCACCTTGACGCTGTGGAAAACAAGGCATTTAGGATCATTGGTATCTCCCGTGATGACGCTGAGTCTTTGGGCCTCTCACTCTCTCACCGCAGGCAGGTCTGTGGTCTTTCTATCTTCTGCAGTCTCCTCTAAGGTCTCGCCCCCCCCCCTTGCTCTGTCTGCGATACGTCTACCCCCATATTTCCGCAGGGTGCTCAAGGTTCGAAAGCAACCCCCTTCTGGTAAAACTACCAAAATGATGAATCACTGCTCACCTTCACTCTTTTATTCCTCTTTTTGCCTGCCTTTGGAATAAACTCCCACACTCTCTTCAATCCCATTCTTCCCTCCAGGTCTTCAAAACAGCTGTTCACCACCACCTGTTATCTTCCCCCATCAAAAACCTCGATCTTTTCTACCCCCGTTAATCCACTTCCTTCAAATTCCCTGCTTTCCTTCCTGAAAGTCCCTGTAATGTCCATCTTGTATACCCCATGTTCCCTGCCCCATCCCTCCCCCTTCCACAGATCTCCTGGTGTCTCTGTTCCCCACTGTTTTGTCCTTACCTCTCCTGCCCCTCTCGTCTCATGCTCCCCTTGATGTGCGTTGTGTGTTAGTTCTCATATGAGCCTCGACAATGTATCTAAAAAAACCAAAAAAAAACCAGGTGCGATGAACAAATTGTGCACAGCAGCCCGACTAATAGCAAACTCTGTGGCGTTCTCGGCGAACAGTTTTTGATGAAACTGGCTGCCCACGCCCTAGTTCGAAATTTACAATCAATTGGCCTGCGATTGCTCGCCTGCTTTGCCTTGCACTTCAAATTATGCATGGACAGCACGATCCTGGAGTATGAGCTTCCACCCACTGATCATGTCTTTCCCTCGGAGTTCCATGCCGACATCACCGAAGCTACCATTGCTTGTGAAACATCAGCAAGTTGAGCAGTCTCTCACGAAAGGTCCTGCCAAAAACGCCCCAATAATTACCCCTCTTTCAAAGTCACTGAGGTCTCTTTTTGCAGCCATACTACGGTAGCCATAATTATTACAGGCAACCAGGCCTGTACAGCATTTTTATACATGACCCGAAGCATGCTGAAATGTTATTTGCTTAATTAACACGTGGGCCAGACCTGTGTGAAAGCCGTTGCTGTCAATATATTTGGTGCTCCTCATTTACCCAGGTTTCCATTTTTTTGTCCACGACCTGGATACGAGTATGTATCTACAGTGTCGATACAAAGTCTCCACCCCATTTCAAAATTTTCACCTATTGTTGCCTTATAACCTGGAATTTAATTGCATGAACTCAGACTTTTTTGACCTTAATTTACACATTGTAACCCACAACATCCAAATGAAAAACAAATTCAACAAATTTCAGAAAATTAATGAAATATACAAAACTAGAATATCTTGGTTGGATAAGTGTGAATAGAATATCTTAGTTATGTAAATTACCCTGATACTTGATGGAAGCACCTTTTACAACAATTACAGCTGAGAGTCTGTTGGGATAGGTCTCCACCAACTTTGTACTCCTTCACTGGGCAATATTTGCCCATTCTTCAGTACAAAACTGTTCAAGCTCAGTCAAGTTGTGTGGGGAGCGTTGATGGACAGCAATTTTCAAGTCATGCCACAGATTTTCGATTGGATTTAGGTAAGGACTCTGACTGGGCCACTCAAGGACATTTATCTATTTATTCCTTAGCCACTCCAGTGTAGCTTTGTCTGTGTGCTTCCGGTCATTGTCATGCTGAAAGGTGAACTGCTGCCCGAATTTCAGCTTTCTTATTGAGAGCAGCAGGTTTTCCTCGAGGATTTTTCTGTACTTTGCTCCATCCATTTTCCATTCTATTGGGCCAAGTGCCCCAGTCCCTGCTACGAAACATCCCCATAACATGATGCCACCACCAACATGCTTCACAGTCGGGATGGTGTTCTTTGGGTGGTGTGCTGTGTTGAGTTAGGTTTGCGCCAAACATAATTTGCAATTAGACCAAAAAGTTCCATCTTGGTTTCATCAGAACACCAAACTTTTTGCCACATGGCTACAGAATCTCCGGAGTGGTGGCATACCTCAAACGGGACTTAAGGTGGGCTCTTTTGAGTAATGGCTTCCTTCTTGCCACCCGACCATGCAGGCCAGACTTGTGGAGTGCTTGGGATATTGTTGTCACATGCACACAGTGACCAGTCTTTGCAAAAAGGCATGTGACTCTTTCAAAGTTGGTGGCCAATATGATCAGTCTCCTTGCTTGGTCATCCAGTTTGGAGGGACAGCCTGATCTAGGCAGGGTTTTTGAAGCCACCCATGGACACAACAAGGGGCATAACAATTGAAATTTTTATAAGACTCCACTGGTGTTTAAGGAAATAATCTTAGTTGTAACTTGCTGTGTACACCACCTGCATATGCCATCCAGGTAAGGTCATAATGGACTGTCATGAGAGGTCTATAATGAAATAATGTTCCCATACCGAGAAGACTGTTAGGTATACAATTCAAATGATAAAATGATCAAATGCAAAACTTGAAAGAAATAAAGTTTGCAAGCAAAACAGCTTTCTTTTCTGTACCTGCAAACCTCACCAAGACAAGCTGATGCTCGTTTCACAGAATGGCTGCAAGAGATCAGCTTCAAATATATGCAAAGCTTGCTTTGCTCTGCTGCCTAATCTGACATTTTAGAACTTACTGAGAAAGGATGATACGAGGAAGCATTGTACCATTCTAATAAATTGATTTCAGGCTTCATATATAAAATTATGGGGTATGAGTAAAATATGTCAATGCAGCACAGACAATACATACAGGTACAAAACAAAAACATTCAATATTACAAGGGAACTCAACTTCATTATTGGGTCATTCCGTGTCAAATCAACCAAAAAAATGAAATTCTGCGGTGACCCCCTCAGATTTTCCTGAAAACATTCTCAAAATGTCTCAAAACATTAACATATATGAGGAAGGTTTGCCAAGTTTTTGCTCAAAATTCCAAGTAGTGTCCGAGATATGGCCCTGCAACACCCTAGGGGTGTTTCAATTCTGGCAGTCGCGAGTTGCAGATTTGTATCTGAAGCATTTTTGGAGGGCTCTAAATTCCAGTTTTACAAACAGAGTTCTGAAAATTCACACAAATGGTGTCTATTAGTGAGGCTTTCAGAATGACATAAAAATGTTCTACTTAAAATACTTTTTAAGATAAGTACTCTCAAAAGTAGTGATTTGTAACATGCAGTAAAAAATATTGAGTTTTCAAATTGCTGCCAACAGTCAGTTTATTCATCATGAAGAATTTTGTTGCCTGATTTACATAAACTAGTGAATGGATCATTTACCAAGAAAACTGAAACCTTTTGGAGCAAAATCTTGGGTGCTATAGGTGTCTGAACTTGCTCCAGACTAAACGACACTGAAATTTACCCCGGTTTTACCCCAAGTTTCACCATGTTGACAGTTACACAGCTCTTTTAAATTTTTGTCACTTAAAGACACATACATATGCAAACTGTGGTAGAAAATCCAAGAGTGTTCTCAATCCCTTCTATTTTAAACGAATTTTTTTTTTAATGCATCAATTTCTAATGATTCTGCAGTCCCAAAGTACTTTTTTTAAAATAATTTTTTTACTAACAAACATAGAAAAAATAAAGATATTGTAAGGAAGTATGACTTAAGTAGAATCTAACAATTATAAATCAGTTTACTAAAGCTTAAAGAAGTGTACCAAAATCATTTCCAAAGTTAGGCATGAAGCACAACTCTATCTTATTTAGGCTTTAACCTAATACAAAGCCCTGTAGTAACTGCTAATGCTCATTGTTACATTTGATTATAGGGTCATTCCATGTCAAATCATCAAAGAATCTGCCGTCATCTCTCAGATTTTTATAAAACTTTGGGAACCAATTGGGACCCATGAAACGGCAAGAACTCAAATATTTTTGCTAACAGCCTCTTAATTAGTGAGATACAGATTAACGAACTTTGGACTAATTAGCACGACGTCGCGAATTCAAATGGCCATATCTCTAAAAGTATAACACCTAGAGAGCTGGTTTTGGTGTAATTTTAAGGTATTTTCATGCCCTACGAATTTGTCTGGGCAACATTTTCCTACCTCCAACCACAAAAAAGTTATCACAAAATATAAACTTCAATCGTGAATCCCCAAAAAATGTATCCTTCAAATTTTCCTCAAATTCATCCCAGAGGTACCTTATGATGTCAAGAAGCTTCCACATAAATTTTGTGATGGGCACTCCAATAGTTTTCTGAAGTATGAGCAATAATGTACATGTACGTATGGCATATAGGTTCGAAAATCAACATTTGTAATGTATTATACAATCAATAAGTGAGTTCAAGTACACAGTGTTCACTAACCTGACTTAGGCTTTCAATTTCCTCTTCAATGCAGCAACAGCAGCACTTGTTTCTTCCCCTCAGGCCCAGTTGAAAATGAAAGTATATGATACTTCAAAGCAATTGATGGTCGTTCCCTGTGTTCCCTGTCATGGCTAGGTTAGAATGATTGTATATATACATTACAAATGCTGATTTTCGAACCTATATGCCATACGTACATGTACATTATTGCTCATATCTCAGAAACTATTGGAGTGCCCATCACAAAACTTATGTGGAAGCTTCTTGACATCATAAGGTACCTCTGGGATGAATTTGAGGAAATTGAAGGATACATTTTTTGGGGATTCACGATTGAAGTTTATATTTTGTGATAACTTTTTTTTGTGGTTGGAGGTAGGAAAATGTTGCCCAGACAAATTCGTAGGGCATGAAAATACTTAAAATGACACCAAAACAGCTCTCTAGGTGTTATACTTTTAGAGATATGGCCATTTTGAATTCGCGACGTCGTGCTAATTAGTCCAAAGTTCGTTAGTCTGTATCTCACTAATTAAGAGGCTGTTAGCAAAATATTTGAGTTCTTGCCGTTTTATTGGGTCCCAATTGGTTCCCAAAGTTTTACAAAAATCTGAGAGATGATGGCAGATTCTTTGATGATTTGACATGGATGACCCTATATCCTGGCAATTATAAAACTAATCACTGTTCACTTTGTACAATGGATCCAAGTACATTTGTCCAACAATTTGATATGAAATTATGAAAACAAAAGTTGGATCAGATATTGTACTACATTTACAAATGGATGTAGACTTTCGTACAATGTACACTAAGTATATAAACAATTAGATATGCAAATGAATATTATAACGGTGATTATTATGATCACATTATGTGTCTTAATTTGTAGTTGAGATTGGCAGTGGCCTTAAACTAAAATATCCTTTTTACAAAATGTGAGCCAAATTAAAGTAACCACATACTTGTTCTGACCAAAAACACAACAATTTGATCATTGTGGTGCCAACTTATGAATGTTTGGCATGGCTTCCACTTCAAAAGCACACCTATTGCTTTTATTCTACATCTTTCATCGAACATGTTTTTTTTAAATAGTGGGCCTTTTTAAAAATAGAAGGGATTGAGACAACTCTTGAATTTTCTACCACAGTTTGCCTATGTATGTGTCTTTAAGTGACAAAAATTTAAAAGGGCTGTGTAACTGTTAACATGGTGAACACTTGGGTAAAACCGGGGTAAATTTCAGTGTCGTTGAGTCTGGAGCAAAATTCAGACACCTATAGCACCCAAGATTTTGCTCCAAAGGTTTCAGTTTTCTTGTGTAAATGGTCCACTCACTAGATTATGTAAATCAGGAAACAAAATTCTTCATGATGAATAAATAAACGGACTGTTGGCAGCAATTTGAAAACTCAAATTTTTTGACTGCATGTTACAAATCACTACTTTTGAGAGTACTTATCTTAAAAAGTATTTTAAGTAGAACATTTTTTATGTCAGATTCTGAAAGCCTCACTAATAGACACCATTTTTGTGAATTTTCAGAACTTTGTTTGTAAAACTCTGGAATTTAGAGCCCTCTAAAAATGCTTCAGATACAAATCTGCAACTCACGACTGTCAGAATTGAAACATTCCTAGGGTGTTTGTAGGGCCATATCTCGGACACTACTTGGAATTTTGAGCTATAACTTGGCAAACCTTCCTCATATATGTTAAGGTAGCTTTGGGAATTTTTCAGAAAAATCTGAGGGGGTCACCGCAACCCCCGGCTGAAATGACACGGAATGAGCCTAATACATTAAATGAGAACAGGCTGCCAGGATAGCCAATAGGTGTGCACACTCGCTGTCTAATCTGGGTTCAATTCTCGGCACAGCTATAAACCATCACCTCCAAGCTAAAGACGGCAATAAATCAATGATTGCGACATCCCTCGAAAGGATATTAAAATGGCTGACCCGTCTGCTAGCATTAGTCGGTGGATGTTAAATATTCCACATTATCTCGTTCAGAGGCAGCAAGTTATGGCCGGCATCCTGGCCAAATTCCTGCTGGAATGTGCAGAGGTACCTCTTCAGCAATGATGCAACCATCAGGTTTATTCCAGAATTGAATCTCAGTCCTATATGCAGTCACGAGCAATTATGAGAATAAAGTGTGAAAACCCATCCCCAAACAAAAACAAAACCACAAACAAACTTAACCACAAATTAGGGGGTTAAAAGAACACAATACCCTATGCAGTAGTGAAGTATATAGTTCAATTTTAAAATAAAATGATGATTTTAAAGATAGTTTTAAAAATCTAGACGTTTAGTGCGACGGAAGCAGTCTTATACACCACAAGACATTGTTGAGTCACAGTTAAGGAGATAAAGACTTTCTTAATCACCATAGAATGGAGCGTCATTTGGCAGCCTCTTCTTCAGCCCGATACCGCACCCTCTCAGCTCTCATGCCACGCCTATCTCACCTCTTATGACAGCTCCTATTATGTACACCACCCAACAGAACCAGGGTAAGTAACCTTTTTGTTCAGAAGAGCCAACCAAAATTAAAACCTTGAGCAGTTGGTGTACAAAGAGCCAACCTTACAATTTAAACACACAATTAACATTGCTTACTTTATTGTGGAAGTGTAATTATAAAATAATAATAAAAATTAAAGTTTAGATTGTACTTCCATTGCCATTTTCTGTTCAAGCAAAGCTCAAGCAATATTCATCTCTATATTAAAGATTTGGAATTCCAGAAAACTAAGTAAAAACGAAGATTAAACTATTCAATTCCTTACAAAGATTGAAAGACATCTTGACCAATCAAAATTCATGAAACTACAGACTCAGGAATACTCAATGAAACCAAAATCTAATGAACTTGTTCTTATCACCGACCCAAATAATCCACCTAGTTTTGTCATAACTCGTCCAAAATGTTTTAAAATATTGTGCGATAGATCAGTTTTGGACCCATAATCTCAATGGTGAAGAATTACTTAATATTAAAATAAAAAAAAATTCTCGAATCTGGATGCAGATCTTCACTAAAATCTATTAAATTCCTCCTTGTCACACACCCAACCTGTCCACCAAGTTTCATCCGAATCAGTCACTAACTTTTTGACATATCTTGCTCACAGACAAACAAACAGGGGTGAATACATCAACCTCCTTTCACCTTAGGTGGTGGAGGGAATACATTAAAAGGTTAAAGGAAGTATTTTTTTTACCTCCACCACCGAAGGTGAATGGAGGTTATGTTTCTACCTCTGTCTGTCTGTTTGTTTGTGAACAGAATATCTCAAAAAGTTGTGGACAGATTTGGACGAAATTTTATGGAGAGCTTGGGTAGGTGACAAGGAAGAAATGATTAGATTTCAGTGAAAATCCAAATCCAGATGTCGATCTGAATTTTTAAAGTGATTCTTCACCATTGGGAGATGGAGCCAAAAACGACATATAGCAGGATTGGGAGATGGAGCCAAAAACGACATATAGCAGGATATCTCAGAAAGTTGTGGACGGATTCGGATGAAACTTGGTGGGCAGGTTGGGTATGTAACAAGGACGAATTAATTCGACTTTGGTGAAGATCCAAATCTGGATCTGAGAATTTTTTTTAGTGATTCTTCACCATTGAGTGATTGGGCTAAGACGATATATAGCAGGATATTTAACCTCCGCCATCGAAGATGGACGGAGGTTACTGTTTTCACCCCTGTCTGTTTGTTTGTTTGTTTGTTTGTGAACAGTATTACGGAAAAACTCCTGGACGGATTTCGACGAAACTTGGTGGGGGGATTAGGTATGGTCCAAGGATCATGCCATTAGATTTTGGACTTGGTCCAAAGTCCAATATGGCCGCTATGGCGGCCATTTTGAAAAAATATTTGAATTTTTGTTTTTGCATTTCTACATGTTTTAAGTGATTTACAACACCAAAAAAATGTTAGAGAAAAAAAAAAACAGAAATTTTGCACCTTTTTTTTCAAAAAAATTTCATTTTATTTGAAAAATATTTGAAATTTTTTTTTTGCATTTATACATGTTTTAAGTGATTTCCAACCCCCCAAAAAAATTTGTTAGAGAAAAAAAAACGAATTTTGCACCTTTTTTTTCAAAAAAATTTCGATTTTTTTTTTGGCATTTCTACATGTGTGTCGATCTAGTTTAGTTTATTCAATCGTGGTTCAGTAGAGTCTGATCCGTTTTGACCTACAATGAATAGGATATCAGGTTCACTTAAGTGACCCAGCAGTATTTGCGGCGGAGGTTTTGCACTCTACCGAGTGCTCCCCCTCTAGTTCAAAAAGTTATCGACGGATTCAGATGAAATTTGGTGGGTTACTTGAGTCGATGACAAGAACAAGCCGATTTAATTTCAGTTCAGGTCCAAATCCAGATCCAGCCCATCAATGGGATACAAAACGTAAACTAATCAGCCGAGCCGGAGGTATGCTCTCGACCGAGTGCCCTTCCAGTTAATGGTGTTCTCACATTGACTTATTCATTCTGCCAGTTCTCGCACTGATGAAAAGTTACTCACAATAACTATTGCTGGTAATCAATATCGCTGATAGCAGAGCTCTTATTAATTTCTATTAATAATGGTCATTTTCATTTCCAGTTTAAAATGGTCAAAACAGCATTGGGGGAAAAAATTGGAGAGAAAACATGAAAAAAGGGACCATTATGGGAAGAATATTTACTGAAAGAAATAGAGCAGAAAAGATTATCTCATGCCAGACAAAATTACCCTCCAAGCAACTTGGATGGAGATAAAATGACCATTTCAGGAATATAACCAGAGTTGGTGTCAAAGCCACCCAATGTTCACCTGTTTAAACATTTATCGTTTTTAAAAGACGTCTAATAATTAATATTTTTTATAAAGCATTGCAGTGAAGTCTGATCCAAATAATTTTAAAGCAATATATTGTTACGTTGTGGAAATTCACAAAACACCATTCAGGTTCCCCGAAGATCAGTTATGTCGATAAGTGTGTGTCCAGAATAGATTTCCACACGATGTTTAACGGGCAATTATTCGTGTAACCGGGCTGTGATCTTTGAGTCAGCCATTATTCTTTGCTATCTTATTTGGAACAACCACAAGCACTACTTCAACACCCACAACCGCCTTTCAACAACCACGCCATCCCCACCACAGCGCCAACCAAACCACCATCTCAAAACCACGCCATCCCACCACAGCGCTAACCACACTGCAACAACAACATCTCAACAACTCCCCCCGATATCCATCAGAACGGGTAAACAGAAATGACGGTTGGAAAACACACTAAGCCCAGCCGGTCTATTGGAATATTCCTTCAGAAGAGCGAAATAAAAGAATGTCCGTGATCGGGCCAAAAGAGCGCCAAGAGGAGCCGCGCCGAACCCCCCTAGAATGCCCCCCCCCCCGCGCCGCGAAGGGAGGGCGAGGCGCCGGGGCGATAAAAGGGCGCGCTGAACGCCAAGGAGTGGAGTTGCAGTCAGTCTGGGTTCGCGTGAAGGCTGGGAGCGAGGGAGTTGCGGTCGGTCTGGGTTCGCCGTGGAGTTGAGTGGAATCTGGGAGCGGAGTCGAGCTGCAATCGTCTGGGAGTGCAGTCTGGGAGTGCAGCGGAGTCGTCAGCGAGAGGAAAGAGAGTCCCTCTGCTTGGTCTCTCTCCTTGGTTGACGGAGGCGCCGGTGGAGCCGGAGAGGAGTCGCCAGCCGGATCGCCGTTGAAGGCACGGTGGAGTCCAGCGGAGTGCGGGCAGGGCCACCGAGGGTCATCGAACCAAGGCCCGGCGAGTCACACGAGGGTGAAAGGTAGCCTGCACGGTCTCTCGGAGCCTCGCAGTCATCCGGCTCCGAGGAACATTAAAGGCCTGCGGCCCTATTCTTACCCCTTTTTTCTTTGAATGAACGTTGTGGCGCCATGTCCTTAAGTAGAACTGTTAGTGATAGTGTAAATAATAATAGAACGGTTGTAGTCTTTGGTCTGCTCGTGTCCTGTCCCATTCCCCATTCAATGCTTGAATACGTGTATAAATAAATGTCATTGTTTGAATGTCCACCTGTTGGTTGCGTCCTTTCCCTTAATTGAGCTGCCGTATTGCATTCGGGATATTAGCTGGCTTTTAAAACCATAAAGTAATCGGATCCGGCGGGCTTGGCGATATACACCGCTCGGCAAATCGCGAACGGAGCGAGCTGCCTAAGCGGCTCGTTTCCAAGCAGGTCCCGTTGAGGTGTAAATCCCGGCATTCTGTCTGCGCGCATAATTAGGTAAATGACAATTTGGCGATCGGACGCTGTCGCGCGCGGACAGAATAGTTGGCTGATTTTCGGTGTGATTAAAAACACACCCGTAGCTGGATTCCGGCGTTGATCCGAAAGCTGCGACTAGGTTTGCCACGTCCGGTGGGCACGCGGCTGTGATTAGCTAAAAGCGGTCGCCCGCACGCCGGCGCCGCGGAAAACCACAACAATATGTATTTGTATATTGTAATCAGTAACAGAGCGCAAGTGAGCACAATATACGCCCGAACAAGAAGGTATATACAGAATTGTGCTACTACATGGAAAACAGCAACCACTTTAGATGACGAACGTATGATGCGGCACACCGTCTCCACAGTCTGTACCTATGTACAATATGAAACGTGAAAGTTGAAACTTTGGGAGTTAGAGTGCGGACAGGAACGGATGGAAACAGCATCTGGTTGCCATGGCAACCACTTCAGATGACGAACGTATGTCGCAACACACCGTCTCCACAGTCTGTACCTATGTACCAAATAGAAACGTGAAAGTTAAAAACTTTGGAGTTAGTGTGGGACAGGAACGGATAGAAAACAGCATCCTGGTTGCCATGGCAACCACTTCAGATGACGAACGTATGTCGCAACAACCGTCTCCACAGTCTGTACCTATGTACCAAATATGAAACGTGAAAGTTGAAAACTTTGGGAGTTAGTGTGCGGACAGGAACGGATGGAAAACAGCATCTGGTTGCCATGGCAACCACTTTAGATGACGAACGTATGTCGCACACCGTCTCCACAGTCTGTACCTATGACACAATAAACGTGAAAGTTGAAACTTTGGGAGTTAGTGTGCGGACAGGAACGGATGGAAAACAGCATCCTGGTTGCCATGGCAACCACTTCAGATGACGAACGTATGTCGCAACACACCGTCTCCACAGTCTGTACCTATGTACCAAATATGAAACGTGAAAGTTGAAAACTTTGGGAGTTAGTGTGCGGACAGGACGGATGGAAAACAGCATCCTGGTTGCCATGCAACCACTTTAGATGACGAACGTATGTCGCGCACACCGTCTCCACAGTCTGTACCTATGTACCAAATAAACGTGAAAGTTGAAAACTTTGGGAGTTAGTGTGCGGACAGGAACGATGGAAAACAGCATCCTGGTTGCCATGGCAACCACTTTAGATGACGAACGTATGTCGCGACACACCGTCTACACAGTCTGTACCTATGTACCAAATAAACGTGAAAGTTGAAACTTTGGAGTTAGTGTCGGACAGGAACGATGGAAAACAGCATCCTGGTTGCCATGGCAACCACTTTAGATGACGAACGTATGTCGCGAACACCGTCTACACGTCTGTACCTATGTACCAAATATGAAACGTGAAATTGAAAACTTTGGGATTAGTGCGGACAGAACGGATGGAAAACAGCATCCTGGTTGCCATGGAACCACTTTAGATGACGAACGTATGTCGCGACACACCGTCTACACAGTCTGTACCTATGTACCAAATATGAAACGTGAAAGTTGAAAACTTTGGGAGTTAGAGTGCGGACAGGAACGATGGAACGGACGGACGGACGGAACGGACGGACAGACAGACGGACAAGACGACCGTATCACATAATACGCCCGCGATATATATATATACAGTGGGGGAACAAGTATTTGATACACTGCCGATTTGCAGGTTTCCCATTACAAAGCTTGTAGAGGTCTGTAATTTTTATCATAGGTACACTTCAACTGTGAAAGACGGAATCTAAAACAAAAATCCTGAAAAATCACATTGTATGATTTTAAAATAATTAATTTGCATTTAATTGCATGAAATAAGTATTGATCACCTACCAACCAGTAAGAATTCTGGCTCTCACAGACCTGTTAGTTTTGTCTTTAAGAAGCCCTCCCATTCTCCACTATTACCTGTATAACTGCACCTGTTTGAACTCGTTATCTGCATAAAAGACAGCTGTCCACACTCAATCAATCAGACTCCAACCTCTCCACAATGGGCAAGACCAAGAGAGCTGTCTAAGGACTCAGGGACAAAATTGTAGACTTGCACAAGGCTGGATGGGCTACAGGACAATAGGCAAGCAGCTGGTGAGAAGGCAACAACTGTTGGCGCAATTATTAAGAAAATGGAAGAGTTCAAGATAACAGTCACTCCCTCGGTCTGGGCTCCATGCAAGATCTCACCTCGTGGAGCCTCAATGATCATGAGAAGGTGAGGGATCAGCCAGAACTACACGGCAGGACCTGGTCAATGACCTGAAGAGAGCTGGACCACAGTATCAAAGAAAACCATAAGTACACACTACGCCGTCATGGATTAAAATCCTGCAGCGCACGCAAGGTCCCTCTGCTCAAGCCAGCGCATGTCCGGCCCATCTGAAGTTTGCCAATGACCATCTGGATGATCCAGAGGAGGAATGGGAGAAGGTCATGTGTCTGATGAGACCAAAATAGTGCTTTTGGTTTAAACTCCACTCGCCGTGTTTGGAGGAAGAAGAGGATAGTACAACCCCAAGAACACCATCCCACCGTGAAGCATGGAGGTGGAAACTCATTCTTTGGGATCTTTTCTGCAAAGGGGACAGGACGACTGCACCCGTATTGAGGGGAGGATGGATGGGCCATGTATCACGAGATCTTGCCAACAACTCCTTCCTCAAAAGAGCATTGAAGATGGGGCGTGGCTGGGTCTTCCCGCATGACAACGACCCGAACACACAGCCAGGGCAACTAAGGAGTGGCTCCGTAAGAAGCATCTCAAGGTCCTGGAGTGGCCTAGCCAGTCTCCAGACCTGAACCATTAGAAAATCTTGGAGGGAGCTGAAAGTCTGTGTTGCCCAGCAACAGCCCGAACCTGAAGGATCTGAGAAGATCTGTATGGAGGAGTGGCCAAAATCCCTGCTCTAGTCTGTGCAAACCTGTTAAGAACTACAAGAAACGTCTTGATCTCTGTAATTGGCAAACAAAGGTTTCTGTACCAAATATTAAGTTCTGTTTTCTGATGTATCAAATACTTATTTCATGCAATAAAATGCAATTAATTATTTTAAAATCATACAATGTGATTTCAGATTTTTGTTTTAGATTCCGTCTTCACAGTTTGAAGTTGTCCTATGATAAAAATTACAGACCTCTCGGTGCTTTGTAAGTGGAAAACCTGCAAAATCGGCAGTGTATCAAATACTTGTTCTCCCCACTGTATAATATATATATATCGGGCGTATAAAAAATAGTGTGGTAGATAAAAACATTAGAAAGGAAAAAAATAACTTGCACCAAAAACTTTAACATTTTCACGCTCTACGCGGGGTTATCGCTATAGCTCTCTGTTCTTCGAACAGGCGAGCTAAAAATGTGGAGCAGCTAAATTTTGGAGCACTGGAGCACAAGTGAGAGTAAACACCATTCACTTGACTTGAAGTCATCATAATCAAAACAAAAACAGTTTAAAGGTTCTTTGATCCCTTCCAAGAAATTCCACAAAATTATTTCCACAAGACAACTTAGGAGAAGGATCTGATAAGACCAAAAAGAAGACCTCTCTATTTGTGTAATTTCAGCAATTTGTTGTGGATTGCTGTTGCATGGATGACACATGAAGGCGGCACGGAGATGACATTCTTATTCGAGATGAAAATGATGAGAAGAAATGAGATGCAAAAAAATAAAAATAACATGAAACATCAATGGTGATTTTTCATGCATACAGTTGTTAAATGGCATTGTCTATTTACTTTTGTTTTAATAATCCTGTTAAGAATTTGAATATAACATTATTGAACTTTACAGGATTTAAGTATTACAGTGCCTATAGAAAGTCGACACCCCCTTTCAAAATTTTCACCTTTTGTTGCCTTATAGCCTGGAATTTTGCATTAAATCAGACTTTTTACACTTTTATTTACATATCATAACCCACAACTCCCAAGTGAAAAACAAATTCTACAAATTTCAGAAAATCAACTAAAAATACAAAATGAGAATATCATGGTTGGATAAGTGTCCACCCCCTCATAATAGTAATTGTAAATTAGCTCAAGTGTAACCAATCACCTTCAAAATCACAAATCAAGTTAATTGGCCTCCACGTGTGTTAAATTGTAGTGATTCTGATTATTTCAGAATAAAATCAGCTATTCCTGTAAGTTTCCTCTGCTGGGTAGTGCATTTCACAGCAAAGACTCAACCATGAGCACTAAGGAGCTTTCAAAATACCTCCGGGATAAAGTGGAAGGGCACAGATCAGGGGATGGGTATAAAAATATTTCAAAGACCTTGAATATCCCTTAGAGCACAGTCAAGACAATCATTAAGAAGTGGAAGGCGGATGGCACCACCACGACCCTGCCTGGATCAAGCCGTCCCTCCAAACTGGATGACCAAGCAAGGAGACTGATCAGTGAGGCCACCAATAGGCCAATGACAACTTTGAAAGAGCTACAGGCCTTTATGGCAAAGACTTGCCACTGTGCAAGTGGCAATATCCCAAGCACTCCACAAGTCTGGCCTGTACGGTAGGGTGGCAAGTAGGAAGCCATTAATGAAAAAAGCACATCTTCAGTCCCGTTTGAGGTATGAAAAAAAACTCGAGAATCTGAATCCATGGCGCAAAAAGTTTTGTGGTCTGACGAAACAAAGATGGAACTTTTTGGCCGAAATGCAAAATGTTATGTTTGGCGCAAACCCAACACAGCACATCATCCAAAGAACACCATCCCGACTATGAAGCATGGTGGTCGCAGCATCATGTTATGGGGATGTTTCTGAGCAGAGATTTGGGCACTTGTCAGGATAGAAGGGAAAAGTGGATGGAGCAAAATACAGAAAAATCCTAGAGGAAAACCTGCTGCCCTCAGTAAGAAAGTTGAAATTCAGACAGAAGTTCACCTTTCAGCATGACAATGACCTGAAGCACACAGCTACTCTAGTGTAGCGTTGGCTTAGGAACAAAAAGATAAATATCCTTGAATGTCCCAGGCAGAGTCCTGACCTAAATCCAATCGAAAACAAGTGGCATGACTTGAAGATTGCTGTCCATCAACGCTTCCCATGCAACTTGAATGAGCTTGAACACTTTTGTACAGAAGAATGGGAAAATATTGCCCAATCAGGGTGTGCAAAGTTGGTAGAAACCTATCCCCAACAGACTCACAGCTGTAATTGCTGTTAAAGGTGTTTCCACCAAGTATTAACTCGGATGGGGGGGGGGGGGGGGGGGGGGGTGGAGTGGACACCTATCCAACCAACATATTCTCGTCTTGTATTTTAAATTAATTTTCTGAAATTTGGAGGATGTGGTCTTCACTTGGAAGTAGTGGGTTACGATGTGAAAGTAAAGGTGGAAAAAGTCTGATTTTATGCAATTTTATTCCAGGCTATAACGCAAAAGAAGGTGAAAATTTTGAAAGGGTTGTCAACTTTCTATAGGCACTACATGACCAGCAAGTGGTATTGTATTTTCTAATCAATTATAAATGTATTCTTAGCTTCACCCCACTTCCTGTACTGAAAGCCAGCCTGGAAATTTGAACCTGCATTTCTGCTTCCTATGGCCGGTTCAAACTAGCCGTTGTTTGAGCTAGCCAATGTGATTGGTTGCCTGGTTCATAGGAGGACTAATGAAAGAGTAGGGGAATTGCATCGACTTTGTACCACCTACTCCTCCAAAGCAATGCTTTCTTTGCTACTTCCTGTTTACAGCCCTCACTGGCTTCCTTTAGCTCGTGAATTTATATGTGACAGACTGACAAGCATATCGTTATATTACATAGGTCAGGGTGTACAGAAAGTCATCAGAGTACGTACTTTTGCACATGAAGTTCAAAGTCACGTTCTCAGGTATTTAAAGTAACGAACAAATGGCATAACAGAAAAAAGGAAAAAGAAAATTACAGGTGGCATGCATGTCAAAGGTTCAGGAGGTTGCAGTTGTTTTACAGTTTATCACTACCAAACGGACATCTAGAGCCAGCAAACAAAATAACCCAAACTGAAAAATAAAGTAAAAAGAAAAAAGAAAAGGCAGCACTGGAAGAATCAGCAAGGGATGGGGGGAGGGAGGTAGGAATAGAAACTGACAGACACATTCAGCTAAACTCAAAATACGTGATTCCATTTTCCAAGGAAGACAGCAACAGTAGGCCAAAAGTCTCTGAAAAATTGAGGTTGTAATGGACCAACCCTCAATGAAATTTCACAGCATTTATTTTGGAATTCTGGGAAAAGATGACAGTTCGATCTGCCATCTTGGTTTTCAGATGCTGTTTACAATAATAGCTACACAGACAGCACCAACATCTTCTCTTTAAAAACTCACTTTAGAAAAGTAAACTTCTACATACCAAATTGGGTTAAAACAAGAAGAGAACTCCCTCATTACATTTTGATATCTTACCAGCTAATCCGAAGACGTGAGGGTTATGGGTGAGCTCGATTCAAAATAGACTAAATGGAACATGTTCAGTTTGTATTTTGCTGGAAAAATCAATTCTACGATAAAAAAAAAACTTTTAACCAGACTCAGTGGTGCGTATTTTCCGGTGTATAATCCACACTTTTTTTTGTCAACAAAAAAGGTATATGTTGGGATTGCGGTTAATACACAGGTACAGAAAAAAGTCTTTAAAACGATCAATGCTGAATTTCAATTATATTCCAAATGAACACTTTTAGCAGTCAGAACTGCTGTTACGCTAAATTTCACCATTTACATTTTGAAAATGGGTTCAGGTTGAGAGTTTGTACAGCGTTTTGTTAACCGTGTGCATAAACTAAATAAATAAAAAACCCGCAGACACCTGGAGTTTCGGTGTGTGGCGTATATAGAGTCACGCGGCTATGAAAACACCATTAAACACAAAAGAAGAACACCTGGTCTCACATCAAAATAAGAATTATTCACAATAGCTAGACTCTTTGGCGAGGACACTTGCAGATCATGTGTATAAATGGTATAATAACTATATTAACACTTCAAATATATAAAAAACAAGGAAAACAACAGTGAGAGCGTCCTTCACGTTCAGCCGTGCACCGAACCTCTCGTAACTCACTCTCAGCTCCACCCTTTTTGTCCCGCCTCCGTTAGAGGGGAAAACACCAGTTACGTTTGATGAGTGAACGGATGTTTCTCTGGAGGGAAAGGACCGCTACAAGTCTAATAATGGAGTACCCACCTCAAATAATCTTGCGAGCAATGTGACGATCAACACTACTCGTCACGGGAAGGACCGATTCACCGTCATGCTCGCCTGTACCACAGACGGTGGCAAGCTTCCCACGTTTGTTGTGTTGAAGAGGAAGACAATGCCCAAAGACAAGTTTCCAGCCGATGTCATTGTTCATGCGCAGCAGAAGGGGTGGATAGACGAGGGACTGGTCCAGGACTGGGTGCGCATGGTCTGGAGTAGTAGGCCGGATGGTGGTCTCTCCCAACGATGGAGCACGCTTGGCCTGGATGCGTTCAGTTGTCACAAGACCGACGACACCAAAGTGCTGCTCCCTCGGACCAACACTCTCATCCCAGGTGGGATGACATTGCTCCTATAGCCCCTTGATGTGTTCATCAACAAGCCGTTCAAGGACGGGCTACGTCACTGCTGGTCTGACTGGATAATGAGTGGGGAGACGACCTACACCAAGAGTGGGAGGATGAGAAAGGTCAACCTTCTGGATCGTCAAGGTGTGGGAGGAGATACTGTCAGACATCATCGAGCGAGCATTTCTGAAATTCTGCTGTCAGCAGTGTTGGTATTTTTGTACTAAAGATGAATCCGTCTTGAAATGTCTTGTTGTTCAGGAAATTCTATCTTTAGAGTCTAGTCTTTTAACCTGCAAGCTAAAAGGACTAATTTGTTGTTAGCTCAGAAAAAAAGTCCTCCTTGCCAAGCTGTGTGGAAAGCAGGCTAGAGGGACTCCCGAGTCGACTCTGGATGGAGAATTTGTGCGACATTGACACTCCTTCCAAGTTCTTCTTTGAACTCGAGAATAAAATCAAGAGACGTCAACAACTAACTTTGCTATGAACAACACAAGGAAGAACAACATGTGATCAAGAAAAAAATGAAGGCTTTAGTTAAGCACAAGTCTGGAGACGGCAATGGTTCACGAGCGGTATTTGACGATGTAGATTGTTTCAGAAGTCAAGGATGAGACAATGTGATAATTTTTGACCAAGTTATAAAAATGATCAACATGATGTGGTACGAGTGACAGGTTATTAGCTGCAAAATGTCGAAAACCCAGTTTCATTCAACAACTTTCAAAATTTGACCTTTGCATAACCTTTAAAGGTCACAAAACAATGTTGTGGACATTAAAATAAGGAAACAGGATACGTGCTATAGCTTATTGGAGTTAGTTCGTCGAAGAAGGTCGAAAACCCGGTTCGATTCCCACAACTTTGAAAATTTGACCTTTGTGAACTTTAAAGGTCAAAGGTCAAGGATTATGACCTTTGGTGCAAAACTTCCTCTGGAACATTCCAGGAACAATATAACGTCATATAGGCTATATGGCATTTCACACTCCTCGGATTATCCATACTTTGATGAAATCAGCGTAAAAACAAACTTGAAGGGGGCGCCACGGGCAAGGTGTTCGAGATAGAGCAAAATGGCTTCAAGACTTTCGGTGGGGAATGACCTCAAGATTATGCATAAAAAATATTGTCATCCTAGCTCTAAAAGTTTGGGCGGTCGTATGATTTTTATGTCAAAATTCGCAATTTTCTAAGTTCGTGACCTTGTGACCTTGATCTTGGGACGAAAATGAAAAATTGAGCTCCGTGGGGCTATGCAGGTGCCATTGGGCTAACCAAATACCAAAACCCCTGCCAGATTCGACAAACCCCATCGGAGAAGATGCAAATTGAAATCGGCTACCCTCTAAAAACACATGTTTTTTGGGCGTAGCTCCGCCCATAATGGGCGCACCACGCCCATTCTCAGGAAAACACAACTAGATCATGATATAAACCTCCCACCAAAATTTTATCAGGATCGGATCAAAACCCACGGAGCTATGCTCGGGACAGACAGACAGACAGACAGACAGACAGACACACACCAATAACGAATATAGTGGTCACTTACTTTTTCATGAACCAATTACTTTTCTGAACGCAATCATGCCAAGGACATTAATCATGAAGTGATGCATTAATTAACTGCTCCTTTGCCCACCTTGCCGAGTGCACAAGTCTGCAGTTAGAGGAGGAAGTGACCTAAGAGGAAGTCTTTGCAGCGCTGCAAACTTTTACCCACTGGCAATACCTTGGTCTTGGTCAGAATTCCCATCGAGTTCTACAAAACCTTTTGGGAACTACTGGGAACAGAATTGCTTGGGATTTTGTCTGACAGTCTGTAATCAGGCTGACTGCCACTCAGCAGAGCTGAACTTGTTCTCTGAACTGAACTTGTTCACCACAGAGCTGAACTTGTTCTCACACCCAAAAAGGGAGATCTTCAGCAAGTGCATAACTGGTATACAATCTCCTTTCTCTACACGGACGACAAAATAATTTCTAATGTTCTTGTTAATCTCCTCAAGCCTGTGATTGAGGAGATTGTACATCCAAATCAATCCTTTTGTGTCCCCAAAAGGACAATACGGTACATACTTGATAATGTCTTTAGTCTTTGCGATATGATTGCTATTTGTGCTTTTGAATAAAGAAATGCTGGTTTGGTCTTTTTAGATCAAGAAAAAGCTTTCCATACGATTGATCATCATTACCTTTTTCCTATTTTACAGGGGGTTGGGTTTTGGATGGAATTTTTATCTCTTACAATCAGTTGTTGTATAATCACACTTATAGTTTGCTCAAAGTTAATAATATTCTATGTCAGCGCTTTTCAGTTAGTCGGGGCATTCGTCAAGAAGGGCAGCCTTTATCTGGCCCCTTGTGTTCCCTCTCCATTGAACCTCTGCTTATTCTGCTGCGTGCGTGTCTTACACGGTTTCTCTCCCCAACCAATAGCAAAGCCAGTTGAGACAATCACCGATGAGGATGGCCTTTGCACAGTTAATTCTGATGATGTCTCTGCTTTGGTCACCATAAGTTTAGTTTGTCAAGCTCTTCAAAAAGTCAACCAGCATAAAGGAAAAGCTCTATACCAGATCTGTATACCAGATATACCTGCCTGGGCAGCTCGAATGAGAATGACATGTTATCCAGTAATCGAGTTTTTCTTAGCACTTGAGATTTTGTTTTGATAAAAAACTGGGAATTATTAATGATTAAAATTGAGCAGTGATTCCTAAAATGGCGAGGTTTACTGAATCAGGTTTCTTATCGGGTGTCGAACTCTGGTAATAAAGAACCTTGCAGCATCAACGCTGTGACATTAATGTTGGCACTGCAGGCCCCAGTTTATATTCTTAAATAGCTCCAAAGTATTTTAAGTACTTTTTTGGGGAAAGGAAAGTACTGGCTCTGGCCTGCTAAATCTGCCCATCACTGAAGGTGTACAGGAGTTGATTGATGTTACTAGTAAAGTGATGGCTTTTCATCTCCTCTTGTTACGCAGGTTGTTTGTACACAGGTGTTTCGTGGAAAGCCTTTGCTCACTTCCTACTTAGGCAAGCTGGGAAAACTCAGCTACTATGATCAAATAAGTTTCTTATTGAGTCAAGAGAGTTGACATAACATCGGTCCCCCCCCCCCGTTCTCCAGAAGTATGCCAAGAGCTTGGCAGGCAGTTGCTGTTCGCCATGATGCCAGTGATAATCTGGGTACCTACCAAGCTACTCTGGGTACCTCTCAATGATTTAAAATCCTATTTTTTAAGGTGTCTGCAGTGACCTTTCCTTTACCTTTATGCAAAAAATTATTGATGCTGAGTGTACAAGAGTTAGATACTATAGTGCAGTTTATCGTGTAATTTTGTTTAGTTTTTTTTGGAAATTCGCAAACCTATACATTTTTGGAAACTATGGAGTATAACCAGCCAGAAAACCAATGTTTCCATTTTCCCGGAGGTATGTATGGTGGCCATCTTAGATTTTCAAAAAAAATGATCACTTACCCACAAAGGCACTTTTCTCAATATTTCAGCTTCTGGGGTGGCTAACTTGGGATCCAAGGGTCCTGAGTTCAAGCCCCATTGGCCCCTGAATTAACACAAAGTGGGGTTGATTCAGCCTGTCATCCTTCCGAGGTCAGAGAAATGAGTACCAGTGCACTGGTATATGCCTGGTGTTGGCTTAATGGTTAGGGTGGTGGTCATGGGATCCTTGGATCCTTTTCTGTTGAATTAATACCAGGTGGGGTTGACTCTGCCTGTCATCCTTCGGAGGTCGGCAAAATGAGTACCAGCTTGCTGGTATCCTGTGTCGGAGTGGCGACACGTCCAGGATTGTGCCCAATAGCCAAGGAGACTGTTTAAGCAGCACCAATGCTCTGGACAGAGTATGGTCCCAATGGATTGATGGATGTACTGGTATAGGAGCACAGCATCAGCGGCATAGTCACGCCCAAACAAAATGATAGCTACCTGACAGCCAAGCTGCCATACACAAGAAGAAGAAGCAGCTTTGAAGCCACCTGAGGGTCTTGATTATAATGGCTCAACCTACATTTTCAGGGCAATGAATCCAATGGTACCAAATACAATGTTTCCTTTGACTACAGAGCAAATTATGTCAATTGTTATGTTAATTGATTTGGTGAACGACTAAGTTTGGGATTATACTGAGGCAACATCTATAAATAAGTACATCTAAATGTCCTTAAAGGAAAGACCATCAGGTGTTATATCATGGCTTAATAAAACGCAATATAAGAGAAAATCGTTTTTTGTGAAACATCAATTGTCATGGTTCTCGTCAATCAATGTAGTGTCCCGAGAATCTTCATTATTCTGGCACTCTATGCTGCACAGACAGATCTGTACATGTTAAATCTTTTGATTTGCAAGAGCATCTGGAAGAGGAACAATCTCCTCTGCACTGACATCTGACCATCTTGATGATGGCTTAGGGGGCTGGGAGGACCTCCGTTGTCATCGCTTCACTTGACAATCTGTGTCCTTGTACAAGCCATTCTGAAGTGGATCCAGGATCTCCCGCCAAGCGATGCTTGCCTGACCCCATACGGGGTGAAATCCAAAAGTCATTAACATTTTTAAAAAATGCATTTTTGGCTCTGAAATATTCCATAGACATCAAATTTGGGTAAAAGTTGGTCTTCATACTCATCTTGGGAGGAGTCAACTTATTAAATACCAAAATAATTGATTGCATACATGTTTTTTGAAAAAAATGATTTTTTGATGATTTTCTAAAAAAAATGACGTTTTTGACACGAAAAAAGCCTGTTTTTAGAAAGCTCAATTTTTTTTTTAAAGCATCCCTCCAGTAAATTTTTGATTTGTAATGACAGATCATATCAGAAATAACTGTTCAGAATTAATTTTGACCATATGGAACAAAATAATTTTTCACCATATCACATCAACAACATGAACATTTTTTTCCGTCCCCATCGCTTTCCGTCCCTTCACATTGTACTATACCGAGAAGTTGGTTAGGACTGAACTTTCACTTAAAGTACATATAAAAAAATGCTATTCAGACATCTCCCATATGATTACAAATGCAGTCTAAACAGATTTCATTTAATTATTTTTATAATGTATATACACTCTAGGCAAGAAAATAAAAGTTAAGATTTCTCAATTCTATCGATTCCGTCCCTTCGCCATGATTTTTTTTCCAGAATTTTTTTATGCATCAAGTGACTAATTTGAAATTCGGTGTACTTATGTAGCCCAACTCATCGCTTCAAATTATACTCTTTCCTGGAATTAATACCCTCAATCAGTTTTGGACTCGAAGATTATTGTACCATTTTCCGTCCCTTCGCTTTACGGGACTTTTGGATTTCACCCTACGCTGGCCTGGATATGTGTTCTCAGGATGTGCTGTTTAAGAGTGCCAAGGGTAGAGGAGGAAGTTTGAGACTTTCAGCCAAGTGCTTGCAGAAAAAAATGCCATTGCAGCTCAGGGATGCTCTCAATCTGGATGCATTTTGGTGAGTATGCAGCACACACAAATGCAGTTAATGTGGACAGATCTTCAACTGCTTTCAGGAAGATATGGGCACAGAGAGCGCTTGCAGAGCATACATTTCAGGATTTGCTTGGTCGTGGCAGGACTGTACACATCAGCTTCCATCAGGGCATCATCTATGTCCGAGTTTTCCATTGAGGCGCCAAGAGCTCTCAGCGCAGCCATGACAACATGTAGCTTGCCTAAACTGGGGACAACAGTGCATTTCAACTCCAGACAGGCATCTAGGAGTTACACCACTTTCTCGTAGAGGGCAATGTCAAAGGAGATGAGTCAGGTTTTATTCGCTAACTGCCAAATGCCTCAACTGACTTGCTTGATGTATCACAGTCAGTAGGGTCGACCACTCATGTGCCACCTCTGGGAGTAATCGTAAAGCTCCAACTTGAGTAAGACTGGCTTGCAGACAACAGCGAGTAGTAGCCTGTTCAACCAAGAATCTTGCTGGAATCGCCTTTCACCCTTGACAAAGCAGAAGTGACAACCCATCCAAGCCATCAGCTTATATGATCCTGAGACTCCCACCTTGTTGACACCAACCTCTTATGTTCTCGTCATTGGTTGTGGTTTGGGCTTGTCACAGTGCAGTGCATCTACATGGTATGAAATGACCAAGAGGGTTTATGCATCACTTATTGTAAGAGGTGGTGTAATCAGTTCTTCGGGAGCATCGGCTTTCTAGTACACTACAGTGATTGTGCCATGAGTGGTTCCTTTACCATCAGCAGTGTCTTCGGCAAAGTTTGTGTTATCCGCAGCAAAGAACACGAAGGTGCCCTTCTTCAGGAAGGGTGGCACATAGAGGCCTTGGAACATTCTGGTGTTTTCCATGACATTGGCAAGAGCTGTTTCTAGTAGCAGGGTGCAGGCATGTGAGACACAGTAACCATGTGCATTGAGAAGACCCATTAGCATTTTGTTTCTTGTGTTATGATGAACAGTCAGAGCCAGTCCCAGGACATGGGAGTTTTCTCTTGCATTGTGTGGCCTGAAAGTTGCTGATCACTGCTTGGTTTGTACTTCACCTGTCTGTTGGACTTGAATCCATACGTGATGCTTTGGCTCACCGCGAGTGCTGTCCTGTTGACAATACTGGTACTTTTTTCGGTGTCCAATTCATCCACAGGCCCCACCATGATCCAGCAAATGAGGGTGTATAGTTCAGCTGGAACGTCACCAATGCTGCTAGACACTGGTGAAATCAGTAATGCACTTGCGTATCACCTATGCTGCTTTGTAGATGACCTTCATGTTGGTCATGTCATCACCCTCACTTTTGATAGCAGAATGGACCAGGTCTTCCTCACATGCAGCGAGAGAGTGGAGGACGGTTTCCTTTGGTTATTTTGTCAGACAGACACCACACTTGGCAACTCAGTGAGGATCCTGTCTTTCAGACAATGTCTACTGAAAGGCACGTGAATGCCGTCTGTACAAAGCATGTTGACATATGTGGTTTTGATGTCATTGAGAGGTAACCTTGGTTTTGAGTTTGTACATCAACGAGGTAGATCAGTTCAATCAGACAGGCCCTTTGCAGCATGTCTTCGTTGTGTGCATTGCTTCTGCTGCTTCCCTCACAAAACATGGAACACATGTTGAGTTCAACACAGTTTGTGGTACGCCGTACCTAACATCAATTGCATGTGCATCACAGGATGATATACCTGTGTTCATTCTCGTTTTGAATGAAGCATCGTGGGACATCTCTACAGCGTCTCTGATATCGTTACCAGTGTTTTCAGTCCTGAGATTGAACAACTGCTGGCCATCATCCTTCTGACAGAGGAAGCAGCGGTCCTTGTCGAGTGGCACAGTGAACGACTGTGTGAACGGCAGTGAAGACACAGAAGTAGATGGGTCAGACTCATCTATTTCGGTGCTTCCTCTCTTCTGTCCACATGCTTTTGGCAGTGTAGCATCCATTTGATAATGCATGGGTTTTGCAGTCTCTGGTACTCAGTACCTGGTCCTCGTTAGTTACATTGGAGCAGCAAGTACAGTGCCATATTACTTTCTCGATGGAAATTTTTTCTTCCATGCAGTCTTGTAATCGATTTTGCACTTCAACATACAGTAGTTGCCATCAAGCAAACTGGCTCTCGGTTCAACTGTCTCTAACAGATGCTGAGATGAATCAATTCTGTGCTGTTGCACAAGTGCTCCTTCCCTCGCATCATCAGACTGGTACAGAATACACAGCTTCCAGTTTGTGAATTCCTGGATTTGGTGAGCCCCTTGACCAAGTTTGGATATCTCACTCATAACATACACCTACTGGAACCTGAAAATACAGCAAGGGGAACCACCTCCTATAAACACAACCACCACCCGTATTGACACATTTCATGTTTGTATGTGTTGTACACATTAATCCGATAAAAAATACCATGGAAGATAGTATGACAAAAGGCATAATGGCCTCAGAAATGGTTATACCACATTATACCTGGTACGCTTGGATTCTTTTCTGCTGAAAATATATCTTTAGCAGTTAAAATGACTACCCTGGGTGGTTTTGAGGCCGAGATATAGAGGAATACCTATTTAATAGTGGCCATTTTTGAAAATCCAAAATGGCCACCAAACATACTTTGGGAAAATGCAAACATTGTTTTTCTGGTTGGTTATACTCCGTGGCTTCAAAAAATGTATCGGTTTGCAAATCTCCACAAAAAAACTGAACGACAGCCAATCTCTGAGCATAGTGAACCGGACCATTAAAGAGACCCGTATCTCCATACATGGAAGTCTGCTGTCGACATTGCTGTGGCCACAGGGGTTCATTGGAATTATCAGTAAGGAATTTTTCTGTGATTTTACGTTTCTTCAGATAAACTGGGTTAAAATGGGACTTGCATATAGAAGTTACTTTTCCTTTGCCCCAGCACCCCGTTCCAAAATATTAATCTCATTTCGAGGTTTTATTCCTTTTAAATAT
>CM068960.1:44087940-44104235 GCA_035128595.1 Eptatretus atami | reverse complement strand
ATATATATATATATATATATATATATATATATATATATATATGTACACACTTCGCTCTAGTTTAACTCCCAATGTTGTATTGCATCGTGTATGTTCTGATAAATCAGAAACGTGCCCTTCCGTGATGCCCTTGAAACAATTTTTCATGCTTTTGTTGAGTGCTTGAGGTTCTTTCCCCTTTTTACAATTTATACACATGTAATGCAGGTGCTGGTGGTTTTTTATCTTTGATTTTAGTAATCCTTACTGGTGTAAAATAATGCCTTGTAGCTAATTACTAGTAAAATTTGCTGTGTACTTATCATAGAAGCATAAAATGCAAAACACACATCTTAGCTGATGATGACATCATTTTTGAAGCTTCAGTTACGTCTCGGCTGCATCTTGAATTCTAATCAAGTAATTGTACACATTTTTAACAACAGTGTTGACTAAGAGAATCCCTTTGCAAGTTAGCTGCTGGAGTTCTCACTGTCAATTTATGAACTTTTAGTCATTGTGTCTGTCATGTCACTTTCTTTTTATTATTCCATTGCATTAAAAATGAGGGGGGGGAGGAGGAGGAGGAGAGGGATATTGCAATCGGCTACACCTGTCAGTTTGTCTGTCTGTCCACCCAACCAACCATCCATCCATCCCGTCCTAAACAGTTGCACAGAAATTCAACAAACTTGGGAGATATGAGCACTACATAAGACGAGAAGGGCATTTGGTAGAGCGCATACCTCTGCCACGTAATGCGTGATCCATGAGAACATATTGGGCCGAATACATTTTTGAAATATCATGCTATACAGCACTGTATCGTTTTTGGCCCTATCTCTCAATGGTGAAGAATCACTTTTAAAATCAAATAATTCTCGTATCCAGATCTGGATTCGGATCTTCACCAAAATTGAATCAATTCTTCCTTTTTACATACCCAACATGTCCACAAAGTTTCGTCCGAATCCGACCACAACTTTTTGAGATATCGTGCTATATAACATTTTATCCCGATCTCTCAATGGTGAAGAATCGCTTTAAAAATTCTAGTAGTCGGATCTGGATCTGGATCTTCACCAAAATCTAATGAGTTCGACCTTGTCACACACCGAACCCGTCCACAGAATTTAATCCGGATTCGTCCACAACTTTTTGAGATATCGTGCTATATAACATTTTATCCCGATCTCTCAATGGTGAAGAATCGCTTTAAAAATTCGAGGAGCTGGATCCGGATCTGGATGTTCACCAAAATCTAATCAGTTCGACCTTGTCACACACCGAACCAGTCCACAAAATTTAATCCGGATTCGTCCACAATTTTTTGAGATATCCTGCACACAAACAAACAGACGGAAAGGGGTGAAAACATAACCTCCTTCACCTTCAGTGGCGGAGGTAAAGAGACGAGAGCAGTATCATCGTTGGCCCCACCTCATGGGCCGCTGGCGGAGCTTCAAAAGGTCAGATACCCCAAAAATGCAATTATGGGCACATTTCGAAATTAAACTTTGTATGTGCAATCAACATTGGGGGACGTATGAAATATGTAACAATTTTGGGGATTTGATCCCCAATTCAAGCCCCAGGGATATGGGGACAGTCACAGGGGTCAAAATGGAAGATTATATTTTCTTTAACTCAAAAGTTGATATTCGGTCATTCCTAGTGGAACTTTTTGCCATCTTTCAAATTTGCTTTATGTGGGAAGCATGAGGATTTGCAATGGCGTGCCATCGATGTCGCACTAATTAGTTTTTAAACAAAATAAAGACCAATTACTGCACTGTAGTCCCGAGAAGGAAGCCAGACATAAACACAAACACACACACACACACATAGTGTGACATGTATTTTTTATTTTCTTTTGCAATTTATGTCATGCAAGCTTTTATTTTTCCCACATAATTGTCTATTATAATCGTATGTAATGATTCCTTGCAATAAAGAAGAACAAAATGTCAAGTCAGTCCTCTCTATCTCTCTCTCATGGCTCTGAGGCTTCACGTCTCAAGAGATCAGGATGGTCTCCCTGGACATATCTTGATAAAGTAGGTACAGCCCGACGACCTGCTCTGCTTGCCAAGCTTACTGCCTGGGGTATACACAGCCACTTTTATATATGGACGACTTCCTCAACTCGCCCAGCCAATCTGTTACGATCAATGAAATCCTCTACTACAGGGTGCCCCACAGAAAACCAGGAAATTTGAGATTTTGAGATTTATTTTGCCGTATTTTACCATATCAATAAACTAGCATATAAATAAAGTGTATCTTTGTTTTACACTACATCTAAGTTTGCTTTTGTTTTGTTTGAAAATAAAGTGTATCTTTGTTTTACACTACATCTAAGTTTGCTTTTGTTTTAAATAAACTGTACCAAATTTCATGGTTTTCTGTGGGGCACCCTGTAGTTTTACATACCCCAAAGGAACAGCTTGGGCTGAGTCAGATTCCTCCTTTATATAAACAACCTCTCTGATGCTCTGGAAATCTCTTCTTTTGGCAGATAACTCCACATTAGGCTAAACTGCCATGCAATATGCTAACCCATTGACAGGAAGACAGTTATTGCCTCCCTCTCTGCTGATCTGGAATGGACAGATACTGGTTTGACAAATGGGAAGTATTTCAACATTAACACATCTCAGTCTCACACTGACACTCCAGAAGTTCCGACAAACAAACCCACCTATTTCCAGTCAGCCAGTGGAAGAGGTTCAGTCTCTTAAACTTCTCGAAGCAATGCCCTATTCTTGGTTAACCACACAGCAAAGCTGGCCTACAAAAAAATAATAATAATAATAAAATAAAGGGACAGAACAAGAATCCCCTCTCATTCCTTGAATTTATTTTTTTTAACTATTCAACCTACAAGACCTCAAATGAGTAGTGCACTCACTCACCTATCATTAACTGGTGCAATACCATCACATTAGCACATCCTTTATTCTGTATTTAACCGAAAGATCAACGTTACTGGCATCTTCCATGATGAGGCAGAAGCACAAGCCCTGGCACCTGAAAATCAGAGAGGTTGTTGGCTTCTGTTTTTTGGGGTTTTTTTTAACGACCTCTCCTCTGGCCTTGCTCCATCTACTCTCTCAGCCCTTAAACCCTCCCCAGCCCTTCAGGATGCACACACATTCTTCTCGTAACCACCTTCCCCCACACCCCCAAAGTTAAACACCCAAAATCCAATCTTACTGCAAACCTCAGCTCTTTTGTTCTTTTCTTCCGTTTGTTGAACAGCCTTATCGAGGCTGTTCAATCCCACTCTTCCCCTCCCCAAGCTTCCAGCAGCCTGTGATCTACCATCTCTTGCCATCCCCCATCCTTAACTGCAATCATTTCTACCCCCAATAACCATAACCAACTTAACCCAACACTCTTACTTGCAGGACACCAATTTTTCTCCTCTCTTCATTTCCTGTTTATTCATTCCCTTGGTTGTTGTACACATGTATGCCACACTGGCATTTCGTTGCTTATGCTGTTACCTCACACTTTCATGAAAAGGAAAAAATAGATATTACACAGCTTTCTTCATAATTTTGTTGTGGGCATTGATTACAATAGTAGACATGGACAAATTTGGAGCTTACCCTTCTGTTGCCCTACATTTCTGAAAATCATCAAGTGATCTTATCTTCTGAAATAATATACAAAGAAAATGACAGAAACAATGGTGCCAATGGTTCAGAGCACAAACTGTGCATGCATGCAGATCATGTTGAAACTATTCACTCGATATTATCCCCATGCGGTGAAAAAACTAAATATAAAAATAAAAATAATAAAAATTAAAATAATAAAAAAATAAAACCAGGTCATTTTGTAATCAGGCTCATCAGTCACACAATCTCCTCTTTAACTTTTTTTTTTCATGAAACTTTGTACAATCAACAGTGGGGAAGGCAGGATATGTGCAATGGAGTTTTTTGGGATATGACCCCCAGTTCATGCTCCAGGGAGGTGGGACCAGGTCAGGTCAGGTATGGGAGCATGCGCCAGAGCAGCGCGTCGCTGCGTCCACTTTCCACCGTACTCCAGGCCTCGTCTCCATCCCCCAAGCAGATGCTGGCCCCTCCCCATCTCCTTGAGATGCCGATCAACCTGCTGCAACCACGAGGCACGTAGTCAGCCCCTTGGCCTCCTCCACTCACGAAACTCCCTCGCTAGAGAATCTGGTGAGCAGGATCAGCGTCAGGAAAACAGCCGCATGTCATACAGCCGCAGCTGACGCTCACGGACTATGCAGGTAAAATCTCATTTGAGTCTCTCAGCAACGCTCGTTGACACAAAGTCGACCAGCGATAGCCAAGGATTCTCCGAAGAGACCTGGTACCAAAGGAATTAAGTCTCTGTCTCAGATCCTTGGTCAGAGTCCAAGTCTCGCATTCATAGAGCAAACTGAAGCACCAAGACTGAAGACTCGGACTTTCGCCTCGCACAGGTACGGCGGCGCCACACCCATTATCCAGTGAATCCATGACTCCCCAGCCCGACCCAGACGTCTATTGACCTCTGACTCACAGCCGGCAGAGTCATGAATATCACTGCCAAGGTAAGTGAATCTCTCCATGACCTCAACATCCTCACAAGAACAGGCACAGACAGGCAGCAGCATCTAAGATGTCATTGAAAGCCTGGATCTTAGTTTTGACCCAGCAAACCCATAATCCAGCAGCTCGGACTCCTCATTCAGCACCTCGAGCCCCCAAAATATCTAAAGTCTCTGCAAAAATGACTGCATCATCTGCGAAATAAAGGTCAGAGATCTTGACATTCCCAACGATGCACCGCAGCTTGACTCTCTGACATCCTCCCAATATCAGTCCATACAAGTGCTGAAAAGTGTGGCCGTATACACACTGACGAACCAGTAACAACTGGAAATAAGTCAGAGATGGTACACCACATCTCACAGCACTCTCAGTACCAGAGTGAAGTTCAGACATCAGATCGATCAGTTTTGGTGCACCCACGAAGACCAAGTTCCTCCAGAGGCATCCCGATTCACTGAATTGAACGCTCACAGAGATCAACATAGGCTGCAAGACAGCCCTGAAACCTCGTCTGCGTTCGGTGAGGACCCGAAGAGCAAGGATACGGTCAATCATTGACCTCTTTGGTGTAAACCCTGACTGCTCTGGACGCTGGTGCACAAGCAGATGGTGGCAAACCAAATCAAGAATTATCCGAGCAAAGACCTTGCCCAGCACTGATAGCAGCGTCACCCCTCGGTAGTTGTTGCAGTCTTGGCGATCACCCTTCCCTTTCCAGAGAGGAGAGAGATTCTAAATGATTTTAAATGCCTATTTTTTTAGGTGTCTGCAGTGACCTTTCCTTTACCTTTATCAAAAAATTATGATGCTGAGTTGTACAAAGTTAGATACTATAGTGCAGTACTTGGTATTTGTTTAGTTTTTGGAATATTCGCAAACGCTAGTACTTTGGAACTCTGGAGTATAACCAGCCAGAAAACCAATGTTCCATTTTCCCGAGGTATTATGGTGCCATTAGATTTTCAAAAAAAATGATGCATTTACCCAAAAGGACTTTTCTCAAATATTTCAGCTTTGGGGTGGCTAACTGGGATCCTAAGGTCCTGAGTTCCAAGCCATGGCCCCTGATTAACACAAAGTGGGGTTGATCAGCCTGTCACGCTTCCGAGTCAGAGAAATGAGTACCAGTGCACTGGTAATATGCTGGTGTTGGCTTATTGGTTAGGTGGTGGTCATGGGATCCTTGGATCCTTTTCGTTGAATTAATACCCCCTGGGGGTTGATCTGCCCTGTCATCCTCGGAGGTCGGCAAATGAGTACCAGCTTGCTGGTATCCTTGTCGAGAGTGGCGACACGTCTCAGGATTGTGCCCAATACCAAGGAGCGTTTAAGGCAGCACACAAGTGCTCTGGACAGAGTAGGGGGGGGGGGGGGGGGGGGGGGGGGGGGGGGGGGGGGGGGGGGGGGGGGGGGGGGGGGGGGGGGGGGGGGGGGGGTGGTCCAATGGATTGATGATGTTACTGGTATAGGGAGCACATGCATCAAGGCAAAGTCACGCCCCAAGTACAAAATGATAGGCTACCTGACAGCCAAGCTGCATATCAGCAAGAGAAGAAGCAGCTTTGACGCCACTGAGGTCTTGATTATAATGCTTCACCTACATTTTCCAGGGCAATGAATCCAATGGTACTAAATATCACATGTTTCCTTTGACTACAGAGCAAAATTATTGTCCAATTGTTATGTAATTGATTTTGGTGAACGACGTAAGCTTTGGGATTTATACTGAGTGCAACATCTATGAATATACAGTTACTCTAAATGTCCTTTAAGGAAAGACCGATCAGGTGTATAGTGCATGGTTAATAAACTGCACATATAAGAGAAAAAATCGTTTTCTTTGTGAAACATCATGTCATGCGTCTCGTCAATCAATGTAGTGTCCCGAGAATTCTCATTATTTGGCAACCTATGCTGCACCCGACAGATTGACATGTAAATTTTTGAGTTGGGCAGAGACACTTGGAAGAGGAACAATCTCCTCTGCACTGACATCTGACCATCTTGATGATGGCTTAGGGCGGCTGGGAGGACCTCCGTTGTCATCTGTTCACACTTGACAATCTTGTGTCCATTGTCAAGCCCATTCTGAAAGTGGATCCAGGATCTCGCCAAGCGATGCCTCGCTGCCCCATACGGGTAAAATCCAAAAGTCATTTACATTTTTTAAAAAATGCCATTTTGGCTCTGAATATCCATAGACATAAATTTGGGTAAAAGTTCGTCTTCATAGTCATCTTGGGAGGAGTCAACTTATAAATACAAATAATTGATTGCATACACGTTTTTTGAAAAAAATGATTTTTTTGATGATTTTCTAAAAAAAATTGACGTTTTGACACGAAAAAGCCTGTTTTTTAGATAGCCTCAATTTTTTTTTAAAGCATCCCTCCATAAAATTTTTGATTGTAATGGATCAGATCATATCAGAAATAACTGTTTCAGAATAATTTTGATCCATATGGAACAAAATAATTTTTCCATAAATCACATCAACAACATGAACATTTTTTTCCGTCCCATCTGCTTCCGTCCTTCACATTGTACTATACCGAGAAGTTTGTTGGACGAACTGTTCACTTAAAGTAATATAAAAAAAATTCTGCTATCAGACATCTCCCATATGATTAACAAATGCAGTAAAACGATTTCATTTAATTATATTTATAATGTATATACACTCTAGGCCAGAAAATAAAAGTAGATTTCTCAATCTACGATCCGTCCGCTTTCGCATGATTTTTTTTCCAGAATTTTTTATGCATCAGTGACTAATTGATTTGAAAATTCGGTGATAAACTTATGTAGCCACTCATCGCTTCAATTATATCTCTTTCATCTGGAATTAATTACCCTCAATCAGTTTTGGCACTCGAAGATTTTGTACGATTTTCCGTCCCCTTCGCTTTACGGGACTTTGGATTCACCCTACGCTGGCCTGGATATGTGGTTCTCTAGGATGTGCTGTTTAAGAGTTGCCAAGGGTAGAGAGGAAGTTTGAGACTTTCAGCCAGCAAGTGCTTGCAGAAAAAAATGCCATTCGCAGCTCAGGGATGCCTCAATTCTGGATGCATTTCTGAGTGAGTACAATGCAAGCACACACAAATGCAGTAATGTGGACAGATCTTCAACTGCTTTCAGAAGATAGGGCACAGAGAGGCTTGCAGAGCATACATTTCAGGATTTTGCTTGGTCGTGGCAGTGACTGTACATCATCAGCTTCCATCAGGGCTATCATCTATGTCCGAGTTTTCCATTGAGCGCGCCAGAGAGTCCAGCGCAGCTCATGACACATCGTAGCTTGCCTACACTGGGGAAGACAGTGCATTTCAACTCCAGACAGTGGCATCTACGGAATTACACCACTTTCTCGTAGAGGGCAATGTCAAAGGAGATGAGTCAGGTTTATACGCTAACTGCCAAATGCCTCACATGGAACTTGCTTGATTATCAAGTCAGTAGGGTCGCACCACTCATGTGCACCTCTGGAGTAATCGTAAAGCTCCAAGCTTGAAGTAAGACTGGCTTGCAGACAACAGCGATAGAGCCTGTTTCAACCAAAGAAATCTGCTGGAATCGCCTTCCCCTTGACAATGCAGAAGTGACAACCCATCCAAGCCATCATGCTTATTGATCCTGAAGACCTCCCCACCTTGTTGACAACCACCTCTTATGTTCTCGTCATTTGGTGTGGTTTGGCTTGTCACAGTGCAGTGCAGTCTAATGGTATTGACCAAGAGGGTTTATGCTCACTTATTGTAAGAGGTGGTGTAAATCAGTTCTTCGGGAGCGCATCGGCTTTCCTAGTACACTACAGTGATTGTGCCACTTGAGTGGTTCCTTTACCACAGCAGTGTCTTCGGCAAAGTTTGTGTTATGCGCAGCAAAGAACACGAAGGTGCCTTCTTTCAGGAAGGTGGCACATAGAGGCCTTGAACATTCTGTGTTTTCATGACATTGCAAGCAGCTTGTTCTATAGCAGGGTGGCGGCATGTTGAGACACAGTACCATGTGCATTGAGTAAGACCCATTAGGCATTTGTTTTGTGTATGATGAACAGTCAGAGCCAGTCCCAGGACATGGGAAGTTTCTCTTGCATTGTTGTGCTGAAAGTTGCTGATCATCTTGCTTGTTTGTACTTCACCTGTCTGTTGGACTTGAATCCATACTGATGCCTTTGGCTCACCTGCGAGTGGCTGTCCTGTTGACAATATGGTACTTTTTTCGGTGTCGCATTCATCACAGGCCCCACCATACCAGTCAAATGAGGGTGTATAGTCGCTGGAACGTCACCAATGCTGCTAGACCTCACTTGTGAAATCAGTAATGCACTTGCGTATCACCTATGCTGCTTTGTAGATGACCTTCATGTTGGTCATGTTCCATCACCCTCACTTTTGATAGCAGAAGGCCAGGTCTTTCCTCACATGCAGCGAGAGAGTGGAGAGCGGTTTCCTTTGGTTATTTTGTCAGACAACACCACACTTGGCAACTCAGTGAGGATCCTGTCTTTCAGGACAATGTCTACTGAGAAGGCACGTGAATGCCGTCTGTACAAAGCATGTTTGACATATGTGGTTTTGATGTCATTGAAGGTAACCTTGTTTTTGAGTTTGTACATCAACGAGGTAGATCAGTTCAATCAACAGGTCCCTTTGCAGCGATGTCTTGTTGTGTGCTATTGCTTCTGCTTGCTTCCCTCACAAAACTATGAACAGCATGCCTGAGTTCAACATCAGTTGTGTACCCGTACCTTAACATCAATTGCATGTTGCATCACAGGATGATATACCTGTGTTCATTCTCGTTTTGAATGAAGCATCGTGGGACATGCTCTACAGCGTCTCCTCGATATCGTTACCATGTTTTCAGTCCTGAGATGTGAACAACTGCTGGCCATCAGCCTTCTGACAGAGGAAGCAGCGGTCTCTTGTCGAGTGGCACAGTGACGACTGGTGTGAACGGCCAGTGAAGACAACATAAAAAAGAAGTAGATGGGTCAGAGACTCATCTTTCGGTGCTTTCTCTCTTCTGTCCACATGCTTTTGCAGTGGTAGCATCCATTTGATAATGCATGGTGTTTGCATGTCCTCTGGTACTCAGTACTGGTCCTCGTTAAAGTTACATTGGATGCAGCAGAGTAACAGTGCCATATTACTTTACTGCGATGGAAATTTTTTCTCCATGCAGTCCTTGTAATCGATTTTGCAGCTTCAACATACAGTAGTTGCATCAAGCAACTGGCTCTCGGTTGCAACTGTCTCTCACAGATGCCTGAGATGATTAATTCTGTGCTGTTGCACAGTGCCTCCTCGCATACATCAGACTGGTACAGAATACGCAGCGCTTCCAGTTTGTGAATTCCTGGATTTGTGAGGCCCCTTTTGACCAAGTTTGGATATCTCACTCATAACAACACTGCCTGAACGAAAATCAGCAAGGGGAACCACCTCCTATAAACACAACCACCACCCGTATTGACAATTTCATGTTTGTATGTGTTGTACACATTAATCCGATAAAAAATACCATTGGAAGTATAGTATGAAAACCGGATAATGGCCCTCAAGAAATGGTTTATACCACATTATACCTGGTAACGCTTTGGATTCTTTTCTGCTGAAATATATATCTTGGCAGTTTAAAATGACTACCCTGGGTGGTTTGAGGCCGAGATATTAGAGGAATACCTATTATGTGGCCATTTTTGAAAATGCAGAAATGGCCAGCCAAACATACTTGGGATAAATGCACACATTGTTTTTTCTTGGTTGGTTATACTCCGTGGCTTCTAAAAAAATGTGTATCGGTTTTGCAATCTCCACAAAAAAACTGAACGACAGTCCAATCCTGAGCATAGTGACACCGGACCATTAAGAGACCGTATCTCCATACATGGAAGTCTGCTGTCGACATTGTGTGGCCACAGGGGTTCATTGGATATTATCAGTAAGGAATTTTTCTGTGATTTACGTTTCTTCAGATAAACTGGGTAAAATGGCGCTTGCATATAGAAGTTTACTTTTTCTTTGCCCTCAACCCCGTCCAAAATATTAATCTCATTTCGAGGTTTTATTCCTTTTAAATTGTATGTGATTATTAAGTATATATATATATATAGATATATAATAATAAATATATATGTACACACTTCGCTCTAGTTTAACTCAATGTTTATGCAATCGTGTATGTTCTGATAAAATCAGAAACGTGCCCTTTGCGTGATGCCCTTGAAAACAATTTTTCATGCTTTTGTTGAGCCTTGAGGTTCTTTCCCCTTCTTACTCAATTCTATACACAGTACTGAGGTTGCTGGTGGTTTTTTATCTTGATTTTAGTAATCCTTACTGGTGTAAAATTAATGCCTTGTAGCTAATTACTAGTAAAATTTGCTGTGTACTTATATAGAGCAGTAAAATGCAATAACACACATCTTAGCTGAGTGGAGACATCATTTTTTCGAAGGCTCAGTTACGTCCGGGCTTGCATCTTGAATTCTAATCAAGTAATTGTACACATTTTTAAGCAACATGTTGACTAAGAGAATCCGCTTTGCAAGTTAGCTGCTGGAGTTCTCACTGTCAATTATGAACTTTTGAGTCATTGTGTCTGTCATGTACTTCTTTTATTTATCCATTGATTAAAAATGAGGGGGGGAGAGGAGGAGAGAGGGATATTGGCAATCGCTACACTTCAGTTTGTCTGTTGTCCAAAACCAACATCCATCCATCAGTCCTATAAACTAGTTGCAAGAATTCAATCAAACTTGGGAGATATGAGCACTAGCATAAGAGAAAGGGCATTTGGTAGATGCGCATACCTCTTGCACGTAATGCGTGATCCATGAAGAACATATGGGCCGAATACATTTTGAAATATCATGCTAACAGCCTGTATCGTTTTTGGCCCTATCTCTCATGGTGAAAATCACTTTTAAAATCAAATAATTCTCGTATCCAGACTGGATTCGGATGCTTCACCAAAATTGGAATTCAATTCTTCTTTTACATACCCAACATGGCCACAAAGTTCGTCCGAATCCGAACCACAACTTTTTTGAGATATTCGGTGCTATATAACATTTTATCCCGAATTCTCTCATGGTGAATGAATCGCTGTTAAAATTCTAGAGTCGATCTGGAATCTGAACTTCTCACCAACAAATCAATGGGTTCGACTTGTCAGCACACGCCGCACCCGTCAATAAATTTAATCCGATTCGTCGCACAATTTTTGAGATATCGTGCTATATAAATTTTATCCGATCTCTCAATGGGAAGAATCTGTTAAACCATTCGAGGAGCTGATCCGGTCTGATGTTCACCAATAATCTAACAGTTCGATCCTTGCACACACCGAAACAGTCGCACAAAATTTAATCGGATTCGTACACGAATTTTGAGCAATTTCCTGCCACAAACAAACAGACGGAAAGCGGGTGAAAAATAACCTCCTTCCTTCAGTGGCGAGGTAACGAGACGAGAGCAGTATCACGTTGGCCCACCTCATGGGCCGCTGCGGAGCTGCAAAAGGTCGATACCCGCAAAAATGCAATTATGGCACATTTCCGAAATTAAACTTTGTATGTGAATCAAAATTGGGGGACGTATGAAATATGTAACAATTGGGGATTTGATCCCCAATTCAAGCGCCAGGATATGGTGACAGTCACAGGGGTCAAAATGGAGATTATATTTCCTTTAACTCAAAAGTTGATATTCGTCATTCCTAGTGGAACTTTTTGCCATCTTTCAAATTTTGCTTTATGCTGGGAAGCATGAGGTTGCAATGGCGTGCCATCGATGTCGCACTAATTAGTTTTAAACAAAATAAAGACCAATTAGCGCCACTGTAGTCCGAGAAAGGAAGCCAGCATAAACAGCAAACCCCAACAACACATTGTGTGACATTATTTTTTATTTTCTTTTTGCATTGTATGTCATGCAAGCTTTATTTTTCCCGACATAATTGTCTATTATAATTCGATGTAATGATTCCTTGCCATAAAGAAGAACAAAATGTCAAGTCAGTCCTCTCTATCTCTCTCTCATGGCCTCTGAGGCTTCACGTCTCAAGAGATCAGATGGTCGCCCTGGACATGATCTGATAAAGTAGGTTACAACCCGAGACACTGTCTTGCCTTGCCAAGCTTACTGCTGGGGTATACACAGCCATTTTATATATTGGACGACTTACTCAACTCGCCCAGCCAATCTGTACGCGACAATGAGAAATCCCTACTACAGGGTGCCCCACAGAAAAACCACGGAAAATTTGAGATTTGAGCAATTTAATTTTGCCGTATTTTACCATATCAATAAACTAGCATTATAAATAAGTGTGATCTTGTTACACTACATCAAGTTTGCTTTGTTTGTTTGAAAATAAAGTGTATCTTGTTTTCACACTACATTAAGTTTGCTTTTTTTTTAAAATAAACTGTACCAATATTATGGTTTCTGTGGGGCACCCTGTAGTTTTACATCCCCAAAGAACAGCTTGGGCTGAAGTCAGATTCCCTTTATATACACACCTCTCTGATGCCTGGAAAGTCTCTTCTTTTGGCAGATAACTCCATACCTTACATCAGGCTAAACTGCATGCAATATGCTAACCCATTGACAGAAGAAGTTATTGCCTCCCTCTCTGCTGAATCTGGAATGACAGAGTACTGGTTTGAACAATGGGAAGTATTTCACTTAACACATCTCAGTCTCACCTGCACACTCCAAGAAGTCCGTACAAACAAACCCTACCTATTTCCAGACAGCCAGTGAAGAGGTTCAGTCTCTTAAACTTCTCGAAGCAATGCCCTATTCTTGGTTAACCACACAGCAAAGCTGCGCGCTACAAAAAATAATAATAAAAAAAATAAAGGGACAGAACAGAATCCCCTCTCATTCCTTGAATTTATTTTTTTTACTTTCAACTACAAGACCACAAATGAGTAGTGCTACCATCACCTATCATTAACTGGTGCAATACATCACATTACACATCCTTTATTCTGGTATTTAACCGAAAGATGCAACGTACCTGGCATTCTTCCATGATGAGGCAGAGCCAAGCCCTGGCACCTGAAAATCAGAGAGGTTGTGGCTTGCTGTTTTGGGGTTTTTTTAACGACCTCTCTCTGGACTTGCTCATCTACTCTCTCAGCCTTTAAACCGATCCCACCTTCAGGGATGCACACACGATTCTGTCTCGTAACCACCTTCCCCACAACCCCAAAGTAAACACAGCCAAAATCCAATCTTACTGCAAACCTCAGCTTTTGTCTTTTCATATTTCTTCCTTGTTGAACACCTTATCGAGGTTTGTTCATCTCCACTCTTCCCCTCCCCAAGCTTCTCAGCAGCCTGTGATCTACCATCCTTGGCCATCCCCATCCTAACTGCATATTTCTACCCCCAATCACCATAACCAACTAACCCACACACTCTACTTAGCGGACACAATTTTTCTCCCTCTTCATTTCCTGTTAATTCATTCCTGTGGTTGTTTTTACTACCTGTATGCCACACTGGCATTTCGTTGCTTATGCTGTTACCCTCACACTTTCAGAAAAGAAAAAATAGATATTCACACAGCTTTCTTCATAATTTTGTTGTGGGCATGTGATTTACAAAGTAGACCACCTCGGAACCACATTTCGGAGTATACTGCCTTGCTGCACATTTCTGAAATATCCACGCTCGACCCTCCCCTCCCTCCCCCACTCCTCCTCTCCCCCCGCACCCAATAATAAAAGAAAATGAAGAAAAAATGGTGCAATGGTTCCGCAGCACAAACTGTGCAGCATGCAGATCATGTTGAAACTATCACCGATATTATCCCATGCGGTGAAAAACTAACTATAAAAATAAAAAATAAAAAAATAAACAATAATATAAAAAATTAAAACAAGCGTCATTTTGGTAATCAGGCTATCAGTTCACACAACTCCTTTTAACTTTTTTTTTCATGAAACTTTGTACCAATCAAAGTGGGGAAGGCAGGATATGTGCAAAGTGGGAGTTTTTGGGATATGACCTCAGTTCATGCCCACGGGAGTGGGACCAGGTCACGGCCAGTATGGAGCATCGCGCCAGAGCAGCGCGTCGCTGCGTCCCACTTTCCGCCGGTAACTCCAGGGACTCCGTCTGGCCATCCCCAGGCAGATGGCTGGCCCATCCCCATTCCTTGAATGCCGATCAACCTGCTGCAACAACGAGGGCACGTAGTACCCATTGCCTCCTCCATCCGAAACTTCCCTCGCTGGAGAGAATCTGGTGAGCAGGATCATCGTCAGGAACGAGCCGTCATGTCATACAGCCGCAGCTGAACGCTCACGACTATGCAAGGCTAAAAATCTCATTTGAGTCTCTTCAGCACGCGCTCGTTTGGACACAAAGTCGACCAGCATAGCCAATGGATTCTCGCGAAGCAGAACCCTGGTACCAAAGGAATTAAAGCTCTCTGTCTCAGATCCTTGGTCAGAGTCCAAGTCTCGCATTCATAGAGCAAGACGAAGCCCAAGGACTGAACTCGGACTTCGTCCTCACCGAAGGTACCCGGCGCGGCACAGCCCCATTATCCAAGTGAATCATGCCCCCAGGCCAGACCCAGACTCTAGTGACCTCTGACTCAGCACCGGCAGAGTCCATGAATATCACTGCCAAGCGTAAGTGAATCTCTCCATGACCTGCAACATCCCACCACGAACAGGCACAGACAGACAGTAGCATCTAAGATGGTCATTGAAAGCCTGGACTTGTTCGACCACAGCAAACCGCCAAACCAGCAGCTCGGACTCCTCATTCAGCACCTCGAGGGCTCCGCAATAATGATAATCTAAAGTCTCTGTAAAAAACTGCATCACTCGAAATAAAGGTCAGAGATCTGACATTCCCAACGATGCACGCAGCTTGATCTCTCAACATCCCCCAATAATCAGTCCATACAAGGCTGAAAAGTGGGGGGCCAGTAACACCCCTGACGAACTCAGTAACACTGGAAATAAGGTCATAATGGTATCACACCCACATCTCACAGCACTCGTACCTAGAGTAGAGTTCTGACATCAGATGATCAGTTTGGTGGCACCCCACGAAGACCAAGTATCCTCAGAGTGATCCCGATTCACTGAATGAACGCTCAAGAGATCAACATAGCTGTCAACAGCCCTGCCCGAAACTCTCGTCTGCGTTCGGTGAGGACCCAAGAGCAGGATGACGGTCCATCATTGACCTCTTTTGGCTGTAAACCTGACTGCTCTGGACCGCTGGTGCACAAGCAGATGGTGGCAACCAAATCAAGAATTACCGAGCAAAGACCTTGCCACACTGATAGCAGGTCACCCCTCGGTAGCTTTGTTGCGGTCTTGGCGATCAACCTTCCCTTTCCAGAGAGGTGACAACAAGGCCCCCCTCTTCCAGTCAGTTGGATGAGCCTGTTTCCAGGCAGGCACGATCTCATGCAATGACGACGAGTGCAGCATTTCCACCAGCCTTGAGAAGTCAGCATGGATGCCACAAGATCGCTGGAGCTTTACCCCATTTCAACCGGTCACCGCAGCCTGCGTTTCCACAAGCAAAGGTGGACCACAGTTGATTGGAGGGTCAGCAACAGGGATTGTAACACCCCTGATGTCAAACTCGAAAGCTGTTGGATAACCCTTGGTACAACACTCAAAGTACCGGCCCAGCGGGCCTTCACTCGACTCCTCTGTCAAGAGCTCCTACCACCTCTGCTCTAACG
>CM068960.1:44057251-44076977 GCA_035128595.1 Eptatretus atami | reverse complement strand
CACGGCTTTGGCAGTTTCCGCTCGGGTGCACCCGAACCGGAGTTGGTAGTTGGTCGTTGGAACTCTACCGCAGTCAGTTGAGTGACCCGGTTCGAGCAAGACGTGCCGAGGGCGTGGTTTCCCCGGTAGTCGAAATCGCGTAGTTAATGAGGTAAATTGGTTATAGACAAATAGACCCTACGCTACACGGTTGAGATATTGGCGACCACGGTCGGTTAAACGACCCGCCGGCTCGCGGAGTTATCCGAGCGACGGCCTACAATTAGGGGGAGTTTGGTGGGAGACGACGCAAGCTTTCCCCACCTCGTGGTCGTTCTCGCCACCAACCCCCAGCCCACAACAATATATATATATATATATATACAGCTCCTAATTCTAACCACTGACTAATATTAAAGATTGGTGCCTTCCAGGTGACATAGAAAGCTGAAATGTTGCGTGCCGATGGACATTGAAGCTGGTACACCAGAAAATTTCACAAAATCGGCCAAGATCCATCAATGAAAATATAAATAAATGAAGAAAAACATGCAGATGAGTGACCCGAAACAATGGGGAAGCACGGTAATTTTGTGTGCTGAAGGACATCGGAGCCAATACACCAGGAAAGATCACCGAACTGTCGGAAAGCATCCATAAATGAAAATATGAATGAATGAAAAAAAATAAAAATGAAAAATCAAATGCAGGTGAGTCACCCGAGACAATGGGGAAGCACGGTTCGTAAATGTACATACACATATATATATAAAGGCCAGTCAAAAATGATGGGTTGAAGTTATTTTATTTGAAATATTCAAGGAGATTGAAAGATGTGATGTTTCGTAGCAAGAAGAAGCATGATTTTAAAACACTACATGTACAAATGTTAACTATTTTCTTTATCTTCTGGGACGTTTCGTTTCGACTGTACAGCCTTCCGAGCATGCCAAAGTCTGAAGCCTCGGCCTAGTGTCAGGTGTGCTTATATCTTTATATATTAGACAACCTACGGACGTAAATTTACATTCCTCTTACTCTGTGCACGTTGTACATCACATGCAGCAAATTTCACCTCCCTGTACTTTGTATTTATTGTAATTTTAAAAAAGGTTTATGTACACAGCTCGGTTTGCAAGTCATTATATTGGCTATAATTCCAATAGAAGTGACGGAATTATTATTTTATGGAAAATGTTTTGAGTATTTTATAATCCTCAAAAATAGACCATGGTGAACACACAGTTGTGTTAAAAGGTTAGCTTTTAAAAACCCTACTCAAATAGTCCTTATGAAGGGGGACAAATACACACAGTTTTACATTGGTATATATTACACACACACACACACACACACACACACACACACACAGGCACACTTGACTGTTATGGTGAACATCGCCGCAAAGTATGTCTCACACGGTAAAACCGCATAATCCGCACAGCACAACCATTCGTCTGCCACCCAGACGATTGTTCCTCCGAATGCAAACCATTCAACCAGAAGGCACGTGATTAAATCGGCTGGAAAATCGAAACATGGAGTGTGACGAGCACACCACCAATCCTCAGTGGACACAGTCCACACCAAAGCGTCGCCTCCAACACAGAGGCCTCGGCCCGGTGACTGTCAAAGAGACAAAGATTATATGGTCATCATCAGTTAAACATCAAACGGAACCACTGATCCAGATTTCAAGCTTATTTGCCCTCATCAGGATGGCACAACTATAAATATCTAACCAATGGTGACCACATTCGTCGTTTATACATCAGATGCACCTCCTGACTGTTATGGTGAGCATTGCCACGGATTATGTCTCACACGGACAAAACCGCATAATCCACACAGAACCACCATTCATCTGCCACCAGGACAATTCATTGTTCCTGCTAATGCAAACCATTCAACCAGAAGGCACATGATACACACACACATATATACATATTACATGTACATATACACACACACACACACACACACACACACACACACACACACACACGATAAACTTTCGATTGTGCTGATCATGAATTGATGTGGATTATGCTGAGCACCTTATTATGTTGAGAAATCTGGATGTCTGAGCACCTGATGCAGCTGGTAAGAACAATGCACACTAAACAAGAAGCTGCAGTAAGAACATAGTATGGAGAGACAGGATGATTTGGGATTGGAAAAGGGGTTAGACAGGGGTGACATCTCTCCCTTTATTTGCTTCAATCTGTTCAGCAAGTACATCATGAGGGAATAAAAAACTTGGATGACATAGAGGTGGGAGTCAGGATTGGAGTAAGATGTATCAACAATCTACGGTATGCTGACGATCGTACTTTGGTGGCAGAAATTTAAGAGGTCTTGATGAAACTGCTGCAGAGAGTGAGGAAGGAAATCGAAAAGCTTATCTTTATTTAAATCTAAAAAGATGAAAATCTTGCCAATTGACAAAATCGAGGTGTTCAGATTGGGAGACGATCACGTGAAAATCATGGACAGTTCCATCTTCCTGGGTTCTAAAAGCGAAGTGAGTGGAGAATGTGGAGAAAAAACTAAAAGAAGGTTGGCATTGGAGAGAACAGCTATGTCAGGATTTCTTCTTTTACTTTTACACAATCTAAGGCACACACACACACACACACACAACACACCACACACACACACACACACACACAGAACTTGGGTGAAGTGCCATCACTCCCCAGGGTACTCTGGGCACCGGCTTTTCTCACCGCACTAAGTACGGGCATTTCCTCAAGAGGAATTTCATTCTCCCCATGGATGCCAACCTATGAGGATTGTCTTAACCTTTTAAATGCTGAATGTGAAGCAGCATGTACCATTTAAAAAAAATCTATTATAGGGTTTGAACCGCCAACCTCCCAGACTCGGAGCGGATGCTCTTAACCATTACACCACCAACTGGTCAAATTGACAAAGATGTGAAAATACAAACCAAGAGGAGGCTGGTGAATGCTCTGGCATTTCCAGTTGCAATGTATGGATGTGAGTCATGGACAGTGAAAAGGAAAAAGAAGATTGATAGTTTTGAAATGTGGTGTTGGTGATGAATGTTAAAAATTCCATGGATAGCAAGAACAGACTAGAAGGGTACTCGGTGGAGCGCATACCTCCACCAGGTAATGCCTGATCCACGAGAACATATCGGACCCAATACATTTTTAAAATATCATGCTATACAGTATTATATTGTTTTTGGCCCCATTTCTCAAGGGTGAAGAATCACTTTAAAAATTCAATAATTCCCGTATCCAGATCCGGATTTGGATCTTCACCAAAATCGAATCAATTCCTCCTTGCGACACAACCAACCTGTCCACCAAATCCATCTCCAACCTTTTGAGACATCGTGCTATGTATCATTTTTAGCCCCATCTCTCAATGGTGAAGAATCACTAAAAATTCTAGTTGTCAGATCCGGATCTGGATCTTCACCAAAATCTAATCAGTTTGTTCTCGTCACACACCCAACCTGTCCACAAAATTTCATCCGGATCCATCGACAACTTTTTGAGATATCCTGCACACAAACAAACAAATAGACAAACAGAGAGACAGACAGAAAGGGGTAAAAACATAACCTCCTTCACCTTTGGTGGCAGAGGTAAACAAATTAGAAGCGATGATGCTAAAACAGAAACTGTCATACTTTGGACACATCATGCTTGTAGAAAACGAAAGTCAAGAGACGTCAATCATTCTGGGTATAGCTGAGGGAAGAAATGTGGAAGAGGAAGACCTTGTATGTGCTGGAAGAAAATTGGTTCAACGAGGAAAAAGGCTGTAACCAAGGTGTTTGTACCTGAGTTTCAGGAAGCAGTGCAGGATCGGGACGTTTGGAGAAATCCGATCATGAATGTCACCAGAAATCTAACAAGACTTGACGAAACTAGATAACTAGATTTTAAAATGCTTATTTAATGTGCTCAATTCAAAACAGTTTGCACTTTGTGCTTCAAATAGCATCAATATCTGCACAATTGGTTCGGATTTCTGCGTTCTTTTCATTTTATCCATCGCCCCTCTTTTTAATTTGGAGATAAATAAAATAAAGAACGTTGATCGGGGTATACTAACCACCATGGAAAGCGAGGAGAAGCTGACATTTCGGGCGTTCACCCAAAATAGGGTTTGCCCTTTTTGACACTAGCCTTCAAAGGCATTCTTTCTACCAAAGTTCATTCTACCAAAGATGTGCACTTTTCAACGTAATTTGGAGTTGTTAAATGTTTAAAATGTTGAACACCAACTTCCTGTCCTAATTTAATAAAATTCACGCACACAGCTCAGCTACAATCAAAATCAAATTATTTATACCACATTGCAACAACATGAAAAATAATGAAAGTGTTGGTTGGAAAAAAAATTTAAAATGCTAAACCTGCCACAAAAAAAAACAACAAAACAAAACAATAAAGTATCTGATGTGGTTCCAAGCCATGTGCTTCCAACAAGCATCAAAAGGATAAATAGCATTGCAGGATGCAGCAAGTATAGAAAGAGAAATACAGAACTTAGTGATCAAGGCCAAAGTTTGACCTCTTATTAAGGACGGAATTCGAGAGAGTTAGTCAAGCGGAGTTAGGATCCCTGGCCCAATGCATTGCCAGGGTGTGGCTGGAGGACGTGTATGCTCCATTTACTTTACTGCCACACAGGAAAGCGTTCGGACAGAAGCCAGGACAAAACAGCAGCAGCCAAACTTAGCCGTTCATGCGAGTTGACTGAAATTTCAACAGGTTACGGGTACCAACAATGGAGAGAAAAAGACAATAAAAATCCTCGCAACATGTACAAGACGCAAAAATGGAATGTCAGCCACATTACAATATTCCTTTGGTACATTCTACATCACGAGTTGCCGCAGAGTTTAGTGTGGTTTTGTTTTTTTAAGTTTTTTTGTTCAATGAAACATGCCTTTATGGCTGTTGCAGCAAGCATGAGGCCATAATCCACCTTTCCAAAACATGTCCTACAATTTGCCGGTTCCACGAGATACCGAATGCCTTATCAATTACAAACTATATTACAGTATACAGCACAACAACATGGAAAACAAAATGTCAAATATTGCTTGACAATACCCATCAAAAAAAGAGCAATCAGAGATTGCAGACCCTCACCAGGACTTGTTTCGCGTGGTGTTTGTGGACTAGTGTGTTACGCAATTAATAAGAGATAATTAGAGCTGCCACTTTATAACAGCTGGCAGTGATGACTGGTCCAGCCATTTCGGAGATTTTTGAAGGTTTTTAATAAAAGCAATATGGCTGCCGAATCACGTTATGACATAATCATATTTTTTCCTGAGGACCAATTTATCCCTATACAATTAAAAAAAATGTAATAATGATCAGATGTGGCGTTCTACATATGCAATTATGACGTCATAGCGAAGGCACCTGTGACGTCAAAAAAAAAAATTTAAGAAACACGCGTTTCCCTTGAGTAGTACTTGCTATGCGCCAAGTTTCAATTATTTTTCCTTGGTGCAGTTTCAGAGATACAGAGGTCCAAAGTTTTTCCGTTTTTTCCAACATGGCTCCCACACGTGTCCTATGACGTCACAATTAACAATAAACATTCTGCATGAGTAGTCGCACCAATGGTGAAAATTTCGTCTCAATCCCACAAGCGGTTGCAGAGAAAAAACACGAAAGTTCTGTGCAGACAAAACAAACAAAACAAATAAACGGTCCCAAATGCAATATACCCTCTCTCCTTCGGTGAGGGTAACTAACGATCAGCAACTGCTTAGGAGGACTCCAAAAGCAAGTGGATACGAGCTTTCATTTGTTCAATTGGACATCTTCCTCGCAATGCAAGTGGCTTCATGAACACAATGCATCATCAAATCGAAGGTTGCACACAGGCCAGGATCGCTGGCATAAGCAGCAAGTGCAGAACAGACCGGTTGATCTAAACATCGAAGCACATGTGGATCATAATGGAGAGTGTACAGGTAAAGGCCAATTAAACACGGCGGCCTTTCATGAACAACCTAAACCCTCGGACAAATCAGAGCGCGCGTGTTGACGCTTCTGCAAACATTTCAAAGCATCAAGATAGGAAACCCCCAAGTGCAAAGTCCAGGGATGGCCGTAGGGGGGCTGTGCGTGGTAGTCAAAATAAAACAGCACGAGGTAAAGAAAAGTGAAAGTGATGTACCTGATTTTATAACAAAATTAAAAATAATAATCATAAATACTAGCATAAAAGCTGAAGCCAAAATGTAGTGTTCAAGGCTCAGATAAACAGCGGCATAGCTTTACATTTGGCCCATCATGCACGATATGTGCTCAACGTACCAGTTTATAGACTCAATTTAGTGGGGGGGAGGGGTGAACAGTAGGATAGGCACAGAAACCTCACCAGGGTGTTATTTCATGTCTCAATGGATGTGTTTGTGGCTGGTGGGGGTTTAAGGTGAAGAATGAACAAACACGGTCACAGCATGTTCACCTCTTTGATGAAACCTCCTCACAGATGTCACCATCATACTAAAATACACAGTTTGCTGTCTGTCTGTCTGTCTGTCTGTCTGTCTGTCTGACCGTGATACATTCAGTCGTTACTAAAGCCAATCTCAACCAAACTTGACAGGACTAAGGGTCACACAATGGAAGTTGTAGCAAATCAATTTGCCCCCCCCTCCCCCATCGCCCAGAGGATTTTCCTCCTTAGACAAACGCCGTGATAACGTATATATATATAGCTAGTCGTTGCGTTTATAGCCAAGAACTACTGTCATCTATATACTCCACAAAGGTGAACACATGACCCTTCCTGCCGCTCCCGTAGGGAACGTGTCTCGTCACGACAAATGTATACATAGCTAAGCTACCCGCACATCCTGTCAAAGTCCATTCACCCCTCTATCCCCACGCTTCATGCTTCCCACACCTTTCCAGGGAGACCATTCCACGCATCAACTACTCTCGAGTGGAAGCGGCCCATGTCACCAACTACGTCAGACTCCGCTCTCCTTCACTCCCTTTACGGCACAGGACGTGTGTGTGTGTGTGTGTGTGTGTGTGTGTGTGTGTGTGTGTGTGTGTGTGTGTGTGTGTGTGTGTGTGTGTGTGTGTGTGTGTGCACCGAGTGGCTCTCGAATGTGGAACAGGATTTCCGACAGACACGGAAACCGGTCGCAAACAGAAATACATTGTTCCAATAAATAACAATAACAAGTCAACCGGTGAACGTCGATTCAATGAACGCCCAAGAGTTACCAAATCTCAATTACAGGTAAACGCGGCAAGGTAACCAAAACACGAGTTGCACGCAATTGCCGCAAAAAAAAAATAAAAAAAAACCCTGCGACCACGGTTTTCATCAACAAGAAACGTACAAACTCGTGAGCATCAGAACGCGCGACAACGACGCAGCAAAGCAGCCCGGTGTGTCTGGAGGGAAACGTTGTTGCGCAGCACAACCAACACGACACCGGCGATCACCCGACGGTCGGTCACGTGACCAATCAATGGGGTGCATCGACACAAGCACGAGGACGGGTGCGCGTGCAAACGCGACGAAAGGAGAAGGAGTAAGAGGAGGAGGAGGGTCAGAAGTAAGAGGAGAGTTGTGAAGGGTTCGAGTTTAAATGACCGGAGCGATGTGTTTGCCTCACCCCACTCGCGGAATTCGGACACGTTCTTCTCCCGACGAATGGCCGAGCTGCTGCACTCATCGAAGAGGCACACGAGCACGTCCAGCAGGCTCTCCACGCTCATGGCGTCGTCATTGTGCCGAGGACCGGCCAACACCAGCTGGTCCAGCGTCCGCAGACGGACTTCGGCCGACATGGCTGTGGAGTCCACGGTCGCGCGTTTCGCCGCAGATTCGAATGCGGAGAGGGGGGGGGGGGACAGGGGTGGTGGGGGGAAAGCCGGGAGAGTAGAGCAGTGACGGAAGTGCCTTTAAAATCGACAGATGAACAAGAGAGTCTCCTCGCCCGACGGTTACTGCTCCGGAAGGTCCTCTCTATGTCATTGCTCCAACAAACGGCAAGAAAGAGAGATGCGCAAGAAAATCCGCAGCCTCCTCATTCCGGGCCGCGGCCTGTTCTCCTCTTCGAACCACCGCATGGACTCTTTACCCAATGGAGCCCTTCATCGGATCACATCGCGAGGAGCACCTTCGACGCTCAAATGGGACAGGACGAGGAAGACGAGGAAGACGAGGAAAACGAGGAAAACGAGGAAGACGAGGAAGATTCCGCCCCGTCTCCTCAACGTCGATACCGAAACACTTCTCCGGCAATTCCACCCAGTTTCCCCTCCCACCGCCGCTTATCCTTTCCTCCGTAACTTCCGCCAACGATTATTATTATTATTGCCCCTGATTAAAGCCTTCCTTCTTTGACTGTCCTCACACCACAGAGAAAACCACCACTTCCCCTCAGCTCCCGATTGCTCAAACGACTTTGCTTCCCGTCCCGGCTCTGAAAATGGCCACCACGAGCCGCCGCTGTGCGCATGCGCAGACCGACGGAGCGTGCAGGAAGCCGTGGGAGGAGTGAACTCCACGGCGCTTTGAACCGTCTCATTTTCTGTGGATCCGAAGTATTATGTTCATTCGGCCGAACGAGCAATCAAAATAAGTCACTTCCGTGACGGATTGCTTACGCGCATCCGAAGTGCCGCTCTCGTGTGTCCACGTTGTGCTCGAAGCTGACTAAAACTACCGTTCTGGTACGTGGCCCGCGCAGCGAGTCGCGTCCTTGAACACGTTGTCGCGCCGACGTCGAACGAAACGTCTTTTCACGATGTAAATGTTGAAGAACTCACAAGGTCTTTCGAAAGGAATCGATCCTTTTTTTTTTTTGTGCACCTGTTACCTCGCTGGGCTCGTAAAGTCAGTCACTCGGTTGATCGCGGTGACGTACGTAATCAGCCGATTCTCTGCGCCAGATTCGGCTCGTCTCGGCGAAACAGAAAACCCGAATAACCTTTGCAACCGGCAACCACCCTGACGATGATAATTAATTAGTCGTCATGTCACCCTCAACAACATCACGTCCTTTTCAACAAAACTAACAGTTTGTGCAATTTTGATATTTTCCTCATGATGGTCAGTCTTGAGCAAATTGTCGCGAGACGACCGCCAAACGCAACCGAGCGGCTTGCTAAGCCGGCCGTTCCTTAACGGTTTCGAGTGAAAGTGCTTGCTTGAATGCTTAAGCCGCTTGGCGAGCGCTCTGCAATAAATTTGGTAACTGGTGTACGTTGAGTTCCTTTTGCCCCAAACATTCGATTTCTCACATTCAATGTTTTTCAAAGTAATGTAATCTATACGAATAAGTGTGTGTGTGTGTGTGTGTGTGTGTGTGTGTGTGTGTGTGTGTGTGTGTGTGTGTGTGTGTGTGTGTGTGTGTGTGTGTCCTCCATAACTCCAAAACCATTAAACCTATCAGCCTGAAACTTTGCATGCATACTCCAAGGAAGCTTTCTCACATCATGATGAATAGTAAATGTCATCATTTTAAACTTACCCTGTACATTCACAAGCCCCAGATATGTCTTTCCCATCGGTTTTCAAAAGCACCTAATCCAGACGCGCAGTCCATTCAATGGTAGCTTGTATCCGTCATGAGTTTGTATAGCACACGCCCATCCGCTTGGGCCTTGCACCGGCCCACATGTGTTTGGGAGTTTGTACTACAAGTAACTGCCTGTTCGGCGAGTTGAGAAAGTTCTCCAAGTCTTTCTTTGTGTAGAGGCTCAGTCCTTTCTCTCAAGTATTTTTGACTTATTTTAGAGCTTTGTGAACCATTTCAAGTAACAATCCTTAACCCGGACACATGATATACAGGACACTTTCTTTCGCCCCAAAACGCAAGTTTCCTGGGGTTTCTGCACATGCGCATTCTGGGGCAGATTACGCCATTTTGAAAGCCACGTATTCTCATGGGCCTCCCATAATAATACAGCAATGTTGACTTCTGTAAAAGGCAACCACTGCAAATCAGAGCTACTACTGAAAGCCAATCAAAGCTATTCACAGTCTGTAATTTGGTGAGCATGGTGAATGGTGGGTCGCTGATATTTGTCACCTTCTATTCTGAGGCGTGCTTCCTCCAAGCATTTTGAATGAAGGTAGACAGCTTTTCGAGGATTTGGTGTGGATTGTGCACCTACTTGAGGATGTTCAGGCTTGGCAAATCATCCATTTGTGCAGCTGTGTCCACACACAGATCAGCCAGTTCCAGAAGCTTGCAATATCCATCTGCTTTGAACTTTGGGAAACTTGTGAGTTTCTCATTATTTCAGTGGTGATACTTGTCTTATTCCCAAATCTGTCTTCGAGCTCCTTCCATGCTTCTCAGTAGGCAGCCTCTGGGTCAGAAATCTAGTGGTCAAAATTGGTCCACATGGCCTTTTACCTCAACTTTGGTGTATTTTGCAAGGAAAGTGAGTCTCAGAGCCATGGGGGTGCGAGCCTGGTTCAACATGGTCTAGAAGGAACAGTACCAGGGTTGGAACATAATTGGGTCGCCACCATAGACATCTGGCTCATATGTCAGCTGGTGCTGGCGAGCAAGGGTGTCGGTCATCCATCTTGTTATATCGACCAGTGGGCTGTCTACCTGTCTTAAGTTTGTTTGGTGATGTTATTGGTGAAGAAGAGTATGACCAGGCCCAAACACAAGATTTTCGATGGGGTGTGGTAGGGGGTGGTGGGTGCGTAGCTTCAAAAAATTGGACCGCTGAGAGCATGACAGCACCGCACCATAATTCCAAATTGTGGGATTGGATGCACATCGCATTGCTTTACCACGGAAAGTGAAAGTGTCGATGTATTGTATGTGAATTGGTACAATCACCACATCCAAAACTCCACACAGGTTCGTGCTCCCGAGCCTTTATTCTGATCACCCGTGCACTCGCCGAGAGTGCTGCCCACAGGGGGTAGCTCATCAAACATGATGCCCACAGAGCCACAATCACTTTAATCCAACACAACATATTTTCCCCCATTCTGAAATAACCCGTTATCATTTCAAAATCCAAGATCCACAATCTCAACCCAAAACTGAGACCAACATTTCTATCATATGTGATCAAAGAGTTAAAGTTCATTTTGAGTAAGTTTGCACCATATTCATGGATTATGAACTTTATGTACACTGGTATCTCTCAAGTATTAGAACGCTTCCGAATGCGACCAGATTTGCGTTTGCCAGGTTGTAGCCCAGCTGAATCATTGCGATGCTGAGATTGATCCTCATCGTGAAGATTTTGTGGAAAGATGAGGCAGTTGTCATCATTCTCTGCATCTTGCTGTTGGTTGTTACCAGATGTTTGGATGTTGGTTGTTACCAGGTGTGGTGCGCATTCCACTTTGTCAATCTCCAAGTAGGTAGCTATGATGACCCAATTGCTGCAAGATCTGATGGGGAGGTGATATGAAGTCCTAGTTTATGTGTGCGGTTGGGGCATTTCACTCTGACCCATTGGCCCACTGCAAAATGAAGGTGACTTTGCTCTCCACCGCTTGTCTGCATATTCCTTCATTTTCTGCTGTCGCTTCGCAATAGACTTTGTCATCACTTCAATCTTTGCATCTGCCGATGTAGGTGTTTTTTGGAGATTAAGTGGCAGGCACAAGTTACGCCCTATCATTAGCTCCGCAGGCGTCTTCCCGGTCAAGGAATGAGGTATAGAGCGATATGAGCACAACAGAGCGATATGAGCGCAATAGCCTGATCAAATGTCTGTCCATCAGCCAGATTTGCTTTTATGTTCTCTTTGATGACTCTGTTGAACCTCTCCACCCCACCATTGCTCTGCAGATTATACCGTGTAGTTAGGTGATGTTCAATGTCATTGGCCTTGAGGTATTGTGTGAATTCCTCAGATGAAAATTGAGGTCCGTTGTTTGTCGTAATGGACTCGAGAAGCCCCCATCTTGTAAACATCTTGTCCAGGATGCTGATAATGGACGAAGTTGTAATCAAACTAGTAGCCACGATCTCAGGTCATTTGCTATGAAGATCATGGACTATGATTAAGTACTTCTGGTTGTGCAGTGCAACTCGAACCTCACCGAAGATGTCCACCTGTCGCTGTTGCTACGGTTTCTCCAGCCATAGTCTAGGCTGACGAAGAGCAGGACGTGGATCTCCTACTTTCTCGCTGAGGATGCATACTTCACAATTCTTCACAAACTGTTTAATGCATGTGTCAATACCCAGCCACCAAACCGAATCGCGACATTTCTTTTTCATTTTGATGATCCAGGGATGTCCCTCATGACATCCCTCATGAGGTCCCACAGATGCATCACTCACTGCTGTACTTATTTTGGGATCACCACAGGGTGCCACGGATGAGACAACCTTCATCAAAGATGGATAGCTCATGACGAATCCTGCAGTAGGGTAGTAGTTCTGTGATTTGTTGAGGCCAGTTCATTTGGAGGAATTTGCACAGTTGTTGCAGAATTTCATCCTGTTGAGATTTTGATTTGAGCCCGTCGTGAGTGACTCAGTTTGCGGTTGCATTTGCAATAACAGTATTTACAAAGGCATCAACTTCACTAATAACCTCATTCGCTACTGGGGTTATACGACTAAGCATGTCCGCCACTTGATTACGGGACTCCGCCAAGTATTCTATGTGAAAGTCATACTGGTAGAGACGGTCTGACCACCTGTAAATTCGAAGTGGTCGATGTCCAGACCCCGACGTAGCGAGTAGTGTTGTCAGTGCTTGATGGTGTGTGGAGCGTGAACTTTCTACCATACAGATAGATGTGCCAGTGTTCACATGCGTAGATACATGCTAGCGCTTCACATTCCCCTGTGGAGTACTTGAGTTCTGTCTCCGAAAGTGTGCGACATGTGTATGCTACAGGTCATTCGCTACCTGTGATCCATTGTGAAAGTACAGCTCCCACTGCCGTACCTGAAGCATCTGTCGTGATGGTAGTCTTTGCATTAGGATCAAAATGTGTGAGGACTGGAGGAGATGTGACCTCCTTCAGGGTGACAAATGCATGTTGCTGGGTATGACTCCATTCCCAGGGCACATCCTTGCGCAATAGTTTACAAAGAGGTTCAGCGATCTCTGCATAGTTGGGTACAAACTTAAGATATAAGTTGGTAGTCCTGAGGAATGATGTAAGCTCTTTTGCATTTGACGGAGTAGGAAGAGTCGTAACTGCTTCGATGTTGTCCTGCGTCGGGTGCACCCTGTTGGCTGTCACATGATATCCGAAGAAGTCAATCTCTGATGCTGCAAAGGTACACTTTCCCTCATTCAGCATCAAGTTGTGTTTCGCTGGTTGACATTACTTCATCCAGATGCTGATCGTGTTCTGCTTTGTCTCTTTCCTGCGACGACGACGTCATCAAGGAGATTGAGAGTTCCATCAATACCAGACAGGACTGAAGAGATGATCTTCTAAAATGCACTTGGTGCAGAACTGAGGACGTATGGCATTCTACGATACTGGAACATGCCTTCATGAGTCACAAATGGAGTCAAATGTCTGCTCTGCTTTGCTAGAGGTACCTATAGGTAGCTCCTCCTCAGATCTAGCTTCGTGAATACTGTGGAATCGTGGAATGAAGTAGAAAGTTAATTGATGGTTGGAAGTGGGTATTTATCAGGAATAACAGCTTTATTCACTGATTTAAGATCAACACAAAGTCATAACTCTCCATTCTTACGTTGTGCAATGACGAGATTCGACACCCATGGAGACGAATCAATGCATTCAATGATACTCTCTGATTCAAGGCGTTTTAGCTCCTTAGAAACCCTGTGACAGCAAAAGGTAGACGTCTCAAACCTTGAGATACTGGTGGAACCGCAATGTCCACTCGAGGACCATGACAGTAACTCTTACACTCCCCAAACCCAATAAACAGGGAAGGGTACAGGTGTTGTACGCATTGTCTTTGTCTGCAACCATGTGGATGTGGTCTAAAAGTTTGAACCCAAGCTTGTCAAACAGATTAACACCCATGAGGCTCTTGCCTTTTGCAACATAAAGGATGAAATTTTGAGCTTGATACTCTTATAGTTCACAGGAACAGTTATCGTTCCCAACACTTGGATGATGGAGTCATCGTAGGCTTGAAGTGTAGATTGTGCAGAGTTGAGTGGAAAAGTACTTATGGTAGAGATTGTCACTCACAATGGAGACTTTTTACCCAACATCAATGAGTAGTGATACCAAATTCCTCGTGATATCAACTTCACAATCTTTGAAGGTGCCCCCTTGCTGAGGACAGAAAGGCATTTTGTCTGCGATGGTGTACACCGTTTGTTGTGTTTCAATATCAGAAGCACTTGGTTCATCAACCTGACGAACGGATGATGTCCGCTTCTTTGATGACCTGCATACTTGTGTAAAATGGTTAATTTTAAAACAAGCACTGCATTGTTTTCCACGTGCAAGACATTGTGCTTTGATGCCGTGTTGTCGACCACAAGCTTGACATGGCTTTGTTTGAGGTACGTGGGCAGGGTGTGGATGGAGCTGCGGTTATCGGTTGGTTTGAATCCTTTGTATATGAGCTGTCTTCAACCCTGGTGCCTGTGGCATTCCTGGTGCCGAGGTTGCTGGAGATGTATGAATCAGTTTGGAATCCATCATGGCTGATTCTATCTGGATAGCCAGAGCTGTAGCCTTCTCAAAAGTGAGTCGATCATCCTCCATTAGCAACTGTTCCCGAATACGAGGAATGGAAATCTTTTCTATGAGCTGATCTCTGATGCGCTCATCTGTTGAAACCCCAAAATTACAGGTAGCAGCCAGTTCAGAAAGTGAAGCAACATCTTTGTTGGACAGGTTCACCATTTCCCTGGTAGCGCTGACAGAATATATACCGTTCAATCATAGGACTCTTTTTCGGCCCAAAGTAGCTCTTGAGTGCACTCACCACATTTCCGAACGTGGAAGTATCGGCTGTTAGCTGAGCGAACACATGCTGGCCCTCGGTGCCCAAGCAGTGAATCAAGATCGCCCGCTTACGAATGTCTGCGACATCCATACCATCTGGGCCTATAGCTTCCAAATAGGTTCGAAAAGCTGCAATCCATCGAGGCCATGGAACAGGCAGGTCCCCCAGAGAAGCCAAGAAGGGAGTAGGAGGAGCTGGTAACTGTAAACCAGCCATCCTCGTCGCCAAATGTATTGTATGTGAATTGGTACAACCATCACATCCAAAACTCCACACAGGTTCGTGCTCCCGAGCATTTATTCCGATCGCGCGTGCACTCTCCGAGAGCGTTGCCCACAGGGCAGGTCATCAAACATGATGCCTCCAGAGCCACAATCACTTTCATCCAACACAACAGTCGAAAATACAGAATTCAATGGGTTATCATTTTGGGGTATTTTCAGGCCATGTGTCAGTGTGGCATCAACATGACAGCATTTGAAATACCATTTCATTGATTGAAATTGTCGAATACCAATCGAAGTTCAAGTCTAAGTTCTATGCACCAAGTGACTCATGACAGGAAGCACCACATCAGTAAAGGGAACATCATATGATTACACACATATGCAGCCATTTACTTTTGTTTTTATAATATTACATGTAAGTTCATCATTAAGGTCGATCGAAGTAGTGTTTGTGGTCAATACTCGTGAGGGAGGAAAGGAAAAGACGAGAAACAATCTATTGGACACAAATTGGATTATCAAAACCCTCAAAGGTAAACATAGGCCCTATACAGCATAATGAGAGGACCTGATCAAATTTTAAAAACACATCGAGGCAAGTACTAACCGTTTACTTATAGTCTTTCAGCAACATTCCAAGTTCCAGCCTACTAGTAGTCTTTCAGCAACATTCTAAGTTCCAGCCTACTAGAGTGCTTCCTGGTAACTGATCCACCACCCTTTCCTCATCAACGTTAAAGTTGCAGTGAATGTGCATTAGGGTAGCTGGTAGGTATGCAGCTGGCGCAAAGCACTAGCATTCCTTTCACATTCACATCTGGTGGCAGGAATGGTGCAGCACAATTTGAGGAGTTCAAATATATTAGGAAACATATCCTCATCACACTCCCTTATTGTCTCCGCTGCGGTACGAGGCTGCTCATCCGAGGGTTTAATTTGAAATTTGCGGTTCCATCGATACAGCTCTTGCAGAAACAGGTCCACCGAAGGCACGTCATAGGCGTAGGCCTCTACCACCTCATCAAGCGATGGTGGATCATTTTTACACAGCACAGTGCCATAATCCTTGAGGAGAGCACAGCTAAGTCAGAAAACTGACCTTCACGTTCAGAGTTGATGTGCTTGAGAATTGGTTTGGCTACGTTTCTTCGATAGGGCCTAGCTCGCAACGAGCCGGTGACTTACGGGTTTAGGCCACAAACCTAGCGCCAGACCCACGGACCCGCGAGCAGGACCAAAAAAACCCGCAAATCAAAATACAACTGAACAAAAGGAAAATACAAACGAATCACAAGCTAAACACCATACAGTACTTTGTTTCAAAAGAAGATTAATTTAATCAGCGAAAATAAATCGATTAACTGTTTGGCCAGTTTCTTTCCCACGTACAACGACATTTATTCCTTCCTCTCACCATTCATACATGCACATGTAGATCTACTCACTGGCACAATCTATTACTGCACACATATGTAGACTACTTGCATGTTGGCATACACGTAGCTTATATGAACACTAACTTGTTTTATGTGACTCGATCTATGTAGCGAATGGGCTCTCCCAAGTTTAAAACACCACATAATGATACTGGTACCTAACCATTCCTTTATCTCCAGATTTCAGGGGAAAACCTTCAAATACTCTATTTTCTGTCAACTTACCTTTGAAATACTCACCGCCAGAACTTGAATTGTAGAATGGACTATAAGTTTAAGTACGTTGCTGATTAGATTCATGAAAATGCTAGCCTGTGTACGGCCAGCCAGGCCTGACCTGCACTGCGTGCATGTGCGTGCAGGTAACATGCGTCGTGCATGATTCATTTATTGCGCCCTTTCGACTGGTATCATCAGATATCATGCATGTCCGCAGCATAAAAACTCGAATGGGATTGGCGTTTACATTAACGGCGCGATAACATAAGCATTCAGTGAAACACAGTAACCAAGAAGTAGACATGGTCAAGTTATAACAACAATACATAGATCTGTGCAGGTTACATGTCAGATGTGATTAAGGAAGGCTGATGTTCGCGTTTCTATTTTCTTTGTTGTTGTTTTCCTGCGACTTCACCTGACTAAAAAGAATGCTTCTAACTTCTAATTTCTCGAAAATGTGGACCTTTGTGATTTTCTTTTGGGTGCACCCGATACACCACCCCCATCTCCCACCACCCTCCAGGTATGGATGACTTTGTGTGTGTCACATTGATAGAAGGTGGGATGGTTCTCTGTTGGTCCTTGGCTGGCTGGTGCATTTTGTTTTCACTGATTGTGTGCTGGTTGATTGGTCTAAATTGAACGGCAGGATCAATCGAGTGGCAGCACTGCAACATGTGATCGTAAGATGACTGTTGGGGTGAGGTTAGGGTCACACTCAACCTTTCTTCTTGATCAGCCTGCAGGATTGCATGCTTTCCCTACAGCCGCCATTTGTCTGGCTCAGTATATGCAAGTCGGTCTCGGCTGTTGCTTGTTTCATCAGCTGTTCAGCTGCCCACATGATTTCCTTGACTTTCCTTTCTGCTGTACATCTGGCAATCATCTCTTCATATACTACTTTCTGGGCAGCAGCAGTGGCAGAGGCCAGAGCCTGGGGCTGAGCACTGAGAATTGAGGAAGATGATTTGGATGATCTCAAATACCTGCGGCTCCACACTGAATGTCCTGACCATCTCTAGGTGTTTGATGTGGTTTCTTGGGCCAGGGAGTAGGCCTTCTCAGTCATCTGGATGATAATGTTATTGGCGGAGTTGTGGTTTTTGAGGAAGGTCGTCTTAGTAAGAAGAGCGTCTTGCTTGTATTCACTAGCCTAGTCTTGAGCATGCAGGCCTTTTAGTTTAGACCATGTCTCAGAGTCCACCTGTAGCATGGATTAAGCCTCGGCCAAGTGCATCTGGATTATGTTAGTGTCATCAACGGTGTCTTTAAGATTTTTGAGGGTTTTCCTCCATTAATGGTGAATGTTTCTCTCCATTGTCTATATGTTGCTGCTGATGGCCCTCGGTGTGGGATGTCTGTTCCTTTGTGGGTGTTTTTGTCTGTCTGTGGATGTGAGGTGCTGTCGTCGGATCAGATTGACATCGCTTCAGGGACATCTGACATGGTGATCTTTCGATCTTTTGACCACAGGAATTTTTTTCTTCTTCTGGGATCGCTTTAACCACAATCAATCACTCCAAGTTCAACCGGTCAGTCACTTCAACTGCAGTCAATCAATGGCCTTTGATGACCGAACCACAGTCTCCAACCTCAATCAATGACTTCAGTCATCTATGACTCTAACCACAGTCAATCAATGACTCCAGTATCTAATTTCTCCAACAACAGTCAATCACTGCACTGGAGTCTGAGAGAATATCCTGAGGTGAGCGGTAACTCAAATTCCACCAGCGAGTGTCATCCAAAACACAAGGAATTAGAACAGCACTCGGTAGAGTGACTACCTCCGCCAGGATGAACAGTTCACATTTTGTATCCCACTGATAGACCGGATCTGCATCCAGACCTGAATCAAAATCGAATCAGCTTTTTTTGTCACTGATACAAATCATCCACCAGGTTTTGTCATAATCCGTCCACAACTTTTTGAAATATCATGCCACATATTGGTTTTTGCCCCAGATAGACAGACAGGCAAACAGACATGGATGAAAACGTAACCTCCATCCACTTTAGGTGGCAGAGATAAATATGGCCAAAGGTCGAGGCTTTGGATTCCACGGTCCCTTTATTTCTCGGTGACTGTAAGATACACAACACGAAAAATACAACTTAATATGTTGCAAAGCCACAGGAGAATCTGAATGTAAACCGATGTGCTTAATAACAAGAAAAGGGAGTACAAAGTTGTGAAACTTAAATTACAGAAATCGCTCTAACATGTTGAAATTGGGTCACATATATAGTTATAGTCAACGTTAAAACACAGCGATCGCCCATTCTCCGTAAGATCGTTAAATAAAGCAATAAAATGATTATATACTCGGGTGACTAGTTCTGGAGTGGATCACTAAAAAAGGAATCTATATACATAATGGGGCAAGTGTATGTATGTATGTTATGTATGTATGTTGTCCTCTTCACGGCCATTGGTTGGACAGCTGACCTGACGTCACCTTACAATTGTAAACTGAAATACTTCACCTAAAGTGCCCGGAACCCCCCCCCCACAACGGAACCAAAGGAAAGACCCAAATGGCTCTGAGGACCCAAAGCCCCAAAATACCCTAAAGCTCCCAAAGACCCAAAATACCCTGAAGACCCTAAAGAACACAAAAGGCAAAGAAGACCCCAAAGACCAAGAAGACCCCAAATACTCAAAAGACCCAAAAGACCCTGAATACCCCAAAAGTCCTAAAAGACCCAGAAGACCCCAAAAGACCAAAAGGACCCCAAAGACTCAAAAGACCCTGAAGACCAAGAAGACCCAAAATACCCAAAAGACCCTGAATACCCAAAATGCCCCAAAGACCCAGAAGACTCAAAAGACCGAAAATACCCTGAAGATGCAAAATACCGAAAAGACCACAAAGCCCCACAAGGCACAAAAGACCCTAAAGCCAAAAGGAACCAAAACACCCAAAAGA
>CM068960.1:44040461-44051075 GCA_035128595.1 Eptatretus atami | reverse complement strand
TACAAATAGAAGTGTGTGTGTGTGTGTGTGTGTCTCCTGCTTTTCTCCAAAACTATAAAACCAAGCAGCCTGAAACTTTGCATGGATACTAAACAAAACTCCAAGGAAATGCAAGAGTGAAAATTGGGTGTTTGGGTTAATTAAAACACGCCTTTTGAAGATAATTTCGGGCATTATTTAATTGTACCCTTCATCAGGCGATCCTCGGATGGTTTGGATGTGGAATGAAAAGTAGAGAGGGAAGGTTTGAAGGGGTGGTGTCGAGTGGGGATTTTGAGGTGAAAGGACACGGGGAGGGGTTTGGGATGGAGGAAGGAAAGGGCATATTCAGGTGAAGCGAAGTTTCCATGGGAGTTACGATGTTTAAAAGCAAACATGGCGAGGGACTGGTGATGGATGGGTATCTGGAGTTAAAGAAGGGTCGAAAGATGGATTGATAGACATATGGATTAAAGAGGGATTGAAAGACGGATTGTTGGACTAAAAGTTGGAAAGTCGGGGGACATTACTCCAGGAATGAACATGCAAAACTCACAACTGCATCTCCCTCCAAAATTCCCTCCAAACAATGGGTAGGAAATCTATACAAGTACAAAGTGAAGAAATATCTTTCCGGGGAGAATCGCACATTTCTCTGAATGCATGAGGGTCTTTTCCATAACTGCAACAATACCCACTCCCCTCACCACACTCGTTCTGAGTCTGCCATCGCTCGTGTGTACTCTACAGGTGCTGGTCCTCCTAGTACAGCTTACCTACAGATCCCCGAGCGTGACATTTTGTTTGTACAAGGAAATTTCATACATGTCCCCCAAAATAATAATAAAACCCAATGTGTTGTGTCAATTTACTCCACTCATTCATAAAACGCATTTGTCAACTTACGTTAAACATTTCTAAATTCAATCACTATATCTGAACACGTATCCAGGTGGGCTCAAGCACTTCACACTATTCACACCTTATTCTGGTTCAGGATCTGCAAAAAATAAAAATGAAAAGAGGGGAACGCTCTTTGGCCCTCTCCATGCAACAAGTGTCCATCAAGATGGTCCTCTCTTTGGCCTTCTGGGCCACACGTCGACTGCACATGGTCCTTCAGTGTTGAAGACATTCGTTGGGGATGGGGTTGGTGGGGAGGTTCAAAAAAAATTTCAAGTGGTCGCAGTCGGTTGGCGCTGCCACAACAAACAATTGATCGTTGGTGCAACAACGGTCCTATTGATGGCTGACAGCAGGTCAGCACTGTGATAAGTTGGGGAAATCACGTGAGAAGTACTTCTATAATAATTGAGGGCATGTGCTGCTCACTTGCTTCATGCTCAGCATTTAAAAAGAAGAGAGCATGGACTAATAACTGTAGGTTGGCAACCGTTGCGCAGGCTTGATTGATGGGCCGGTACTTGTCAGGAAACTGGTATTTTATTTTATTTTAACTTCCCAAAAGTTCCATCGATCGTACATCACCGAAAGGATAACACCCTAAGGATCGATGAGATAATTTAAGTATTCTCAAAAATAAAACAGAAAAACATATTTCATTGAACCGATGACGTGGCTTGGGGAACATGATGTGATACGCCTGTGACGTCAGAAAAACAAACCCACAAACGGAAATATTTAAATTAATTAATTAGTAATCTAGTATGGAATATAAAATTGGAGAATCATGCAGGACATGAGTGGGCACACACAAGGGGTTATGAATTGCTGACAACATCCATCACCTTAAACAGCATTTATTTGGTAGGTGTGATGAGAGATTCAAACCCCAACTGATACCCATGAATGGGGAGCTGTCACATATTAGCCCACTCATCCAACACCACCCAACAATTGTTGATATGCGTTTAAACCCTTTTAATCCCCAGTGGGCGGTGTTTAGACCACTCGGTCCTCATTTGCTACGACAGGTTAACCGCGGTGCCCTGGAGTACCCAAGGTCAGGTCATGAGAACAAAATAATCCCCCAGGTGAGAATGGGGAGACGACTTGTGATTTCCGCCAGTAAACGGGGGAATAGTGCGAGTGGTTTAACCACGATCACAGAGGTGAAGTTTCATATCGATCATTTCACCCAGATCGATCAATGACATGGTGTAGTTTGATATCGATCATTTCACCCAGATCGATCGATGATAATATGGTGAAGTTTTCATATCGATCATTTCACCCAGATCGATCGATGAAACATGGTGAAGTTTCATATCGATCATTTCGCCAGATCGATCGATGACATGGTGAAGTTCATATCGATCATTTCACCCCAGATCGATCGATGACATGGTGAAGCTTCATATCGATCATTTCACCCAGATCGATCGATGACATGGTGAAGCTCATATCGATCACTTCACCCAGACGATCGATGACATGGTGAAGTTTCATATCGATCATTTTACCCAGATCGATCGATGACATGGTGAAGCTTCATATCGATCATTTCACCCAGATCGATCGATGACATGGTGAAGCTTCATATCGATCATTTCACCCGAATCGTACGATGACATGGTGAAGTTTCATATCGATCATTTCACCCAGATCGATCGATGACATGGTGAAGCTTCATATCGATCATTTCGCCCAGATCGATCGATGACATGGTGAAGCTTCATATCGATCATTTCACCCAGATCGATCGATGACATGGTGAAGTTTCATATCGATCATTTCGCCCAGATCGATCGATGACATGGTGAAGCTTCATATCGATCATTTCACCCAGAACGATCGATGACATGGTGAAGCTTCATATCGATACTTCACCCAGATCGATCGATGACATGGTGAAGTTTCATATCGATCATTTTACCCAGATCAATCGATGACATGGTGAAGCTTCATATCGATCATTTCACCCAGATTGATCAATGACATGGTGTAGTTTGATATCGATCATTTCACCCAGATCGATCGATGATAATATGTGTGAAGTTTCATATCGATCATTTCACCCAGGTCGATCGATGATAATATGGTGAAGTTTCATATCGATCATTTCACCCAGATCGATCGATGACATGGTGTAGTTTCATATCGATCATTTCACCCACATCGATCGATGATAATATGGTGAAGTTTCATATCGATCATTTCACCCAGATCGATCGATGACATGGTGTAGTTTCATATCGATCATTTCACCCAGATTGATCAATGACATGGTGTAGTTTCATATCGATCATTTCACCCAGATCGATCGATGACATGGTGAAGTTTCATATCGATCATTTCACCCAGAATGATCGATGACATGGTGAAGTTTCATATCGATCATTTCACCCAGATCGATCGATGACATGGTGTAGTTTCATCGATCATTTCACCCAGATCAATCGATGACATGGTGAAGTTTCATATCGATCATTTCACCCACATCGATCGATGATAATATGGTGAAGTTTCATATCGATCATTTCACCCAGATCGATCGATGACATGGTGTAGTTTCATATCGATCATTTCACCCAGATTGATCCATGACATGGTGTAGTTTTCATACGATCATTTCACCCAGATCGATCGAGACGTGGTGTAGTTTCATATCGATCATTTACCCAGAATGATCGATGACATGGTGTAGTTTCATATCGATCATTTCACCCAGATTGATCGATGACGTGGTGTAGTTTCATATCGATCATTTCACCCAGATGCGTCGATGACATGGTGTAGTTTCATATCGATCATTTCACCCGATCGATCGATGACGTGGTGTAATTTCATATCGATCATTTCACCCAGATTGATCGAAGACATGATGAGATTTTCATATCGATCATTTCACCCAGATCAATCGAAGACGTGGTGTAGTTTCATATCGATCATTTCACGCAGATCGATCGATGACTTGGGTGAAGTTTCATATCGATCATTTTACCCAGAATGATCGATGACATGGTGAAGTTTCATATCATCATTTCACCCAGATCGATCGATGACATGGTGAAGTTTCATATCAATCATTTCACCCAGATCGATCGATGACATGGTGAAGTTTCATATCGATCATTTCACCCAGATCGATCGATGACATGGTGAAGTTTCATATCGATCATTTCACCCAGATCGATCGATGACTTGGTGAAGTTTCATATCGATCATTTCACCCAGATCGATCGTGACATGGTGAAGTTTCATATCGATCATTTCACCCAGATCGATCGATGACATGGTGTAGTTTCATATCGATCATTTCACCCGATCAATCGATGACATGGTGAAGTTTCATATCGATCATTTCACCCACATCGATCGATGATAATATGGTGAGTTTCATATCGATCATTTCACCCAGATCGATCGATGACATGGTGTAGTTCATATCGATCATTTCACCCAGATCGATCGATGACATGGTGTAGTTTCATATCGATCATTTCACCCAGATCGATCGATGACGTGGTGTAGTTTCATATCGATCATTTTACCCAGAATGATCGATGACATGGTGTAGTTTCATATCGATCATTTCACCCAGATTGATCGATGACGTGGTGTAGTTTCATATCGATCATTTCACTGAGATCGATCGATGACATGGTGTAGTTTCATATCGATCATTTCACCCAGATCGATCGATGACGTGGTGTATTTCATATCGATCATTTCACCCAGATTGATCGAATGACATGATGAAGTTTCATATCGATCATTTCACCCAGATCAATCGAAGCAGTGGTGTAGTTTCATATCGATCATTTCACCAGATCGATCGATGACTTGGTGAAGTTCATATCGATCATTTTACCCAGAATGATCGATGACATGGTGAAGTTCATATCAATCATTTCACCCAGATCGATCGATGACATGGTGAAGTTTCATAATATCATTTCCCCAGATCGATCGATGACATGGTGAAGTTTATATCGATCATTTCACCCAGATCGATCGATGACATGGTGAAGTTTCATATCGATCATTTCACCCAGATCGATCGATGACTTGGTGAAGTTTCAATCGATCATTTCACCCAGATCGATCGATGACGTGTGAAGTTTCATATCGATTCATTTCAACCCAGATCGATCGATGACATGGTGAAGTTTCATATCGATCATTTCACCCAGATCGATCGATGACATGGTGAAGTTTCATATCGATCATTTCACCCAGATCGATCGATGACATGGTAGTTTCATATCGATCATTTCACCCAGATCGATCGATGACTTGGTGAAGTTTCATATCGATCATTTCACCCAGATCGATCGATGACATGGTGAAGTTTCATATCGATCATTTCACCCAGATCGATCGATGATGGTGTAGTTTCATATCGATCATTCTCCCAGAATGATCGATGACATGGTGTTTCATATCGATCATTTCACCCAGATCGATCGATGACGTGGTGTAGTTCATATCGATCATTTCACCCAGATTGATCGATGACATGGTGAAGTTTCATATCGATCATTTCACCCAGATCGATCGATGACTTGGTGAAGTTTCATATCGATCATTTCCCCAGAATGATCGATGACATGGTGAAGTTTCATATCAATCATTTCACCCAGATCGATCGATGACATGGTGAAGTTTCATATCGATCATTTCACCCAGATCGATCGAAGACATGGTTTAGTTTCATATCAATCTTTCACCCAGAATGATCGATGACATGGTGTAGTTCACATCGATCATTTCACCCAGACATCGAGATCGATACATAGTGAAGTTTCATATCGATTATTTCACCCAGATCGATCGATGACATGGTGAAGTTTCATATCGATTATTTCACCCAGATCGATCGATGACATGGTGAAGTTTCATATCGATCATTTCACCAGATCGATCAATGACATGGTGAAGTTCGTATCGATCATTTCACCCAGATTGATCGATGGCATGGTGTAGTTTCATATCGATATTTCACCCAGATCGATGACATGGTGAAGTTTCATATCGATCATTTCACCCAGATCGATCGATTGACATGGTGTAAGTTTCATATCGATCATTTCACCAGATCGATCGATGACTTGGTGAAGCTTCATATCGATCACTTCACCCAGATCGATCGATGACATGGTGAAGTTTCATATTCGATCATTGTACGCCTGATCGAGATCGTGACATGGTGAAGCTTCATATCAAAATCACTTCACCCTAATCGATCGATGACATGGTGGTAGTTCATATCGATATTTTTCCCGATCGATCGATGACATGGTGAAGTTCATATCGATGCATTTCACCAAGATGCGATCAATGACATGGTGAAGTTTCGTATCGATCATTTCACCCAGATTTGATCGAATGGCATGGTGTAGTTTCATATCGATCATTTCACCCAGATCGATGACATGGTGAAGTTTCAATATCGATCATTTCACCCAGATCGATCGATATGACATGGTGTAAGTTTCATATTCGAATCATATTCACCCAGATCGATCGATGACTTGGTGAAGCTTCATATCGATCATTTCACGCAGATCATCAATGACATGGTGAAGCTCATATCGATCATTTCACCCAGATCGATCGATGACATGGTGACTTTCATATCGATTATTTCACCCAGATCGATCGATGACATGGTGAAGTTCGTATCGATCATTTCACCCAGATCGATCGATGACATGGTGAAGTTTCATATCGATTTTTTACCCAGATCGATCGATGATGGTGAAGCTTCATATCGATCATTTCGCCCAGATCGATCGATGACATGGTGAAGCTTCATACGATCATTTCACCAGATCGATCGATGACATGGTGAAGTTTCATATCGATCATTTCGCCCAGATCGATCGATGACATGGTGAGCTTCATATCGATCATTTCACCCAGAACGATCGATGACATGGTGAAGTTTCATATCGGATCATTTCACCAGATCGATCGATAACATGGTGAAGCTCATATCGATCATTTCACCCAGATCGATCGATGACATGGGTGAAGTTTCATATCGATCATTTCGCCCAGATCGATCGATGACATGGTGAAGCTTCATATCGACTCATTTCACCCAGATCGATCGATGACATGTGAAGTTTCATATCGATCATTTCGCCCAGTCGATCGATGACATGGTGAAGCTTCATATCGATCATTTCACCCTGAGACGATCGATGACAGTGGTGAAGCTCATATCGATCATTTCACCCAGATCGATCGATGACATGGTGAAGCTTCATATCGATCACTTCACCCAGATCGATCGATGACATGGTGAAGTTTCATATCGATCATTTTAACCAGATCGATCGATGACATGGTGAAGCTTCATACGATCATTTCACCCAGATCGATCGATGACATGGTGAAGCTCATATCGATCATTTCACCCAGATCGATCGATGACATGGTGAAGTTTCATATCGATCATTTTACCCGGATCGATCGATGACATGTGAGCTTCATATCGATCATTTCGCCCAGATCGATCGATGACATGGTGAAGCTTCATATCGATCATTTCACCCAGATCGATCGATGAATGGTGAAGTTTCATATCGATCATTTCCCAGATCGATCGATGACATGGTGAAGCTTCAATATCGATCATTTCACCCAGAACGATCGATGACATGGTGAAGCTTCATATCGATCATTTCACCAGATCGATCGATGACTGGTGAAGCTTCATATCGATCACTTCACCCAGATCGATCGATGACATGGTGAAGTTTTCATATCGATCATTTCACCCAGATCGATCGATTGACATGTGAAGTTTCAATCGATCATTTCACCCAGATCATCGATGACATGGTAAGTTTCATATCGATCATTTCAGCCCAGATCGATGCGATGACATTAGTGAAGCTTCATAACGATCATTTTCACCCAGATCGATCGATGACATGGTGAAGCTTTCATCTCGATCATTTTACCCAGATCGATCGATGACATGGGTAAGTTTACATATCGATCATTTCGCCCAGATCGATCGATGACATGGTGAAGCTTCATATCGATCATTTCACCCAGAACGATCGATGACATGGTGAAGCTTCATATCGATCATTTCACCCAGATCGATCGATGACATGGTGAAGCTTCATATCGATCACTTTCACCCAGATCGATCGATGACATGGTGAAGTTTCATATCGATCATTTCACCCAGATCAATCGATGACATGGTGAAGTTTCATATCGATCATTTCCCAGATCGATCGATGACTGTGAAGCTTCATTAACGATCATTTCACCAGATCGATCAATGACATGGTGAAGTTTCATATCGATCATTTCACCACAGATCGATCGATGGCATGGTGTAGTTCATATCAATCATTTCACCCCAGAATTGATCGATGACATGTGTAGTTTCATATCGATCATTTCACCCAGATCGATCGATGACATGGTGAAGTTTCATATCGATCATTTCACCCAGATCGATCGATGACATGGTGAAAGTTTCATATCGATCATTTCACCCAGATCGATCGATGACTTGGTGAAGTTTCATATCGATCATTTACCCAGATCGATCGATGACATGTGAAGTTTCATATCGATCATTTACCCAGATCGATCGATGACATGGTGAAGTTTCATATCGATCATTTCACCCAGATCGATGATGACTTGTGAAGTTTCATATCGATCATTTACCCAGATCGATCGATGACATGGTGAAGTTTCATATCGATCATTTTACCCAGATCGATCGATGACATGGTGAAGTTTCATATCGATCATTTTCCCAGATCGATCGATGACAAGGTGAAGTACACCTGAGGACACCGGCTGAGACCCCAAAACGTTTCACAGAAGGTTTCGGTGGGGCTAGCCCCAAAACTACGGGAGTAGTTCCGGGACGAACGGGCGGATGGATGGACACTCCTGCTTTATGGTCTTTTCTGTCAAGGAGCCGTGTGTGTTTTTGGTGTGTACACACACGTTGTGTGTGTGTGTGTGTGTGTGTGTGTGTGGTGTGTGTGTTGTGGTGTATTGTCGTTCGTTCGATATCTCCATATTACAGGTTTCAGAAATGGAACAGAAACCCTCTCAGGTCTCGAAGTATCCACCTCCGTTTGAGTGTGTGTGTGTGGTGTGTGTGTGTCTGTTGTTGGTTATCTCCATATAGGGGGTTTCAGAAAGTGGAATGGAGCCCTCCCAGGTCTTAAAGTATCCACCTCCGTATGAGTGTGTGCTTGTGTGTGTACACACGTGTGTGTGTGGTGTGTGTACGTGCAAGTTGTTGTTGTCTGGCTATCTCCACATGTGGATGGTTTCAGGAGGTGAAATAAAAGACCTACCACGTCTCAAAGTGTCCACCTCCGTGTGTGTGGTGTGGTGTGTGTGTTGTGTGTGTGTGTGTGTGTTTGTTTGCTTGTGTGTGTGTGTTTGTCGTTGATTGGTATCTACATATGCGGGTTCAAAAAGTGAAATGGAGCCCTCCCAGGTCCTAATTATTTGTGTGTGTGTGTGTGTGTGTTGTGTGTGTGTGTGTTGTGTGTGTGTGTGTGTGCACGGCACGCGCGCAAGGTGTATGTGTGTGTGTACGTGCAAGTTACTGTTGCCTGCTATCTCTACATGTGGGTGGGTTTCAGGAGATTAACCTAGAATACCAGGTTCAGTGTGTGCATGTGCGTGCGTGTGTGGTGTGTGTGTGTGTGTTTGTGTGTGTGTGTGTCTGTGTTGTGTGTGTGTCTATGTGTGTGTGTGTTGTTGATTGGTATCTACATATGCAAGTTTCAGAATGTGGAATGGGGTCCTCCCAGGGCGGGCTCAAAGTATCCACCTTCATTTCGCTATGTGGTCCGATTCATGGCCAAGCTGTGAAGTTTTTTGTCTCAAAGTTTTGTGCCAAGGACTGCCTCATACAGCGATCGTCGGCACAACCCTGGAACAGCTTCCAACGTAGGTTTGTTTAGTAATAATATTCCCAGGATGTTTATACCTCTGTGAGGTTCTTCATCATCATTCCCGTAGCTCAACGTATCACTGGGTTCAACTTGGCATCCTTCAGCTTCCGGATCTTTTTCACTTCATTCTTGAGTCCTTGGTGTTGGTCAGTTTTCTTGAATTTCTGCAATCGTTTAGTCCAAAATCACTGGTGGATATTAAACACCCTTCACTTCAGAATGCCCTGTTCTCTCTTTTCTGTACCGAAGTTATGATATCTGGTTACAATGCTTTGTTTCCCGATGTTCACGCTCGAGGCATGCATTAGGTCGTACCTGAGCAGTATTTCCATGTTTTCAGTCCATTACTTTTGGTTAATGTTCTCACAAATTTACTAGAAACTGGGATATCAAAGTTGCAGATGCTGCTTCTGTGGGTTATCATTAACAAACTCTTGTGTCATTGTGTGGTACAGCTATTTTCTGACATGTTATTTTGTGTTCGGTCATTAAGCATAAATATCACTGTCTTTTGCTAACACCACCTCCAACCCCTCACATATCTCTTCTTGTTGTTTTTTCCTCCCCCCCCCCCCACTCTCTGTCTGTGGCACTTCTCGCTCCCACCCCCCCCAATTGCTACTTCCCACCTTCACCCTTTCGTCGCTCTTCTCCCCTTACCTAGCTTTCCCTCCTCATTTCCTCCTGCCTGCTCGCCTTCCCTTCTGTACTTCTTGCCTCCCCTACCGCCTCTCTGCTCCCTTTCTCTCCGGGCAGGCCGGTGTGTGTGAGC
>CM068960.1:44019724-44037689 GCA_035128595.1 Eptatretus atami | reverse complement strand
CATGGTGTAGTTTCATATCGATCATTTCACCCAGATCGATCGATGACTTGGTGAAGCTTCATATCGATCATTTCACGCAGATCAATCAATGACATGGTGAAGCTTCATATCGATCATTTCACCCAGATCGATCGATGACATGGTGACGTTTCATATCGATTATTTCACCCAGATCGATCGATGACATGGTGAAGTTTCGTATCGATCATTTCACCCAGATCGATCGATGACATGGTGAAGTTTCATATCGATCATTTTACCCAGATCGATCGATGACATGGTGAAGCTTCATATCGATCATTTCGCCCAGATCGATCGATGACATGGTGAAGCTTCATATCGATCATTTCACCCAGATCGATCGATGACATGGTGAAGTTTCATATCGATCATTTCGCCCAGATCGATCGATGACATGGTGAAGCTTCATATCGATCATTTCACCCAGAACGATCGATGACATGGTGAAGTTTCATATCGATCATTTCACCAGATCGATCGATGACATGGTGAAGCTTCATATCGATCATTTCACCCAGATCGATCGATGACATGGTGAAGTTTCATATCGATCATTTTCGCCCAGATCGATCGATGACATGGTGAAGCTTCATATCGATCATTTCACCCAGATCGATCGATGACATGGTGAAGTTTCATATCGATCATTTCGCCCAGATCGATCGATGACATGGTGAAGTCATATCGATCATTTCACCCAGAACGATCGATGACATGGTGAAGCTTTCATATCGATCATTTCACCCAGATCGATCGATGACATGGTGAAGCTTCATATCGATCACTTCACCCAGATCGATCGATGACATGGTGAAGTTTCATATCGATCATTTTAACCCAGATCGATCGATGACATGGTGAAGCTTCATATCGATCATTTCACCAGATCGATCGATGACATGGTGAAGCTTCATATCGATCATTTCACCCAGATCGATCGATGACATGGTGAAGTTTCATATCGATCATTTTACCGGATCGATCGATGACATGGTGAAGCTTCATATCGATCATTTCGCCCCAGATCGATCGATGACATGTGTGAAGCTTCATATCGATCATTTCACCCAGATCGATCGATGACTGGTGAAGTTTCATATCGATCATTTCGCCCAGATCGATCGATGACATGGTGAAGCTTCATATCGATCATTTCACCCAGAACGATCGATGACATGGTGAGCTTCAATATATCATTTCACCCAGATCGATCGATGACATGGTGAAGCTTCATATCGATCACTTCACCCAGATCGATTCGATGACATGGTGAAGTTTCATATCGATCATTTCACCCAGATCGATCGACTGAATGGTGAAGTTTCATATCGATCATTTCACCCAGATCGATCGAGGACATGGTGAAGTTTCATATCGATCATTTGCCCAGATCGATCGATGACTTAGTGAAGCTTCATAACGATCATTTCACCCAGATCGATCGATGACATGGTGAAGTTTCATTCCGATCATTTTACCCAGATCGATCGATGACATGGTGAAGTTTCATATCGATCATTTCGCCCAGATCGATCGATGACATGGTGAAGTTCATATCGATCATTTCACCCAGAACGATCGATGACATGGTGAAGCTTCATATCGATCATTTCACCCAGATCGATCGATGACATGGTGAAGTTCATATCGATCACTTCACCAGATCGATCGATGACATGGTGAAGTTTCATATCGATCATTTCACCCAGAATCAATCGATGACATGGTGAAGTTTCATATCGATCATTTCGCCCAGATCGATCGATGACTTAGTGAACTTCATAACGATCATTTCACCAGATCGATCAATGACATGGTGAAGTTTCATATCGATCATTTCACCAGTCGATCGATGGCATGGTTAGTTTCATATCAATCATTTCACCCAGAATGATCGATGACATGGTGTAGTTTCATATCGATCATTTCACCCAGATCGATCGATGACATGGTGAAGTTTCATATCGATCATTTCACCCAGATCGATCGATGACATGGTGAAGTTTCATATCGATCATTTCACCCAGATCGATCGATGACTTGGTGAAGTTTCATATCGATCATTTTACCCAGATCGATCGATGACATGGTGAATTTCATATCGATCATTTTACCCAGATCGATCGATGACATGGTGAAGTTTCATATCGATCTTTCACCCAGATCGATCGATGACTTGGTGAAGTTTCATATCGATCATTTTACCCAGATCGATCGATGACATGGTGAAGTTTCATATCGATCATTTTACCCAGATCGATCGATGACATGGTGAAGTTTCATATCGATCTTTTACCCAGATCGATCGATGACAAGGTGAAGTCCACCTGAGGACACCGCTGAGACCCCAAAACGTTCACAGAAGGTTCGGTGGGGCTAGCCCCAAAACTACGGGAGTAGTTCCGGGACGGACGGGCGATGGATGGACACTCCTGCTTTATGGTCTTTTTGTCAAGGAGCCGTGTGTGTTTTTGTGTGTACACACACGTGTGTGTGTGTGTGTGTGTGTGTGTGTGTGTGTGTGTTGTGTGTGTGTGTGTTATTGGTCGTTCGTCGATATCTCCATATACAGGTTTCAGAAATGGAACAGAACCTCTCAGGTCTCGAAGTATCCACCTCCGTTTGAGTGTGTGTGTGTGTGTGTGTGTGTGTCTGTTGTTGGTTATCTCCATATAGGGTTTCAGAAAGTGGAATGGAGCCCTCCCAGGTCTTAAAGTATCCACCTCCGTATGAGTGTGTGCTTGTGTGTGTACACACGTGTGTGTGTGTGTGTACGTGCAAGTTGTTGTTGTCTGCTATCTCCACATGTGGATGGGTTTCAGGAGGTGAATAAAGACCTACCACGTCTCAAAGTGTCCACCTCCGTGTGTGTGTGTGTGTGGTGTGTTGTGTGTGTGTGTGTGTGTGTGTTTGTTTGCTTGTGTGTGTGTTTGTCGTTGATTGGTATCTACATATGCGGGTTTCAAAAAGTGAAATGGAGCCCTCCCAGGTCTCAATGTATTTGTGTGTGTGTGTGTGTGTGTGTGTGTGTGTGTGTGTGTGTGTGTGTGTGTGCACGCGCACGCGCGCAAGTGTATGTGTGTGTGTACGTGCAAGTTACTGTTGCCTGCTATCTCTACATGTGGGTGGGTTTCAGGAGATTAAACCTAGAAATACCAGGTGTCAGTGTGTGCATGTGCGTGCGTGTGTGTGTGTGTGTGTGTGTTTGTGTGTGTGTGTGTCTGTGTGTGTGTGTGTCTATGTGTGTGTGTGTTGTTGATTGGTATCTACATATGCAAGTTTCAGAATGTGGAATGGGTCCTCCAGGGCGGGCTCAAAGTATCCACCTTCATTTCGCTATGTGGTCACGATTCATGGACCAAGCTGTGAAGTTTTTTGTTCTCAAAGTTTTGTGCCAAGGACTCTCTTCAGGATCGTCACTGAACCCTGGACAGCTTCCAACTGTAGTTTGTTTGTAATAATATTCCCAGGATGGTTTTTAATACCTCTGTGAGGTTCTTCATCATCATTCCCGTAGCTCCAACTATCACTGGTTCAACTTTGGCAATCCTTCAGCTTCCAGGATCTTTTCACTTCATTCTTGAGGTCTTGGTGTTTGGTCAGTTTCTTGATTTCTGAATCGTTTAGTCCAAAATCACTGGTATTAACACCTCACTTCAGAATGCCCTGTTCTCTCTTTTTTGTACCGAAGTATGATATCTGGTTACAATGCTTTGTTTCCGATGTTCACGCTCGATGGGATCATTCGGTCGTACCTGAGCAGTATTTCCATGTTTTCAGTCCATAATTTTGGTTAATGTTCTCACAAATTTTCTAGAACTGGGATATCAAAGTTTTTGCAGATGTGCTTGTGGTTAACATTACAAACTCTTGTGTCATTGTGTGTACAGCTATTCTGACATGTTATTTTTGTGTTCGGTCATTAAGCATAACATATCACTGTCTTTGCTAACACCACCTCCACCCCTCACATATCTCTTCTTGTTGTTTTTTTCCTCCCCCCCCCCCCAACATTGCTCTTCCCACCTTCACCCTCTTTCCTCGCTCTTCTCCCCTTCCTAGCTTCCCCTTCCTCATTTCCCTTCCCTCCTCTCCCTTCCCTCTGTACTCTCTGCCTCCCCTCCGCCTCTCTCTCCCTTTCTCTTCCTCCACCCCCCTCCCCTTCACACCCCCGTCAGTGAAGCGACGGGTTGTATTTGTCAGTTAAAAACAAAAGTTTGTCACTGCAGCCTCACTCTACTCATGACAGGTCACGTGACAGAAGACAATGGTACATCATGTGATCTTGCACAGGCATGATCGCTCCCAAAGGCTGCTGGTGTTTCTTGCTTTTACGGTGGTATGATTCGTAAAGTGCCTGTGGGTTTGTTTCGTTTACGGACGTGGCAGTAAGTCGTAAACATTTATCGTTTATAGAAGGTGTACAGTGACAAGTATTACAGTGTGAATTTTCTGGAGTACAATTTTAAAATATTGCATGTTTACATTTACAGTTGGACCTCTTTTGACTTTCTGTGCACGAACTACTTCCAGTTTCGGCTTCATTTGAATGTTCCTTGGGGGATCGTAACTAGTAATTGTAATTCTGAATGTAGTACAGTAAACCCTTGCTATTCATGGATTTACCACTCACGCTTTTGCGTATTAACAGTGAATTTTCTGTAGTACAATTTACCATCCATAGCCCATGGCTCTGGCCTATTTGTGGTTGCAAAGAAAAAAAGGAAAAAGACCCAGCTCACACAACGTTGGAAACCAACATTGATCCAACGTCGGTAAAAGTGACATCAGTTTATCAACATTAGTCCAACGTTGGTCCAACGACAGCTACATGGCATAAAAGTGATGGGATAAGGGCTCAGATTTGGAAAAAGGACAAAATTACATTGGGCCAATGGTCGTGCTGATGTCGGGCCAGAAATGGTATTCAACGGCGAGCGGCCTGCGCCACACGGCCTCTGCGCTTTTCTTCTGTACTGTGAACATCTCACTGCACTAGGCTCATCAGTACTGTCATATTGTGCTATTTGATTGTCCTAAACATGGCCTCTAAGCTGAAAGAGAGTGGTGGTATTGAATATAGTGCAAAGAGGCAAAAAAAAGTGGTCTTTTCGCCAAAAAGTGGAGTTATTGACAGATTGGCTGGAGGCGAGAGCATGGCATCAGTGGATAGACAATATGGTGTCAATGAGTTCATCCACCGTACCGTTTGTCCTTCAGTATGAGCCAAGCATCGAATCCCCTTTTTCCTGTATTGTAAGTCCTTTGATGTACTGTATAGTGGAGTGTGAAAGAAGCTGACATTATAGGTGGAGGTGGGGGTGCACATGCGTGAATAAAGACAAATGGTTATGGCTTCCTGACTTCTGAGTTGTCTTGGATATCCAGTAAATCCTTAAATATCTCTGGGGTTATGTTCCTGGAAAATGCCGCGAAATTCAAAACCACGATAGTTAAAACAAATTTCCTATGGTAATAAGAGGGTTAGGTTCATGGGCTTCGAGAATATTGAGGAAGGTGTGCTGCAGCCAAAATTAAACATCACAATTGAAATAAACATGTAAAATAAATACAAATCAGCTTTGTAAAGGTCTCCTGCTGCGTTGAAAAAAACGTTCAAGAGTTATTAAACTTCTTGTGGTTTGTGAAGCAACATCCATGGTGTGCAGGACGGTGCTTGGGGCATGGTTAGACCCTATAGAGTCGAGTCAGGGCTCACAGGTCCCATGCTATGCAAACGAGTGGTTGCATTGGTGGGTATTGTGGCGGACGAGCATATACATATCTACGCTGGGAAGGTGAGTACTGTAGGTTCGAACCTACTCTGGGAAGCGAGGTCGGGCCTATGCCAGAAAGCAAGGTCGAGCCCTTGCTGGTGACCATGGTCAAGCTCACGCTAGGGAGCAGGGCCAAACCTACACTGGTGAGCAAGGGTGTTGAGTCTGTGAGAGTGCGTCCACCGGGGTGTGTGAGCTGTCACTGGAAAAGGGCATACTCCAAAAAATTCACCACAAACACTCAACACTTTGAGTGGTAAGCCCACGAATAACGAGATTTTACTGTACTGCATTCAGAAGTTGGCGCTCATTAGGTGAGAGTCATGATCAGCTGGTGCCTCGTGGCAATAGGGAAGGGCTGAAGGATCAGGAAGCTCAAGGCCAGCTGTGGCTGCAGGAAGGGCCAAGACCCAAGAGTCATAGGGTCTTCACCCACATCCAAAATTGGACATGCGAGACCGGTGGAATGAAATTTAAATTAAAGTTGAGGCAGCCTCAGAGGGACTTATTCCCTGAGCTGCAGGATTCGGACCAGGGTGGTGGAGGGGAGTTAACATCGCCGGCCACGTTGGAAATTGCCCTCTTGGGAAATTGGGAAACACCAGGCAAATTGGGAAGCGCCACCTTACTACCTAACACCTTTATGTTGCATGCACTTTGGACTTGATTTATCAGATAACCCTTGGCATGTTTCTCGCCCTTAACCAGCAGCACTCTTAACTCCATTCAACAAGCCGATGCATTTGTGAGCTGGCAAATGAACCATTGAAATTTCGTTTTCTGCATTGCCTTCATTTACAATAAAAAATACATTCCATTATAATGTACGACCAAGTATATATTCTAATTACCTTGTAGGTTATTATATGATTGCCTTCAGTGCTAATAGTTAATATTGCTACAAACCACATGTATTGAGCTTTTCTTGCATTATTATGAACTTAATATTGTTTGCAATACCAATTCATATTGTTTGCCATACCAACTCCTCTTACACGCTCTCTCATAAGACTCCCAAAGACAATTTCTAATATATTTACAGGAAAAAAAAAATACCTATTTATTATTTTATTATTTTATCAATAGTTGTTTCATGCACGATCCATCTTAACAACAATCTGTATGCTCACATAAAATCTGATGTTTTGTGCTTGAAATGCTTTTGATTTATGGAGTTGAAAACACCGTTTTGTAATATAAATTGTGTTGGCATTTTGTATATTTCAAAGTGGGTGAAAAGGTGGTGGGGGCCATTGGCCATTACAAAAGGCCATTGTTATGCTATATTTAGCTAAGTTGCCCCACTAGTAGTGGGGCAACTTAGCATAACAATTGTGCATTTTGTGAGGAAAGCACCAAATTTGGCACACTAGTTAGCCTATCATATTATGAACAGATTTGGATATTGGGCCATCTCAAATTCAGCCGCTGATGCTGTGGCAGCCATTTTCCACTGCCATCAAAAATTTTGATGGCCCAATATCCAAATCTGTTCATAATATGATAGGCTACTAGTGTGGCCAAATTTGGTGCTTCCTCACAAAATGCACAATTGTTATGCGATATTTAGCAAAAGTTGCCCCACTACTCAGGCCGAAGCCTGGTGTTTGCTTCACGGTTAAGGGTGGTGGCTTGGGATCCTAGGGTCCTGAGTTCGAGCCCCATTTACCGCTGAATTAACATCAGGGGGTTGACTCAGCCTGTCATCCTTCCGAAGTTGGCGAAATGAGCACCAATATACTGGTAATCGGGGCACTGCATCAGCGGCATAGCCACACTCCTAACAAATGATGCAACCAGCAGCCAAAAAGGCAGCACACGACGGGAACCTAAGGCCAAAGCGCTTGATCCATCAACCCATCTCCCGTACCGAGAGCACTACCTTTCTCCGTGCGTTCAACGAAAATTCCTTCCACCCACACCATGATCTTTATCTCCACATGTCCAGTTTGGGAATCATGAGAAGTCCAATTTTCAGAGGTTATCTGCCTGTCAATCAAATCCCCTTCACCTTATTTTATGGTGCCAAACCCCTCCGTGGCAGTATCCTCCCCCACATCTCCTACAAGAGTGCGTCCTTCCGACCCCACCACTTCTAGGTGTCCCTCTCTTCTTCAACATTCCTCCACTTCATGTCCCCTCTTTCTGCACGCCCCTCACCCCACCCCCTCAAAGCTTAATTTTCCCCTATTTCTGCCTCCCCTCACTCCACGACTCATCCTGCCACCTCCCCACACCCATCTTCCCCTTTTCCCCACCTTCTCCCATCTCCCCCTCATCCTACTCTCTCCCATGTTCACCCTCCCCGTGGGCAAACTGAGTGATGTGTCAATAAGTACACTGTCCACCAGACGTGACGTTAAACCACCCGTCCCATCTGATACTCCTCGAATTTAAAAGATCCCACGGTACCTTTAGAAAAAAACAGATTTTTGATAACTCTGTCAAAATTTTAAATTCCTTCAATGTCTATTTAAATATGAAACGATTGACGTGTGAAACAGAAGCTCTGGCTCGGCTGGCATTGACTCAAACAAAGTTCGAGTGAGCAGACAGAATGTGGCCGAGCAATCCAACCTGCCCCTGGCATGGTGGAGCAGATTGCAGCACAGCATGGGAGAGTGATAACGAGCACCTAAAGGCAAGGCCAAGCGGAAACAAGTAAACGACCCAATGCAGTGACGAGGTGGTATCACGGTTTTCCCCACATTCTTAGAGATTTTGCACAAAGCCTTTTGAAACCAGGCCCTTTGCAATCCGTGAGCTGAAACGCCTGCGAGCACTTTCGGTTCCTGCGACCACTCGCCAAGCATCTTGAGGGAAACGGATTAAGATTTTCCAAATTAAAAAAATCAATATCTTCATCACTGACATACCCGGTAAACACGTCCGAGGTTAAAGAACAATTTTCGGATCGATACGTTTCGGGTGCTTGTAACACCTATTTTCATGTGTGCATTTGGGGTAGTTGACAAAACAGATTGTAACATACTGTATGTGCAGCCTGTAAAATGTGCAGGAAGAACAACTAGCTAGCTATCATGTGCAGCCTGTGACAGCTGGTTGCATCATTTTCTGGGGGCACAGCTATGCCACTAATGCAGTGCCCTCTGTTATCAATACACTGGTACTCATTTCACCAACCTCAGAAGTTTGTAAAACTCCACTTGGTGGGGCTTAGTCAACCCCACCTGGTGTTAATTCAACAGATAAACAGGCTTGAACTCAAGATCCCAAAATCTTAAGCCAGCCACCTTAACCGTTAAGAGTCATTCCATCTGAAATCACCAAATTTAAGAAAATGTTCCCAGTTGAACCCCTCAGATTTACTTTAAACTTTCATAAAATAGTTCCCAGGTAACCAAAATGAAGCTGCGTAAAATTTTAGCCATAGATGCGTCAACTCCAGATATTGAGGGTTGAAAATGGTTGTGCCCTATTTTTATGGTCTGTTGAGCATCACAAAATGAACGGCTCTTTAAAACTCCCAATTTTTAAATATTAATGCTAGAGCCTTGAAATTTTGAGAGATTATCTTCTATAACTGCTCTGTAAAACAAAACATAAACTGAGTATACCTCTATTAATTTTTATGACCTGATCAGTTGAAATCCAGAAAAAAAATGTTGTTTTGTATGAAGACCCAACTTTGAGACCCCATATATTTTTATGACCCATCCCAAAGCTTGAAATTTTTTCATAACTGTATGGTAGTAGTATCAAATACATGTTTACTTTTTCTAATCATTCATATATAATACATCATTATCCCTAAAAATTGAAAATTTTCATTTTTCCCCGAAATTCAAGTGAGGATTGCAAAATATGACAGATATACACTTCAAATTGATCACCATTGGAAAGAGCATATTCAAGTTTTACAAAAGTGTCAAATATCAATATATTATTTTTTAAAATATATTTCTATATTTTTTAAATATTGTTAACACAGTCGTGAATACATGAAGTGTGTGCATGGTGTGGCACCATGGTAATCATGAATAATTTATGTCAATTATATATCAAATAATAAATACAAAATCACATACTGCAATAACAATGTAATAAAACATTTCACGTAAATATTTGAATAGGTCCTTGATCTGCTTTCCAATCAGGTGCGAGCTGTACTCCCCCAGTTGACGTTAGAGCATCAATAACTTCATCACCATGACCAAGAACCCAACAAATGTCCTCCCTTGAATGTAACTATATACACGCTGACATCAGCAGATCAGCCACTATTCCTGAGTTCTATTTTACCCCAGCCAGATGAGTTAAGCTCTTGCTATTACAAATGAGAAACAAAGAATTACAAATTCAAATTCAAAGTATTGTGTTCATGGTATTCTATATACAATGATATGTATGTACATTGATATACATGCACTACACATAATATGTATGACAATGTAAAAGGATCTATTAAATAGCACACACAACGCGCACAGCACTGCGGCAGAACATCATTTATTCAAATATTTTTAAAATATCGATAGAAACATTATACCACTTTGTATATTTGACACTTTTGTAAACTTGAATAATGCTCTTTCCAATGTGTGAACAATTTGAGATGGTATACCTTGTCATATATTTGCAATCCTCACCTGAATTTGGGGAAAAATGAAAATTTTCAATTTTTGAGGATCATGACTGATTACTGTATATATGACTGATTAAGAAAAGTAAACATGTATTTGAATACTACTACCATAGTTATTACCTGAAAAATTTCAAGCTTCTGGATGGGTCAATAAAATATATGGGGTCTCAAAGTTGGGTCTTCATACAAAACCAACATTTTTTCTGGATTTCAACTATCAGGTCATAAAAATTAATAGAGGTATACTCCGTTTTATGTTCTTTCTTATAGAGCAGTTATAGAAGAATAATCTCTGAAAATTCAAGGCTCTAGCATTAATATTTAAAAAAGTTGTGGGAGTTTAAAAGTAGCCGTTCATTGTGGATGCTCGCAACGACCATAAATATAGGGCCACAACCACATTTTCAACCCTCAATATCTCGGAGTTGACCGCATCTATGGACATAAAATTTTATGCAGCTTCATTTTGATACCTGGGAACTATTTTATGAAAGTTTAAAGTAAATCTGATGGGGTCCAACTGGGAGGCCTCCAGTGATATGAGGTGGAATGACTCAAGCCAACACCAGACTTAAGACAACTGTGAAGGTGAGAGAATAGCACAGTTAGAATAGACACCATATTTTCTTCAGAAAAGGAGAAAGTATAAAAAAGAAACTCTCATAAAATTAACATTGACTTTTTTAACCAGGAGGGATATCGTATCTTAATAGCAGGGCAAACATGAGTGGAGTTGTGACCCATTGTGTTTTCTGAGCCATTGTGTTTTCTGAGCCATTGTGTTTTCTGAGCCATTGTGTTTTCTGAGCCATTGTGTTTTCTGAGACATTGTGTTTTCTGACCCATTGTGTTTTCTGACCCATTGTGTTTTCTGAGCCATTGTGTTTTCTGAGCCATTGTGTTTTCTGACCCATTGTGTTGCCAAATTTCTCATGTTGTCAATTTTCCTCCGATTGACTTGAGATTTGAAGACGAGTTGCATATTTGGTCATTGAATGAAACTACCAATTAATTATTTTTGAGGTCAAATTCGTTTTATGGATTTCGCGAGTGTCGTGCTGTGCACGGCATCTTTCTTGTTACTTGCAAAATGGAATATTTTTCAAGTATATTGGTTGGTCTCTTGCTGTTATTCTGTCTGTCAGTTTGTTTTGATCAAAATTGAAAATTTTAATCGTATGTCAATCTGTCTCGTTTGTTTGTATCTATGTACTGTATGTGTATATGTACGTACGTATGCATATATGTTTGTCTGCGAGTGCGATAAATCACGAACACGTTCAGCTGTCTTCGACAAACTTTACTAGACGATTCCAAAGGACAAAAGTAAAGCTGTCAATGTTTTTTGACTATATATGTCAAAGGTCAAGGTGACATTGACGTCATTTGAATGATTTTCGTCATGCATGTCAGGTTACTACATGGTACCTTCTTGTTGGTGTTGTGATGTGTGGCATGTGTTGTGTGGTGCTTGTTTTTAACTTGGTGTGTGGCTTCACACATGTTGATGTATGTGATGTGTTGATGTGTGGTGTGTTCATATGTGACTTTAGTGGTTGTGTGTGGTGTTTGGTTGTTTTACATGTTGTGTTGGTGCTGGTTGTGCTGCACGTTTGTTTTTTGATGTGTTTATTGTGTAGATTACACACAGGTAGCTTTAACATTGCTGGTTCTGGCATTGGCAACCCCTAAAGCAATCACTTCACCACCAAGCCAGTGCAGGGAATGCCACACAACCCAACATATAATGTTGTGTGTCCTGACATTTTGACTTGATACACAACTCAACAATCCCCCTCTTCAACATCCCACCACTTCATGCCCCCCCCTTTTCGAATATCCCACCCCTCACCTCACCCTCTCCAAGCTCCCCCCACACCACCTTCTCACCACTCAACCCACCCACCCAGCTCCCCACGCATCTACTTCACCCTCACCCCCACAAGCTTCCCCACATCTCCAAGCTCACGTGCAGGGAATGCCACACAACCCAACATATAATGTTGTGTGTCGTGACATTTGACTTGATAGCTACTCAACAATCCCCTCTCAACAACCCACCACTTCATGCCCCCCCCCCTTTTCTGAATATCCCACCCGCTCACCTCCACCCTCTCCCAAGCTTCACCCTCCCCATCCTCTCCAAGCTTTCCCCTCCCCCACACCTCTCCAAGCTTCCCCTCTCCATTCCTCTCCAAGGCTTCGCTCCTCATCTCACACTCTCCAAGCTTCCCCTTCACACCACCTCTCCAACTTTACACACCCTCACCCCCACCACTCCAAGCTTCGCCGTCACCCACCCCACTCCAAGCTTCGCCCTCTCCGCACCTCTCCAAGCTTCGCCTCATCTCACGCTCTCCAAGCTTCCCCTCACACCACCTCTCCAAGCTTTACCTCACCCCACCCACTCCAGCTTCCCGTCACCCACCCACTCCAAACTTCGCCCTCTCCGCACCTCTCCAAGCTTCGCCCTCTTCATACCCTCTCCAAGCTTCGCTCTCATCCATACCTCTCCAAGCTTCGCTCTCCTCCATACTCTCAAGCTTCGGCCCTCTCCGTACCCTCTCCAATTCGCCCTTTGTACCTCCAAGCTTCCCTCTCATCTCACGCTCTCCAAGGTTCCCTCACACCACCTTCTCCAGCTTCACCCTCACCCACCCACTCCAAGCTTCCCCTCACCCCATCCTCTCCAATCTTCACCTCTTCCAAAACTTCGCCCTCTCCGTGTACTCTCTCCAAGCTTCGCCCCTCTGTACCCTCTCCAAGCTTCGCCCTCTCCGTACCCTCTCCAATCTTGCCTGCACCACACCCTCCAGCTTTTGCCCTCACCCACCCTCTCAGAGCTTCCCCCTCACCCCACCCTCTCCAAGCTTCCCCCTCACCCCACCTCTCCAAGCTTCCCCCCATCTCATGCTCTACAAGTTTCACCTCAACCACCCTCTCAAGCTTCCCCCTCACCCACCCCATCAATGTTTCCCCCTTGTTCTGTGCCCTCTCGGCTTACTCTCGCACTGCCCTCCCCGATTCCTCCTCATCCTGCCACTCTTGGATTTCCCTCATTCCACCCCTCTCTGCTTCACCCCCGGTCCCACCCCTCCCATCTTTCCCTCCATCCCACACCCTCCCTTTCTACTCCCCCATCCCTCACTCTCCCGGCCTCCACCCTTTCCTGCACCGTCCCAACACCTTCCCCACCAGCCTCCACTCAAACCTGACAGATTTCTCAATCAACCTGAACAATCATCTGTTTAACAAAATCCTCCCTCCCACAGGCAACTCGTGAGAAGGCCGAATCTCTCAGTTCTGTGTTTGCTTCCAAATCTTGTGTCCCCAAAGCCTTGATCTCTGTATCCACCCTTCCGAGTCATACCTGATTGCTCCTAGACTGTCTTTTAAACCTGAGAAAGTGGAAAAGTTTCTGTCAAGCCTTGACTTTGATTCTACATCTGGACCAGACGGCATTAGCTCATGTCCGAAAAAAACCCCTCTGTTGCTCTTGCACATCTTCTCGATGCCATTTGCACCTCATCATTTACCTGAGGTCATCTTTTTCTGCTTGGAAATCAGCCAACCTCACTGCATAACATAAACAGTTGCAAAAACTGATCCCCTGAACTACTTACAATCATTAGCAAGGTCAGCGAATCCATCAAGTCAGGTCAGGTATGGGAGCATGTGCCAGAGCACTGCGTGGCTGTGTCCACTTTCCGCCAGTACTCCAGGGGCCTCCGTCTGACCATCCCCCAGGCAGATGCCTGGCCCATCCCCATCTCCTTGAGATGCTGATCAACCTGCTGCAACCACGAGGAACGTGGTCAGCCCATTGGCCTACTCCACTCACGAGGCTCCCTCGCTGAAAGAATCTGGTGAGCAGGATCAGCGTCAGGAAAACGAGCCACATGTCCATACAGCCGCAGCTGATTATCACGGAATAGGCAGGTAACAAATCTCACTTGAGTCTCTCTCAGCAACAGCTCGTTGGACACAAAGTCTGACCAGCGATAGCCAAGGATTCTACGAAGAAACCTGGTACCATCGGAATTAAGTCTCCGTCTCAGATCCCTGGTCAGAGTCCAAGTCTTACATCCATAGAGCAAGAGTGGAAGCACCAAGGACCTGAAGACTCAGACGTTAATCCTCCCGGACAGGTACCGGCAGCGCCACACCCCATGATCCAGTGAATACATGACTCCCCAGGCCCAACACAGACGTCTGTTGACCTCTGGCTCACAGCCAGCAGAGAAATGAATATCACTGCCAAGGAAAGTGAATCTCTCCATGACCTCAACATCCTCACCACAAACAGGTACAGACAGGATAGCAGCATCCAAGACGTCATTGAAAGCCTGGATCTCAGTTTTGACTCAGGAAATCTGTAATCCCAGTGGCTCCGACTCCTCATTCAGCACCTCGAGGGTCCCCAAAAGGATATCTAGAGTCTCCGCAAATATGACTGCATCATCTGCGAAATCAAGGTCAGAGATCTTGACATTTCCAAATGATGCACCACAGCTTGATCTCCCCAACATCCTCCCTAGAATCCAGTCCATACAAGTGCTGAAAAGTGTGGGGCCCAGTACACACCCCTGACGAACTCCAGTAACAACTGGAAATAAGTGAGATATGGTATCACCACATCTCACAGCACTCTCAGTACCAGAGTATAGTTCAGACATCAGAATGATCAGTTTTGGTGGCACCCCACGAAGACCAAGAATCCTCCAGAGGGCATCCCAATTCACTGAATCAAATGCTTTACAGAGATCAGCATAGGCTGCAAGCAGCCCCTGCCAAAACTCTCGTCTGCGTTCGGTGAGGACCCGAAGAGCAAGGATACGGTCAATCGTTGACCTCTTTGGTGTGAAGCCTGATTGCTGTGGATGCTGGTGCTCAAGCAGATTGTGGCGAACCCTATCAAGAATTATCCGAGCAAAGACCTTGGCCGGCTTTGAGAGCAGCGTCACCCATCAGTAGTTGATGCAGTCTTGGTGATCACCCTTCCCTTTCCAGAGAGGGACAACAAGGCCCCTCTTCCAGTCAGGTGGGATGATGCCTGTGTTCCAGGCAGAGCACAGAACTGCGTGCAATGACACAAGTACAGCATTTCCACCAGCCTTGAGAAGTTTACCATGGATGCCACAGATCCCAGGAGCTTTACCCCATTTCAACCGGTTCACCGCAGTCTGTTTCCACAAACGACGTTGGACCACAGTTGATTGGAGGGTCAGCAATCGGGATTGTAACACCCCTGACATCCACTCAACAGCTGGTGGATCAGCCTGGTACAACCGTTCAAAGTAACCGGTCCAGCGGGCCTTCACTTCGGACTCCTCTGTCAAGAGCCCACCACCCTCTGCTCTAACTGAAGGACACCAAGGGATGGGTTTGGATGAACACAATGCGCGGATTCCCCTGCAAGCAGGAGGAGAATCACTTGACCACAGGTGATGCTCTACCCCCTCATAGATTCCTCACACATAGGCCTCCTTGTCCACCCTTAGTGCACGTACAGTTTTATGCCTCAGCTCCCTGAACAGCTCAGCTCTGCATTTCAGCCTGGCCCTGAGACTCTGGTCAATGGTATGCAGTGTCCCTTGAGAGACGAAATTATTCTTCACCCAACGGTGAGTTCCAAGACATCTTCCAGCAACATCAAGGACGGTGATGTTGAAGGCACTCCACAACTCTTCAGGATCTCCCAAAGCACCCAGACGCCCCAGATCTCCACTCAGTCTGTTTGTAAACTCCTCAGCTACCCTCGCATCCTTGAGCTTGCCAACATCCAGTCTAGGCTGGGATGGCACCATTCTCCTGGATTTAAGCTGCATCTTCAGAGTTGCTACCACAAGCCTGTGGTCAATTTTGAGGAACTGAACAGTCCGGTAGACGCTGCATTTCTGGATCATCCTCCATCGACCATCAACGAGCACATGGTCAATCTCCTTTGCCACACCACCAGCGTTGGAATACCAAGTCCAGTGATTAGCCTGTGGGTGCTGAAACCATGAACCAGACACCCTAAGTTCATGACCTCTTGCAAAGTCAAGGAACTTTGTGCTATTCTGGTTCACAGTTCCAGACCCATGGGGACCAACAGATGTCTCATAAACATCCCTATCAGTGCCAGTCAATGCATTGGAAATCCCCAAGACTAGAAGAGTATCTCGCTTGCGGCATTGGTCAACCACAGACTCGAGCACGGCATAGAATGAGTTCTTCATGGTGAGATCACTCGCTTCAGTCAGAGCATATACAGAGACCAGGGAAGCGACACCCAAGGAGTGACAAATCCTCAATCTCATAATACGCTCGTTGACCTCAATTATCATTGGAGCCAGCTTGATGGACACAGCTACAGCAACTCCTTGGGCATGGTTCCCATCAGAGCGACCAGACAAAGAGTAAGTGTAACATGGTTCCCATCAGACCCACCATGATCTCGCCGCAATCCAGTCTCCAAACCTCAGAGAGTGATGCAATACCGATGTCCAAACACTTCAGCTCAGATAATAACAGAGACAGGTGATCATCCTCTCTTAGGGACAGGACATTCCAGGTTATCACGTGGTTTCCCTCCTGTCATCAAAGATTGGGGGTCCCGAAGGCTTTGCCCCAATCCCGTCATCCGGCGAGCTGCTCTGCGAAGGGAAGCTGCACAGGAGGTACTTTTCAGATTTTAAAAAAATGCTTTTGGAATGTTTTGCAGAACGAAGGGTTTTACGGTGGCCGAAGTACAAATCCTGTCACAAACCTCCAAATAAAAAGTTACCCAACTGCAGGAGGACGTCTGCAGACCCAGTTGGGCACTAAAGGTGAAAGTGTGTTAGAAACTGCTTATTAAAGGTGAAAAAGTCTTAGAAACCGGTTTTTAACGGTGAAAGTGACTTAGAAATTAATTATCAAAGGTGAAAGTTTATTAGAAATTAATTATCAAAGGTGAAAGAATCTTAGAAATTGGTTATTAAAGGTGAAATAGACTTAGAAATTGGTTATTAAAAGTGAAAGAGTCTGACAAATTGGTTATTAAAGCTGAAAGAGGATGAGAAATTAGTTATTAAAGGTGAAAGAATCTGAGAAATTGGTTATTAAAGGTAAAAGAGACTTAGAAATTGCTTATTAAAGGTGAAAAAGTCTTAGAAACCGGTTATTAACGGTGAAAGTGACTTGGAAATTAATTATCAAAGGTGAAAGTTTCTTAGAAATTAATTATCAAAAGGTGAAAGAATCTTAGAAATTGGTTATTAAAGGTGAAATAGACTTAGAAATTGGTTATTAAAAGTGAAAGTCTGAGAAATTGGTTACTAAAGCTGAAAGAGGATGAGAAATTAGTTATTAAAGGTGAAAGAATCTGAGAAATTGGTTATTAAAGGTAAACGAGACTTAGAAATTGGTTATTAATGGTGAAAGTGTCTTCGAAATTGGTTATTAAGGGTGAAAGTAACTTAGAAATTGATTATTAAAGGTGAAAGTGACTTAGAAACCAGTTATTAAAGGTGAAAGAGTCTTAGAAATTGGTTATTAGAGGTGAAAGAGCTTGAAAAATTGGTTATTAAAGGTGAAA
>CM068960.1:43993626-44007287 GCA_035128595.1 Eptatretus atami | reverse complement strand
ATTTTTCATACGTTGGCATACGCTGGCTAAATCGTCAAGGTGTGACAGCGGCTTAAGTGAAGATTCAATGCCGTTTCAACATTTCTTTTGTTCAGCGTATCATACAAGAGGTGACCTAACCAATTCACTTAAACGACTCCGCATTGGCCTAGTGAACGTCAATTTTTAGTCTGTGTGTTCCAACAACAGCAACATGTCAGGAAACAAAAGAGGGGGAACAATGGGTTGCAAAAAACCGAGCTGTTACTCTGGAGAACTCTGGAGGAGGGTGAAGATGAAAACGAAGGCACTGGCTCATGAGAAGAAACTCGACATGCAAAAAACGACATGAGGTGGGGAGGCTGCGACAGTTGAAATGGGCGAATAAATTGTTGCGATATTGACAATCATACCTGAAGACTTATATCAAGTACATAATGATGTGGATGATGCTCTGGCAGCAGCTAGTAGTCTGAAACAAGCCGACAATATTCGTCTGATTCGATCGAGCAGCACAGCTAATTCAAGCACTCCTAATGCATCCATATTCATCATCCCATGTAAAGTACTAATTATAAGCCATGCAATACTTGTTTCAACGCCTTAAACAAACTCTTAAACATGCCTTGGCTGACATGTAGAAGTTTATTTGTGATTTGAACACCTGTGATAAAGTTTTGCTCGCGTATAAACAAGGTTTCTTCAACCCCCCCCCCCCCACCCAACCCAGGTTCCCCTTTTTTCATTAAGTCCTCACCCATCCGAACTCCACATAATAGTCACTAACTGTTAGAACTGCTAAGGTTTCTCAGTGAAATAAATCGATGAATAAGAAATTATTCGTTGGACGGAATTGACTGAATAATTTGTGGTTATATTATTATTTACTTCTGGTAGGTATGCGAACCAGCGGCTGATATTCTTTTGTACGCCTAACGTGCATGAAAATAATGTAGATGCATTCGTGAGGAGTCCCAGGTTACGTTTGCAAGGGATTTTGTTCGCAATGCAGTGTGGAATATTTATGGAGTCTGCTATGAATGTCCTTTGACAGAATAATAGTCATGAACTATTAAGACTGCTAAGGTTTCTCGGTGAAGTGAAGTGACAAAAAGAAAAGTATTCGTTGGACAGAATTTGACTAAATGGTTGATGGTTATATTATTTTTTACTTCCAGTAGGTACGCAAACCAACGACTGGTTCTATACATCACAGGTGTGTGCAACAAAAATGCACATAACTCAAAATTACATGAATATCGGTATTTGTGAGCCTCCACGTGCACTGTCCGGAACCAAGAGCTCTTTAATGAGGTCTCATCCAGCATTACACTTGCTGTTAGGTTACGATGCTTACCCCGTTCAGACCCAATAGTGCAACTTGCATTTAGTGTGGTTTTAGCTTTGTGCTTCGGATCATTGTCCTGCTGAAATGTGAATCTCCTACCCAGTTTCAGATTCATAGCTGACTCAAGCAGGTTTTCATCAAGGATTCTCCTCTACTTTTCACCATCCATTGTCCCTTCTATCCTGACAAGCTTGTCATTCTCTGCTAATGAAATGCAGCCCCATAACATGATGCTGCCACCACCATGCTTGACAGTAGGGATGGTGTTGACTGTGATGTGCAGTGTTAGGCTTGTGCCAGACATAACGCTTTGAATTTAGACCAAAAAGTTCAATTTTTAGCTTATCTGGAATTAATTCCAGATACAGTATTATCACCATGCACCATCTGTCCATCCGTTAGTCCGTCCGGCTGTCCGTCCGGCTGTCCGTCCTTCTCCTATTGTGACTTTTCCGGCCAAACCGCTGGGCCGATCCGGCTGAAATTTGGCAGCAATGTTCCGCTCCTGACTGATTGCAAAGCTCATTCCAGTCACGTGATTTTAAGTTGGTCAAAATGGTGGACTTAGTAAATTCCTTCAAAAATCTTCTTCTCCAGACCCACCAATCAGAATACTTCCAAATTTGGGTTACAACATTAGGCCAGGATAGGGATGTTAAATTGCCGAGGTCATGCCAATCACATGACTGGATATGTGTCAAAATGGCTGACTTGGTCAATTTTTTGGAAAAATCGCATAAATTCCTTCAGCAATCTTCTCCAGACCAGTCAGAATGCTACCAACTTTGGGTTAAAATATGAGGCCAGGGCCCAGAAAAGCTGCAGGTCCAGTGGTCCTATTTTTGTCTTGTCTGACACCAAAACTTTTCTCCACATGTCTACAGTATCATTAAGATACTTTTTCTCAAATTCCATACGAGCTTTTAGATGCATCATTTTCAGTCATGGCTTCTTTCTTGCAAACCTGTCCACAGAGGCTCGCTTTGTGAAGGGAACAGAAGTTGATTGATGAACCCTGACCCACATTTCAGACATAGAGCCTTTCAGATCTTTCAAAGTCATTGTTGGATTTACAGTGACATCCCGAACCAGTTTCCTGCTTGCCTGGCTGTTGAGTTTGGATGGGTGACCTGATCTGGGTAGAATCTGGGTGATATGATACTTCTTCCACTTGTTGATGATGGATTTCATCGTACTCAAAGGGATAATGAGTGACTTTGAAATCTTCTTATAACCCTCTCCTGAACAGTACTTCTCCACCACTTTATGTCTGTCTTCTTTGGAAAGCTCCTTGGTGTTCATGTTTGCCTTGTTTTTTGACCAAGTGAGTTGCACCTTAAAACTCCGAAGATATTCCAAGTAGAGGAGCTTAATTTTTAAGTTAAACCACTGATTACATTCAGGTGAAACATTTACACTTATTTTTTAACCTTTCAAACAAATAATTTGCTCCTGAAGTGATTTACGGTTAACTTGCAGAGTAACTGCCCTACAGGTGAGCTTGATCCAAGCATGCAACTTGTTCTTCTGATGCATACCTTTATTTGGGCGGTGTATAGGCAACTGAAAAAGAAAAAAAAAAACCCCTGGGTAACGTGCATAAAGCAAAAACATACCTACTGATTATGATTCAAAACACCTCAATGCATAGGAAAACGTGGGGACAGGAAAACTTCCTGTAAATGGTGAGAATTGTAATACCCTCCTCCACCTGAAGGTGGTGCTACACGATACACATTTACATAGAAAAATTGTGCCCCCCCCCCTCCCCTTCACTCCCATTCTGCCAAGATCACCAGGAATGCTGATTCTCTGCAGCAAGTCTGGATGTAATTGGCCCAGAACTGTAGGAGGAGTAGCACAACAAACGCACGCACGCACACACGCACGCACACACACACACACACACGCACACACGCACGTCCGTGAATTATGTAAGGATTAGAGTTAGGGTTTGAATACTTATGCAACTGAAAATAATCTGATTTCCTCTGTTAATATAACGTAGTCACATTTTATCTGCATTTTTAGATTTATCAGTTTGGAGTAGTTTGTGAAGACTGTATATTAAGTTTGATGTGAAAGGTATCATGAAATAAGTATCAAAATGTGAAAACTTTGGAGGGGGGTGAATACTTTTGCAAGCCACTGTAGTTATGGTTTGGCAGGGAAAATTGGATGAAAACACGACCAGCAACACAGGAATGAAAATAAAATAGTAACACAATGGATTTGTCCGGGAAAATTAGCTTTGACGAGCTGGAGGTAGGAACTGCTCGAACCAGCGTCACACATAAAGGAACCTGCAACTGGAAGTGTAAACAAGTTTTGAAATATTTTTCATTAAAAATTACAACCTTAACTTTCCAATTATAAACTGCATTGTGTATAAGCCACACTCCCTAAGTATTGATTTAAAAAAACAAAAAACTTGTATAAACCGCAGCTGTAGAATAAAAAGATTTGGCAAGCCATCAAAGTTCGTGACACTTCATCCATGTTGCCAATCTTTGAATGGGGGAATGCCTTCTCTGTGATTATTTTATTCACGTAATCACGAAAGATTGCCATTTTCTCCTCCCTGAAGGCCAGAGGACTGAAAGAGAATACAGGGAAAACAAAAGTACTGATTAGTGGTGTGGGAGAAGGAAGTGTGGAAAAAAGAGGGAGGTGGCCCTGTGCTGTCTGTAGAAAAGGTGTAGGTAGCAATTCAACATTGTGTAAATCCTGCAACTGCTGGGTGCACAAGAGGTGTCGAGGCATCAGGGGTAGACTACAGGTGGCACCTGACTTCAAATGTGCTGTTTGCGCAGGTAAACAAGTGACTCCAGTTTGAGCGGAAAGGTGAGTTTATGAGGATATATCCCTGGAATGTGAAGATAAATTCTGTTATCTTGGTGATATGATTGGTGCAGGTGGTGGTGTGGAAGCAGCAGCGATTGCGAGAATGAGAAGTGGCTGGAGGAAGTTTAGGGAGTTGTTACCCCTACTGATATTAAGAGGGACCTCTCTCCAATTAAAGGGAAAACTCTATGCAGCTTGCGTTAGAAGCATGGTGTTGTAAGGCAGCGAAACATGGGTGATCAAAAAGGAGGATGAATGGAGGTGTGAATGAAATGAAATAAGAATGAAATAAGAAGGATAGGAAATCAAATGTGGAATTAAGAGATAGGTTAGGTGTAGGAAGCATTAGTGAGGTTATGCATAGGGGTCGGTTGAGATTATTTGGAAATGTGGAAAGGATGTGGTCGGGTAGTTGTGTGAAGAGGTGTATAAATATGAATGTGAATGGATGGAAAGCTGGAAGCCATCTGAGGAAAACATGGGATGTGTTGCTGAGAGATGATCTTAGAGTGAAAGACCTAACAAGAGGGCTAGCAAGGGATCGTGCAACCTGGAAAGCAGCCATTAGGTGAACCACGGCTTACACATGCAAGGATGAAGACGAAGACGAAGACGAAGACGATATGATGAAGCATTGTCAAATAAACAAACTCTAGCACTTGTCGCACACAAATCCAGAGGAATATAAAAATTACAATCAGATACACTTATAAAGCAACTATTGGCAATCTAGATTCTTGAAGACATTGTTAGTTAGCAAGGATTTCATTGCAGCATCATGGTAGAACAGAACTGGAACACATTAACATCACCAGGCAAAGTATAAGCCACATCCGTATTAACCACACTGGATGGTTTTGACATCAAAATTCATGAACAAACCGGAGTTTATAATGGGGAAATTATCGTTTACACAAGCTCTAAACTGTTAAATTAAGAATTCATTATCATCACCAATTCTTCATTTCATCGAGTTATGTAGTTGTTTACAGAATACAAGCACAATCCACTTCATCAAATATATTAAAGAGCAGGTTGCGGGTCACCAAACATGTTCTGAAAATTTATCATATGATTATATGTGCATTAAATAGTTCGATGCAAACTATTGTGGTTGCCTAACTATTGGTAAAGTTAATGAAATTTAACTCCGAAGTTGTTATTTCTCGAGGCTGTTGAAAAAAACAGCCGCGTGCCATATATGGATGGTGACGTCACGTTCTCCAAAACAAAGCGGAAGCTCACTCTTTCATTGAAGAAGTGTCCAGTTGAGCGGGCCATTCTTTCGCTTTTTTTGAGCTTGCAACTGTCTATATTATCCTTTTTTATTTTGAATATTGTAGAACAAAGTTATTTGGATATTTGTACATCATGCCTCGTATGTGTTTCGTCATGTTTTGCGAAAATGGCTGGAAAACGGGTAATCGCTCCCACGATTCCCGAAGGAATCAAACATTCGCCGCAGTGGATAAGATTTGCACAACAAAACGGGCGAATTTTCCCTGCCTTTTAAACTTTTAAACAATATCTTTGTGGAAAAGCGCTGCGGCCTAATATCTAGTCAAGGCGCCCTAGGCCCTGCGTGCCATCGAACATAACCTTATAAAATATCGGAATTTTACAAACTTCACAACTACCGAGTGTTAAGCATCCTGAGCGACTGCAAAAACCGAAAACAGAATTTGAATTGACTTTAAAACAACCCGCAACGTCGATCGAAGCAAAAATCTCAATTCACCACAGGAATTCACGGCATTATTTAAAATTATTTTGTCAAAGTCATAAAACCGTAATAGTCAGCCATCCACGAACAATCTTTACATAATCCGACAACTTAACAAGTCAGGCATGTGATGATAACCTTTATTGGGATGAAAATTATTTTTTAACCTCATCTTTGTGGAAAAAGTGCCGCGGCCTAGATCTAGCCAAGGCGCCGCGGCCATACGCGCCAGGCGCCCTCAACTTGAAACATTCATAACTCGACGAATAAAAGCTCAAATTGCACCAAACTTACCTTATTCTTGCGAGCTCACGTTCCCTGTTAGTGGGTGAACAATCCAACGCTTGCGAATTCTGCTTCGCAATGATAGGAAGAGCCGACATCGAAGGATCAAAAAGCAACGTCACTATTGACGCTTGGCTGCCACAAGCCAGTTATCCTGTGGTAACTTTTCTGACACCTCTTGCTTAAAACCCAAAAAAGTCAACAGGATCGCGAGGCCACGCTTTCACGGTCTGTATTCGTACTGAAAATCAAGATCAAGCGAGCTTTTGCCCTTCTGCTCCACGGGAGGTTTCCGTCCTCCCTGAGCTGGCAGTCAGTCCTGCCACTTGTACACGAAATAGGCCGTTTTCTTGCACTTGCAAGTGGCTCAAATTTATATGTCTCAGGGCCAGAAACTCCATAGTATAAATTCCTCATCATCCTCCGACTCGTCCTTGGCAATATCGGAATGAAAACACTCAATTTCATCGCCGCTGAAATCACTCTCGATTCGCATCTCGCCATTGTTTACACGCTGTTTCCGAATGTTCACGAAGTTTTCGGAGAACGTGACGTCATAGCATCTTCGGTAAATTCCGGTCTGTTTTTCGATCACTGACAAAAGTTTTGACTTAAAAGTTAATTTTAGCATATTTTGAGTTTCAAATGTAAGAAAATAATTGCCCAACGATTATTAATGTGCTTACAACCTTCGAATCACTCGAAGTCATCAGCGACCCAAAACCTGCTCTTTAAGCTGGTATTTATTTTGTACGAGCAAATACAACCGATCACTTCGCTCACGGGAATATTAAGGGGGGTAGAAGAAGGGAGGGAGAGAGGAGGGATGGGGAAGGATGGAAGGGAGGAGAGAGGATAGGAGGGAGAGGGGAGGCAGGAGGAGGGGAAGGGGAGGGAAAGAGGAGAGGGAGAGAGGAGGGAGGGGAGCAAGGAGGGGTGAGGAAGGGGGGAGCTATGAAGGGGGAAGCAGTGAGGAAGGAGGGGGGTTGGGAGGGCGACACCTCAATAAATATCGCTATACACTCCCCGAGGGGGTTTGGGAGTAGGTAAGCATTCTTGACTTGCATTTGGTAGTGGGACATGTGGGAAGGTGAGAGGTGGGTAGTACAAGATTGAACAAAATGGGGTACATAAAACAGCATGTTAATATAGCATGCAGAGACTGTGTGGGAGATGTCTATGGGGTTGTAGAGGGGAGGGGGTTTGGGAGGAGGAAGCGTGAGGAGAGGTTGGGGAAGGCAGCGTCATGGGAAGGGAAGGCAGCATGAGGGCAAGGAAGGTAAGGCAGCATAAAGGGAATGGAAGGGAATGCAGTGCAAGGAGAGGAGAAGGCAGCATGAAGGGCGAGGAAAGGAGGGGCGATAAAACATGTCCAAACAGCAACATTTTCTTTTTAACTGCCGGGTTCTATAATAAAACCCGGTGGGGAGCATTTCAAACCTATGCTGTCCACCTGGCAAAAGTCTGCCTGAATGCATGCATGTTCGCACATGCAGCAACCTTTGCACCCCTCCGGTCAGCTCACTCTGAATCTAATTTGTACATGCTACAGTCCCCTCAAAATAGGGGTAGGGTGGGAGAGCAGGAGGGGTGGGATAGGGGTGGATAGGGGTGAGAAGGAGGGGAGAGGTGAGGGGGGGAGGGATTCCGGAAAATGTGACATCCAGTTTAACATCTATCTGAGAGATGGCACATAAATTGATGAATCACCCTGCCTGTGAAACACTGGGATGAAAGTTTTTCGCTGGATCGGGATTCAAACCCAGGTGAGACAGTTTGGAGCAAGTGTGCGTACCTCTCGGCTATCCTGCCGTGATGTGGTGATTCATTACTTTGTAACTGAAAACATGTTTTACTCATTGCAATCATCTAATTTATGTTGCCTTCTTTATGCTAGAGATGTCCACATGGACAACTGCACTGCGGTATTGCCATGGAAGCTTGTAGAGATCGAAGCTTGAAGAGCGCTCCAAGCAAGCACTCCAGCGACATGGTTGAAGAAACTTTTAACAACGAAATGTTTAACTTTTTATATGTATTTATCTATGCTGAAAGTCGTATAATGAAAGGAGATCGTACAAAAAGGAGAAACGTGGTGTGAAACAAAATTGCACATTTTCAGTGATCCAGCCAACGCCAACGTACTGCATGACAATGTGGGGCCAACGCAGGTAAGTAGCCACTGAACCTTGTTCAAATCGATCGATGTACAGTATTCAGTGACAAATATTGTAGAGCGCTCACAAAGTGGCTTTAGCACTCAAGGAAGCATTCCAACAAATCATTTGATAAGGAACGGCTGGCTTGGCAAGCGATTAGCGATCGCCGATCCATCATATGAAACACCTCCTGAGACCCCTCAGAACCGCTGCAAAGTTCAATTCTGGAGCTTAAATTTTGAAATTTGGTTTCGTTTAAGAGATTATAAAGCTTATGGCATGTGTGGAAATTAAATAAAGCTATGAACGCTGGTGTCTCTGGGTGTTTATAAGCATTGCAATGTATCCAGCGATTTGTAGGTATAATGATCAGGTATCGATAATATGAGTGAGGAAAGTGAAAAAAAAAACTTTATCATTAAGAAATCATTGCGGCTTGTTCCAAGCTAAGGCATTGTTGAGCAGGCCAAAAAAAATGGTTGCTTAAGACTTTTGCGAGCTGACAGAAGGCTCACCAAGATGGCATGCCGCCACCTTGGTCAGGCTTATTTTTGTTTTTTTTTGTGATGAGCACTCCCTAAATTATCTCCAAAAGGGGTGTTTAAATTAATGTTGTATTATTATTATTTTTATTTTTATTTATTATTATTATTACCACTTTACCATCAGATTTGAACACTTGAAAGTTGTACAATAAACACTTACATAAAAATTGTAAAGTAATGACACATACAAGGTCTACTGTACAGACGTTGAAACAAATGCCATGTGAAATTTATCCAGGAACACAGAAAATAAGTCTGGGAGGCAGGCTACTCCGCATGTACATGCCAGATTAAACAGGCCACTGTTCGCCATGTGCATTGATTGTATTGTCACATCATTTTACAAGGACACTGCAGAACAAAAGCTCTCTACATTTCAACAATCTGGTAATGTGTGCAATGCAACATATTATCCATTTCGTGATGTAAGGAGAGGTGAAGGGAAAGGGAAAGGGATAGGGAAAGGGAAAGAGAAAGGGAAAGCAATGTGGGAGATATCATGAACAGAATATGTTATGTAGATGGCCTTTAAAAAAAATAAGCATTATGAGATTATTACATTATTTTCAAGTACAACTACAACAACACCCGGTAGAGCGCATACCTCCGCCAGGCTGAACAGTTTACATTTTGTATCCCACTGATAGGTCGGATCTGGATCTGGACTTCCAAGATTGAATGGCTTGTTCTTGTCACCTTCCAAACTCATCCACCAAGTCTCATCGGAATCCGTCCACAAGTTTTTGAGATATCATGCTATATATCATTTTTGGCACTATCTCTCAATGGGGAAGAATAACTGAAAATTCTCGTATCTGGATCCGGATCCAGATCTTCACCAAAATCTAATCAGTTCGTTCTTGTCACACACCGAACCTGTCCACAAAATTTCATCGAGATCCGTCCACAACTTTTTGAGATATCCTGTTCACAGTTAGACAGACAAACAGACAGACAGGGGTGAAAACATAATCTCCACCCTCCTTAGGTGGCAAAGGTAATTAATAACAAAACCCAAATACATAATACCAAACAGGCTTTGTTCTCCAATGGAAAGGAATTAAAAAGGCCATATTTGGAATAATTGAAAGACATTAAAACAACAGTACTTGAAAAAGAGATAACCAGCTTGTGAATTTCACATCTTGAGAGCACAAAAAGCTATTTCAGCAAAGAAAATACAAGCAAGGTTGAAAGCGGTGGATCATGGACGAACAATTAAAAAAAAGACTGCAAACCCCACAAATATTTTTCACAAGTTAAATTCTCCACAACTACAATGTTGAAATTATCGAGTCATACGAGGTCAAATTGGCATCACAACATGGTGGCTTAGACACTGTATATATTGTTTCAAAGCTGTTTCTGTCTTCCACCGATTCTAAATCCTTAGCCTTTCACCAAATTTGCAGTGGAAGCACATTGTCCTATTGATTTATGTCCCATGGGCTGTGATGTGTCGAGAAAGAGAGATTTCCAGGTAGGTTAAGCCTTTCGTGACATCTAGGCATACCAAGCAGCAATGCTGCAGACCACAATGCATGATACAATAAAATGACCAATGAAACATGAAAGAAATATCATGCTGAAATAATGGGACCATGTAAAACATAAAAAACTCTTTGTACGTTTAAATGTCTATTTGTCTGCATGTGCACATGCTGTGAACCTTCAATTCAGTGCTTCAGTTACCCACTGAACCTTGGATGGTTGCTTGGGTTGGCCTGTTTGACATGTCTAACTCATCATGTTAAGATTCCAGGTTCAAATTCTCTACAATGTGTTGATTTCTTCATTGTTTTCTAATGTTCTTATATTTCATACATTATACACTGATGTCCTTCATTGTACACTGATGTCTCATAGTAGGCTACACGTACTTGCCCTACATTTAGCAAGTTGGAATTAATTAAATTGTTAGTTTATACACACCATTTTGGTGTTTTAAAGTGCCATTATTTTGCTTGGAAACCCTCGTAACCATGTAAATTCCAGTAAGGGCCGAAGCCAACACTTCCCTTAATATAATTTCCTTTACGTCATGATCACCTACAAAACCCACTTTTCATTACAGAAAGAAGATGTCACCAGAGATTTTGCCAATAATCTCTTGTGACTGTTGGATGATACAATACAACCCCTTTTGCCTCTCATTGGCACGTGCTATTGTTTAATTAAATAATCAAATAAATAGTTTAATTTTTAAAATCAAATAAATACAAAATAATAATAATAATCATTAATACAAGTTCCCTTCCAAAGAACTTCAACACAGGAGAAGGCCATTAGGCCAATGAAAGCTTTCACTCTGCTTTGATTTTGATTTACATGTACCATACTATTGTTTAATTAAATGATCAAATAAATAGTTTAATCTAAAAAATCAAATAAATACAAAATAATAATAATAATCATTAATACAAGTTCCCTTCCAAGGAACTTCAACACAGGAGAAGGCCATTAGGCCAATGAAAGCTTGCACTCTGCTTTGATTTGATTTACATGTACCATACTATTGTTTAATTAAATGATCAAATAATAGTTTAATCTAAAAAAATCAAATAAATACAAATAATAATAATAATCATTAATACAAGTTCCTTCCAAGGAACTTCAACACAGGAGAAGGCCATTAGGCCAATGAAAGCTTGCACTCTGCTTTGATTTTGATTTACATGTACCATACTATTGTTTAATTAAATGATCAAATAATAGTTTAATCTAAAAAATCAAATAAATACAAAATAATAATAATAATCATTAATACAAGTTCCCTTCCAAGGAACTTCAACACAGGAGAAGGCCATTAGGCCAATGAAAGCTTGCACTCTGCTTTGATTTTGATTTACATGTACCATACTATTGTTTAATTAAATGATCAAATAAGTAGTTTAATTTTAAAAAATCAAATAAATACAAAATAATAATAATAATCATTAATACAAGTTCCCTTCCAAGGAACTTCAACACAGGAGAAGGCCATTAGGCCAATGAAAGCTTGCACTCTGCCTTTGATTTTGATTTACATGTTACCATACTATTGTTTAATTAAATGATCAAATAAGTAGTTTAATTTTAAAAAATCAAATAAATACAAAATAATAATAATAATCATTAATACAAGTTCCCTTCCAAGGAACTTCAACACAGGAGAAGGCCATTAGGCCAATGAAAGCTTGCACTTCGCTTTGATTTTGATTTACATGTACCATACTATTGTTTAATTAAATGATCAAATATGTTTAATTTAAAAATCAAATAAATACAAAATAATAAAATAATCATTAATACAAGTTCCCTTCCAAGGAACTTCAACACAGGAGAAGGCCATAAGGCCAATGAAAGCTTGCATTGGCTTTGATTTTGATTTACATGTACCATACTATTGTTTAATTAAATGATCAAATAATAGTTTAATTTAAAAAATCAAATAAATACAAATAATAATAATAATAATCATTAATACAAGTTCCCTTCCAAGGAACTTCAACACAGGAGAAGGCCATAAGGCAATGAAAGCTTGCACTCTGCTTTGATTTGATTTACATGTACCATACTATTGTTTAATTAAATGATCAAATAAGTAGTTTAATTTTAAAAAATCAATAAATACAAATAATAATAATAATAATCATTAATACAAGTTCCCTTCCAAGGAACTTCAACACAGGAGAAGGCCATAAGGCCAATGAAAGCTTGCACTCTGCTTTGATTTTGATTTACATGTACCATACTATTGTTTAATTAAATGATCAAATAATAGTTTAATTTAAAAAATCAAATAAATACAAAATAATAATATAATAATCATTAATACAAGTTCCCTTCAAGGAACTTCAACACAGGAGAAGGCCATAGGCCAATGAAAGCTTGCACTCTGCTTTGATTTTGATTTACATGTCCATACTATTGTTTAATTAAATGATCAAATAAGTAGTTAATTTTAAAAAAATCAAATAAATACAAAATAATAATAATAATCATTATACAAGTTCCCTTCCAAGGAACTTCAACACAGGAGAAGGCCATTAGGCCAATGAAAGCTTGCACTCTGCTTTGATTTTGATTTACATGTACCATACTCTTTACAGAGCATTGGGCTGCCAAAGCTGTTTCTTGGCATGGGCTATACTCGTTGTTTGCCCATTGCATTCCCAACATTGTTTGTCCATGCTCTATCCTTTTCAAATGCTGAGCATCAGGCAAAGAAGCAGCACATACAATTTTTAAAGACTTTGGTACGACTCAGCCAGGATTTGAACCACTGACCAACCAGACTCAGAGTGGATGCTCTCAGTCTAACCATGAAGCCTCCAAGGCAAACATCCCTTGTTAAACGGTGACAATACAGTGTATGGAATTTCGATATAATGTAACTTATAAATTAGGGAGCCAATTGGTTATAGGTTAAGTTAAATTCGCTTTTACAGAATTTTGAATCAATATACCGTACTGCAAAAAAAATTGGGCGTCCATTGGCGAGGAGGGGGTGGGGGTTTCTACCAACACACGGTTTGTTGCCTGTCCTCTCATGCATTCCATACTGCTCCAGGTCGTTAGTTTTCCAGGTCGGAAAACATGAAAAGACTGTTAAGTGCATGGATCAAAGATCAGAACCAGCTCAATATGCCGATAAACACCATGATTATACAGGAGGCAAAACGTTTGTTTTAATGATTTAAACAGTGAACGTGGTGAAAAATCTCAAATGGAAACTCTTGGTGCTCGTAAAGAGTGGATTGAGAGATTTAAAAGGCGTCGTAGTTTGCATAACATTA
>CM068960.1:43977890-43989020 GCA_035128595.1 Eptatretus atami | reverse complement strand
TAAGATGAGGGTTTTGGGGCCAATTTTTTGTTTCTATAGAGTCACGCATCTCCAATTATGTAATGGATATCAATGGGAGAATAGGGTTTGATCCCCACTATAAATGGATGAGGTGTGTGTGTGTGTGTGTTGTGTGTGTGTGTGTATGTGTGTATGTGTGTATATGTGTGTGTGTGTGTATGTATGGTGTATGTGTATGTGATGTATGTGTGTATATATGTGTGTGTGTGTGTGTTGTGTATGTGTGTATGTGTGTATGTATTGTGTGTGTGTATGTATGTGTGTAGTGTGTATGTGTGTTATGTGTATGTGTGTTTGTATGTGTGTATGTGTGTGTAGTGTATTGTGTGTGTGTATGTGTGTATTGTGTGTGTGTGTGTATGTGTGTATGTGTATGTGTGTGTGTATGTGTGTGTATGTGTGTGTGTATGTGTGTATGTGTGTATGTATGTGTGTATGTGGTGTATGTATGTTGTGTGTATGTGTGTGTGTAGTGTATGTGTGTGTATGTGTGTATGTGGTATGTGTATGTGTGGTTTATGTGTGTATTGTGTATGTGTGTATGTGTGTATGTGGTGTATGTGTGTGTGTGTGATTGTGTGTATGTGTGTATGTGTATATGTGCTGATCTCTCTTGGCGGCAAATTTGTAATTACATACTCTCTTCACTTCTGAGGTAAATATGAACAAATTATACTTTGAAAATTCTGCTGTGAGTACATTCATTTAGCCTTTACAAAGTAGTGTTACAGTGGCGGGTGGTTGTAGGGTTTGATGGAGGATTGCACAGAGTTGCTTGGTTCGTGGACATGTCGGAGACATGCGAATGTAAATTAAGTAGAGGAACTGTGTGTTACTTGTCACCACACGGGGTGGGGGTGCTGTGTTAGTTACATCGGGATTAAGACCAATTTTCCCCAGTATGTAGTTGCCTCCTGTGACTTTCTCCTATGTTTTTGTATTTACAAGCCAGCAATGAAAGAATTACGTTTTTAGCCGCGTCGCGTTGCGAACGCTGGCTCTAAGAGAGCTCCTTCTTCCTCTTCCTTCTTCCTCTTCCTCTTCCTCTTCTTCCTCTTCTTCCTCTTCTTCCTCTTCTCTCTTCTCTTCCTCTTCCTCTTCCTTCTCTTCCTCTTCTTCTCTTCCCTCTTCTTCCTCTTCCTCTTCTTCCTCTTCTCTTCTTCCTCTTCTCCTCTTCCTCCTCTTCCTCTTCCTCTTCTTCTTCTTCCTCTTCTCTCTCTTCTCTTTCCTCTTCCTCTTCTTCTTCTTCCTCTTCCTCTTTCTTCCTCTTCCTCCTCTTCTTCCTCTTCTCTTCCTCTTCCTCCTCTTCCTCTTCCTCTTCTTCCTCTTCTTCTCTCCTTCCTCTTCCTCTTCTTTCCTTCCTCTTCCTCTTCCTCTTTCTCCTCTTCCTTTCTCTCTTCTTCCTCTTCCTCTCTTTCCTCTTCTCTCCTCTTCTTCTCTTCCTCTTCCTCTTCTTCCTCTTCCTCTTCTTCCTCTTCCTCTTCTTCCTCTTCCTCTTCTTCCTCTTCCTCTTCTTCTTCCTTCTTCTCTTCTTCCTCTTCCTCTTCTTCTCCTCTTCCTCTTCTTCCTCTTCTTCCTCTTCCTCTTCTTCCTCTTCCTCTTCTTCCTCCTCCCTCTTCTTCCTTCTTCCTCCTCCTTCTTCTTCTTCCAAAACCTTTCTGACGCGGCTCTTGGACACATTTGTCCTTGTTATAACAACGACCATACCAACAAGCAAGCAAAACATGTGGAGCAGGCAGAGGCCCCGCCTTCCAGGTTTTTTTTGCCAGCAAGCCATGCCCGGAGGTGGACGATTGATTGGCGTGACGTGAGGACGGAGAGGTTTTGGTTGGGTTGGGTTGGTGTAAGGGACGCACGCGGTCGAGAGATGACAGAGCTGGGAGATGATGTGTAAGATCGGGCATTACAGCTGGCTTTCCTTCGACGCATGAAGAAGACGGCATGATTCTCGTATTCGTGCTGAGGTGAATTGACTCACCTGGTGGAGCAAGACGCGGGTCATTGACTCTTGGCTGCCCAAGAGAGACGGACCTCGAAGCCTCGTGTATATCACCGAAGGGAACGGTGCCATTCTGCAGAGAGCGGTGGCATCGGCAGGGGCAATCAACGAGGAAGCCGCACGGCACTTTGTGAGCCGTGGTGCTGAATATCGCCTCATGAATTACCACACGTATGTTTCCCGCCCAGAGAGTGGCTCGGTGCCATTTTGGGGCGCGTCTCGCCGACGAAGTTCCTCGATCCCAAAGTTCAATAAAGACCATTTCTGGACAAAGCTAAGTGCCAGAATAAAGGGAGGATTTGCTTTTGTTTTGTTTTCCCCTTGTCTGTATCAAAGTCTGTGTGTAGGGGCACCTTGACTTTAGCCATAATTTACTTCACGATATTATTATTACATTTTAAATTAGCTTTGTAAATACTTATATTTTCATTAAATCCCTGTGTTTATTTTAAGTTGCTGTGTCCGTGTATTTGTCGTGGGGTTTGAGTATAAACCCCCTTGTACTGCACTTCCATCCGTTGCTTTGCCCGTGCCGCCCTGCCCCTCCCGTGTGCGCCATAATTTAACTAACCAGCCAGACCCGCGACAGTAGCTTCCATTCTCCTTCTTGAGCATTTTCATAACCACCAAGGCTGATAAAGATGCCAGAATAGATTGCTAAAGTATAAATAAGGAGATCGTTAAAACACCAAATTATACGTCGTTGTCGTCTTCTTTTTCTTTTCCTTCCTCCTTCCTCCTTCCAACTTCCTCCTCTCCTACCAGTTCTTCTAAAGTTAAGTTTCCCGGACCATTTATATTGTTTTGCTGTTTCATTTTGTTTCTGTTTTGTTTTTAATCAACGTTTCTGTCCCAAATCGTGTCCTGTTGTGTTGAATCGCTTGGTTCATCTCTAGATCTCAGTCAGGCCTAGCTGTGATAGTCACGTGTATGTTCCTTCCATCTTCTGCCTCATTTTCTCTTGCTTGTTCGAGTTGTTTCTGCACCGTCAGCTTAGTCCTTTTTCCCCTTTTCCCCTCTGCCCTCAAACATTGAAGCAAAGTGTAGCTCCTCCTTCACCCTCCCCCCCCCCAAAAAATAATAAAATAAAAATAAATCCCCAATTACCAATAACAACAGCAACAACAACAACAACAACTGTGAGGATGTCACTTCCTGTGGTTCACAACAGCGTAGGCTCAAGCAGAACAAAACAAGTGTTTTTTGTTTGTTTGTTTTGCATATTTTGTTATTGTGATTTGTGCCAGGGGCTGTGGAACTGTATTTATAAAGCTGTATTTGTGTATCAGGTATTTGTGTTAGTTTATTGAAAGAAGCAGGAGGAGGCCTCGTGTTAAGTTTAACGTTTAAGTCAGTTGGGGCCTTGGGAGTATGGGGATAAAAAGGATATAAATAGAGACCGAAGGAGAAAGGAAGAGGAGTTCATAAAATGTGATATTTGCTCAATGTGGGCCACGTCAACAATAGGGGAAGCAGAGGGTTCTTACTGTTGCAGGAAGTGGTGAAATAGTCCCCTTGAGGATAGTTATTTCGAGGTTGAAGGAACGGATCGGTAATTTGCAGCAAGTGGCGGAATGTGAGAAATTTGAAGATAATAGTTGGTTACGGTTGAAGAGTGAGGTTGCTGAGGATATTGGAAGTGGTGACGGTGCAGCGGGATCGGGCAGTGGTGATGATGCAGCAGGTGCGAGCAGTGGTGACTGTGCAGTGGGTGTAGGGAGTGGTGTCGGTGCAGCAATATAATTTGGTAGACATGAGGTATGGGAGACAGTTTTTGTGGGTGATAAGATTATTAAATATGTTAGTTCTTCATTCTGCAGGAAGGATCGTAGACATAGAATTCTGTGCAGTTTTGAAGGAGCAGGAGTTAGGGACATTGAAGGAAGGGTAAACGATATTGTATCGGGTCATGGCTGGAAGAAGTTGGTGGTAGACCACCTATGTGCGAATGTTTTAGGGAAAGTTTACTCGGAGGTTTTGAAAAATAGATACAGGATATTGGGAAAGCGGCTGAAAACAAAGGGTTGTGAGGTCATGTTTTCTGGGATTCTCCCAAGATTAGGAAACGGTGTTGAAAATATGAGTGGAGCGATAGACAATCAATGGCTGGAAGAATGGTGTAGGGAGGAAGGTTTTACTTTTAAGAAGCCAGGTGAACATTTCAGGAACAGAGGGAGTGTTTCGGGAATGATGGCCGTATGTTAGATAGAAAGGGGGCAGCGAGGTTTTCAGTGGGAATCGAGGAAGGTATTGCAGGCTTTTTTAGGTCATTGGAGGTTGGGGAAGTCCTGCACTTCCTTGGAGTTTTCTTAGTATGCATGCAAAGTTTCCCACGAGGTTTTATGATTCTGGAGTTACACACACACAACAACACACACCCCACACACGCCACAGACACACACACACACACACACACACAGTTATTAGTGTAGATAACCTTTTTCAGCCATTAATTTCCCTCTGGCACGTACAAGAATAAATTGCGGGGTTGTGGGAGGCGGGGGAGTGATTTGTTCGGCCTATGTGTTCTAAATGCAAAAAAATTGTGGAATTTTTCGAAAAAATAACCTCTTCAAGAAAACACCGCATGTCCATGTTTGAAGGTTCCACACAAACGTCCTCCCTCTCATTTTATTACTCCCCATTCCCCACAAGTCTCCTTTGCCCTCCTATCACCATCCCTTTGTACCCATCCTTTTTTATTTCCTATCCTCCCCTTATATTGTCTTTCTCGTTATTTGATTTCAAAGTTAACCCAAAGTTTCCCCCCAAACTCCACACCCCTCTCCACATATGTCATATGTGGATGATTGTTGTAAGGACAACCACACGTCTGACAGCAAATGAACTCAACACAAGTTTGCTTGTGGGTTCTTAAGTGGTGAGGCTCTTTTCGTTCCTACTACATGTACTTTTTAGAGAGAAATATGTCCACGCATGTTTATCTTCCAACATGAGCAAAATTACCCACTCAAATGTTCTGATGGGCACTTTGTCACTTTTAATTTGGAAGAGTCATGCAGGGAGCGCAGATAGCTTTAGAGGGCTCAATAGGAAATTAAAATGTCACAATGGGATGAAAAAGTAGTTATTTAGTGCAGCAGCTACACCTGGCTGGTGCTTTAATTAAATTTGTGGTTGTTTTAGTGCTTTGGAAAAAAACAACATTTACGTTTATGATCAGAGGATGTACGACAGTGTCAAAACATCGGACACAAAACAATATTGAACTGCTCGTTGGCATCCACTTTGCATTATGTCCTTGCACAGTAAGAAATTGTTGGATCTATCTACATATTATGAAAGCAAGGATGTGGTGGGTGTGCTAAATTGATATTTTTATCATCAAGAAAAGCAAAGCAAAGCAAGGGGAAGGCTCGGAAAGCAAAGCGATGGAAGATGGGGTTGGGGAAGGGTGGGAAGTCAACCGAAGGGAAATCAGGTTCCGGAGGAAATGCCTCTAAGCTGTCTTGTGTCGGTTTAATCCGTAACAGAGTCGCACATGATGAAAACTACCGTTTGTGTTCAACTTCAGTAAGGAGCGTGTCACAAAGTACGTCATCTTTTGTACAAGTACATAAAAACCATGCAGGGATGTATCCCGTTAGCAAACAGCTTGTTTGATTTAAAGCGCTCAAGCAAGCTCTCCCATGGAACGAGGTGCTCGGCACCGCTTACCAATAATGGCGGTCTCCATGGAAACAATGCTATCGTGGTACTCAAGCAAATGGTGTCCATGCCGTCGTTTTCAGTTTTACTCAATCCTCTTGTGACAATTTCCCCAAACGAATTTATTGTGTTCACAGCGGTGAAAGAGTACAAGAAAGAGGGAAAGAAAGATAAATAAATGGGGAGTCAATAGAAGTAGCCCCTGCCAAGCTTGTCTATGGACCAAGGACCCTACCATTGTGCGTTTTGGGGGGAGAGATGGGGTGGCTCATGCATGTTTATAGATGTTGAAGGTTTTGGATGAAAAGTGGAAGTAAAAATTAAAGTATGAAATGCACATTTCAATAATATTATATTATGAGTATACATAACAGGTCTATGCTTCTGAACATTTCATTGGAACTGTAGTATCATTTTGAATCCGACGGTGGCGGTCATTTGTACTAACGTAACGAAACGCTTCTCTTAATGGCTCGCTCCACTTTCGGAGTGGCTTGCAAAGTGGGTGATACGGAACGACTGGCTTGGAAAGCGACAGCAAGTCACTTGCTAACGGAACACACGCCAGGACGACAGTTTTTATCTGGGTCGGGATTCGAACCTAGGCTAGACAGCTTAGAGGCGATTTACACATTCTACAATATCTATTGAAAATACAGTAGTGGGTTAATCTTTGTCTATACCTGGACCAAGTTCCTTGCTTTGAGTTCGCTGTATAATTTGCATTACCTGAACAAATGAGGGGTGTGGATGAAACACGGGCACGATGAGCCAATTAAACCAAATGGCTCTTGGTGTGCCGAAGATTCCTTGCAATTTATTGATAAAGGAATAAAGGGAAGGAAGGAAGGTAACGTATGACGTATGCAGAGGAAGGAAGTAAAATAGTACATCTTATATGGACACCCTTATGCTCCATCAAAATGTTTTGCTGCTGGCTTGGGATCGAAGGGTCCTGAGTTTGAGTCCCGTTTTCTGCTGAATTAACACCAAGTGGGGTTTACTCAGCCTGTCATCCTTCTGAGGTCGGCAAAATGAGTACCAGGTTGCTGAGATGATTGAGCTATTCGAGAATCCTGCATTGAAGTGGTGACCCATCAAGGATTTTGCCCAATAGCCCAGGAGACTGCTTCGGCAGCACCAACACTCTGCACAGAGTATGGTCCCATTGGATGGATGCATGGATTTCTGAGCCGTTTCGCAGAGTAACACGTTTTTTCAATCACCGACAAAAAAAAATTAACATTATGTGAAGCATAAATTCCATTTCCATAGGACATAACTTCTGTCTCTGAGACTTTTCCCTTTACTATTCCAAGGAGGTGGGTCCAAGCATACTTTGCCCAGCTGAGTGTCTCCACCCCCATTTCTCTTCAGCATACCTGGGCATTTTGTTTCACCACCAGAGTGATGCAAACAAACAATATAATAAAATTATTGTTTTTACCCCCGCCACCGAAGGTGAAGGAGGTTATGTTTTCACCCCTTTTGGTCTGTTTGTCTGTCTGTTTGTGTATAGGATATCTCAAAAAGTTTGCGGATGGATCCGGATGAAATTTTATGAACCGGTTTGGTGTGTGACAAGAAAGAATTGATTCAATTTTGGTGAAGATCCGGATCGGGATCTGGATCTGATAATTTTTTAAGTGATTCTTCACCATTGGGAGATTGTGCAAAACCGATATATAGCTCGATATCTCAAAAGGTTGTGGACTAATTCAAACGAAACTTAGTGGACAGATTGGGTATGTCACAAGGACGAATTGTTTAGGTTTTGGTGAATATCAGGATTTGGATACAGAGATTATTCAATTTTTAAAGTGCTTCTTCACCATTGAGAGATAGGGCCAAAAACGATATAGCACTGTATAGCATGCTATTTCAAAAATGTATTGCACCCGATATATTCTCGTGGATCAGGCATTACGTGGCGGAGGTGTGCGCTCTACCGAGTGCCCTTGTAGTTTTTTTTTTGATGTTTTGGAGATTTCATTTACAGTAAGCAATTTTATCTGTATGTTGAAGATTTTTGAACAAATGGCCTTGTATTCATGTTCAATTTGTCTGGCCAAAGTGACCTCTCCTTTTCCTTTCCTTCTATATTTCTTATCTTGATTACACTCAAGAATGTATCGGACATCATACATATTATACCATCATATTGTGTCAACATAACTTCTTAAAGTGCTCCCACTCTGACCATCATTGGATAGGTCTCATTGAAACGAATTGAGCAATGTACTGTATATTTTAATGTGGTTATTCTGAACGATTCCCACAAAGGAATTTGTGAGACAGGATTGTATGCCTATATTTTACCGAAAGTGGCGCTTAAAATGCACACAGTCAACCTGCAGTGAAAGTTCATTTTACTAATGTCGCACCAAACCCTTTTCTCTCCATTTTGGATATAATGTTCAGGAAGTATTCATCAATGCAACACAGTAAAAATAAATTATTTTGCAATTAGTTCTAGGTTAGCCCTTTTCCCTGCTCGATTTACTGGACTACAATTCGACTCCTCAGCATACAGTAATACCCCGATTTACCTCTCCCGTTTCTGTGTCATTTTGGAAATATGTCGTCATGTTATTAATGCCACTACCTGATTTGTGTCACCGCAACTCACACTTATGTTGCTTTAAAAGACATGCGTTTCAGAACTTACAAGACTGATAAAGATGCCAGACTACATCGCCAAAGTACCGAATCAGGAGATTGCAAAATCGCTGAAAGAACTACTTTGCGTCACACATAAAGAAATGTACTGTACTGTAGAGTGGCTAAGATGCAGCGTAAAAGAGTTGCCTTTGAAGTGAAACTAGAAGTTATCCGTCAAATGTATGCTGGTGAACTTGTATTGTCGTTGATGTTGCCTGGGTTATTAAGTTTGCCTCTGACTAAGGTGTGCAGGAGGAGGAGGAGGAGGAGATTGGGACCATACTCTGTGCAGAGCGTTAGTGCTGCTTAAGCAGTCTCCTTGGCTATTGGGTCCTTGGCTATTGGGCACAATCCTGGACAGGTCGCCACTCCGACACAGTATACCAGCATGCTGGTACTCATTTTGCTGACCTCGGAAGGATGATAGGCAGAGTTAACCCCACCTGGTATTAATTAAACAGCTGAGCGGGATTTGAACTCAGGACCCTAGGATCCAAAGCCCGCCACCCTAACCATTAAGCCAACACCAGGCAAGGTGTGTACCATCTATAAAAATGCTGACATTCATTGAAGAAGGAGGAAGTAGAGGTATCCTGATAAGTTTGACCTCTTCGACCGGAAGAGGTTTTTTATTAATTTAATATAGCTGGTAATTATGTTTTTTTTTAATACATATGTGTATTTGAATATAACTGTCATTAGCCAAAAAAGGGGAAATATCATTGGTAAAAAGTGAAATATATGTGGTGACAACGTTAGGAATGCATCTCCCGCTTATTCCATTAATTCTTACGAAAAAGAATTGCTTTGATTTACGTCATTTCGATATTTGTTGCAGTTTTCATTAACACATCCCTGATGTAAACTGGGGACTAACAGTATTAAGTTAGCATCTTCCATTTTTGATTCACTTCTGAACTGTCTAGCCTGGGTTCAAATCCCAACCCAGCTAATGAGAATGCATTGTATTTAACCATTATGCTGTGACTTAATATGGAATCGTGAAAATCAACTATGGATTAGTTTGTGAAGGTCTGTCTGACAATAAGTGGTCATAGTTGCACGATTTGGCTAATATGATGTTTGTGTCTTATCCACACCTTAGCAACTTAATATATTCGTTCAAATTTATCTTCCATTTTATACGAGATATTATGACATTCTTTTCAATCAACTTCATCTCACTTAACATCGACATCTCATTAAAATTAACTTGCACTTAATTCGCACATCAGCAATGGCTGTGCAACATTCTTAAGACAAAACCATTTTTATACTTAATCCACATGCCCACACCAAGCACCAGTATAAGCAGTAAGTATGTGGTATTGAGTATTACATCACATGAAACACCATACCTAGTGTGTATCAGAGATGTAGTTACCATTCTAAATGCGTATGGAGCAGTTATCACCCTGTCTTTTAAATGTGGCAAGAAAGTCAAGGATATTAAACAAAGTGCTTAATTTTTTTTCCCAATACAAAAACGAAAAACAACTTTAATGCAACTATTCCAGTGTTGAGAGATAGCCACAAAGCCAGTTATTTTAAAAGCCAATAATTAATTTGTAAATGAACAATATGATGAAGTTTCTGCATTCCAGCTTCTCAATGGTTCATCATTAAAAGCAAAGCACTGTGTTTGGCTTAAGACTCATTTTAATGCATTAAAGCACACTTGGCAATGAGCACATGAGTTGCTGGATCAATGCATAGATATTTTACCTTCTGGCGTATTTGTTGCATATTACCTTCATGTTTGATTGCTGAAAACATAAAAAAAAAAAAAAGGATTTGATAATGGAGCATATTTCACCCTGTAGAGCAGGGGTCCCCAAATATATTTGATTGTGAGCTAGAACCAAAATTCCCTTGCAACTCGTGGACCACACAACCAAAAACATTTCATATGTTTGTGCTACATTCTGTGGACACCACCCCTTAAAATGTTCTTCATAGAAGTTTATCTATTTGTTCCCCATCCCCACTAGCATTCTTTTCTTAGGAAATTAGAGTCAGAGAGCATGAGTATTACAGTAACAAATGAATAAAATTGAGAGACAGAAGTACCCAACAGTCACCATGTCACCTCACCATCTGGCCTACATGAGGAGATAAGGAGATGAATACGTACGTCTATCCTCCTTCTTGACTAGATGAGCCTGAGGAACACGTCCGTTGGTGGTGGAGATGGGGAGGAGATAGGCAGAGTATGTGCATACCAAAAATATGTGAAATATAATAGGTGTGCAATACTATGGCATCATTCAATGTTCACCAAGGACATGGGGAGCTTAGATGCATACAACTGCGACTACCCTCCATCGTGATAAGATGGGTGCTGACCAAGACGAGTGTAGGTTGTGGAGGAGGGGAGGAGGGCGGCAAAGCATTTGTGTGGCAAAATTTTTGAATATTTCTGAAAAATATTTGAAAAAAATATTTGATGTCGCACAATATTAGGGCATCAAATAATGGCGATAGCAGCTTGCAATGCCGGGCATCATGTGAAGACAATAGCTGTGAAAGGGTTAATAATGAAGTTCAAATTTTCGATAAATGTAGCTTCACAGAGCAGCATGTTTATAAGAAATGCAAGCAGTGAAAATGGATCGTTTCGCTAAATGTAAGCTTGGTACCCATATAAAGAGGGGCATGAACAGTGCTTATAGAAAGTCTGCACCCCCTTTCAAAATTTTCACCTTTTTTTGCCTTATATCCTGGAATTAAATTGGATTAAATCCGACTCTTTCCACCTTTATTTACACATCGTAACCCAC
>CM068960.1:43950437-43968550 GCA_035128595.1 Eptatretus atami | reverse complement strand
ACAACTATTATTATAAATCTTGTGGGTAAATCTGCTTCTGGAAAAAACTTTCATAAATCAAGATTCTTGTGTCGTACAAATGAAAATATTGTAAATTTTCGAAAAAAAACACCATGTGATTCATATTGTATCTTCAACAACCAGAGCAATGCGAGCAGGAGAAGTAGAAAGTGAACATATGTGATTGAGGAATGAAGGCCAAATATTTGAGGAGGTTTCTCTTGGTACAACAAAATATTCACATTCACATTGTAAGAGTGAGTTAAAGAAACTAAAATCTGGTGGTCTTGGGATATTAGAACTAAATCCAGAAGGAATGAGACAAATTAATAAACATCTGAGTGGTAATGGGTTAAGATTTTATCATTCGGTTTTGATGTGATGAAGAAACTCAACGCAAACGTAAGAAAAGAGAGGTACAAGTATAGTGAAGAATAAATTACAACTCGTATTAATGTTAATAAAGAATTTGATGAAATATTTAAAGAAAAGGATTTATTTGAACGCATTACTTTAATAATGAAAGAAAAGAAAAATTTCCCTGTTGACCTTTACAATTCAGTGAATGATATTTTCCAAATAAATAAATGGATGTGAAAGAAAGAGCAAGAAGATTAAGGAGCATTAAAGAGTTGGTTTCAAAAGTTGTAAACAACAGGAAGACATAAAGAAGAAATGCAGACAGAAACTAACGGGTGAAGAAGCATTTGAAGAAAACGAGAAGAAAAATTTTAAACCACTTTTAAAAACTTCCCAAGAAAAAAAATTATAAATGCTTCAACAGTTCCCACAATAGAATATACTCCTAAAAAACTTCAATGTTAAAAGAATTTCAGTCAAATGACGGAGGAAGAATTAGAAGCATATAGGAGAATTAGAATATGATGATGAAGGATTATTTCAACAACTGGAAGAAATTAATCAACCGCTGATTATATGTGAAGGCTGTTCAAATCAATGAATATTCAGTTGATTTCAAAAACCAAAAGCAGGACTCATTCCAAACAGAACAACCAGCAATATTTCATCTTGTTCAAGAAAAGGATTGATATTTAATGATGAATTAAGGTTCTTGAGTTCTGCTTAACCCCTGTTAAACTAACTCTGAGATTAATGTTTCTTCTAACAAAAAAAGATGGAAACAAGGTTCTAACTGTGAGGGGATGAATCAAAGTATTTGATAAACCATTGGATTTGAAAATAAGGATGACAGAGTATATATTGATCTGCTGGACTCTCTTAATTATAGGGTAGTCTATCTGGTGAAAAGTAGGAAGAATTGAGAAGGAGAAACACATTATTCAGGGCTTTAAGTAGGCTTGTTCAGGTGTTAGTTTTCTTCCAAATGACCCATCACAATTAGTTAATAGACTGTTATTGCTGTTAGGTAGTAAGAAAGTGGAAATAATAATTGTTTTAATGAAGCATCAGCCATTTTAGACCAGTTAATGAACATGAAATAATTAATAAATGTCATAACAAAGACATTTTATCCATATTAAATAAGATGAGAAGCACAATCCTTAGTTTTAATTTCACAAGTGACCACACATACTTCATTCCAAATACCCACTACAACTTAACACAAACAAAAGAATATGAGGTGTCTTTATTGTCCATGGAAACTTATAATACCTTGTTTAATATCACACGCGAAAAATGACAAGTTAGTTATAATTCTGGAAAGTGGATACAAACGATAAATTTCACCCAGAGCATATGAGATTTCTCAAATATCTTCCGAACTGCTCATCTTATGAAAAGAACAAGGGCGATGAACCAAAAAATATGTTATAGATATTCAAAAACATACTTCAAAATCAACGCTTAAACCTTAAAAATAACTACAAGGTTGATTTCACAATTGATAATTCATAAATAACCACCACCAACTCACCACAAGCCTCCACCCACACAAGCCCCACCCATGCAAACCCCACCACATAAGCCCCACCCACCAAGATAAGCCCCACCACACAAACTCCACCCACACAAGCCCACCCTGTGCGCTCCCCCTTGATCCACCACCCCCCTCATCCCACCCCCCACCTTCCCCACACACACGGGAGAGGGATGAGGGGGGTGGGGGTCGTTGGGGGAGCGCACCTACCCCCCCCCAACGTAACTCCCCCCCACCTTTACATTCTTATTCTTTTCCTTGTAATTAAAAACAGATAATTATAAGGAAAGCATATATAATAAACAAGATTACAACATTGAGCAAATCTTCTTTACCTATGTCTGATGGTTTGTGATTTGAAAACTCGGTCAACATATTCTGTTCAAAACAAAGAGGGAAGAACATTAGGGTAAATCTATATATTAATACTGAAGGACCAATTTTGTGCTCCTCTAGCGGTCGCTTTCGGTACTGTGACCTAAGACTGAAAGAAACTTCGTACCTGTAAGAGTGCATCGCACATAGTGCAATAGTCAGCTTTCAATTCTGAGCAGATAAAACACTTTCGTTTCACGTTCTTAGGCGACGTGTGACGTCACCGCTGAGAGGCGTCAGGACTCATGACATCAATCGGTCATTCGCTGACGTTCATTACGTCTGTCGTCGACAGACCGTCACGCTGAGAGGTGAATCCCTCCGAAAAATAGCGACTGCAAGTTAAAACCCTCTTCTGCACATGCTGAACTACCTCAGAATGTGAATTGCCACAAAATGTAACAAGAAACATTGTACTATATATTAACCTGAGGACCAATTTTGTGCTCCTCCTAGCGGTCGCGTCCGTTTCGGACTGTACCGAAACTAAAAATCGTTCTGTAAGATGAGAATAGTGGCAATAGTCAAACTTTCAACTCTGAAGCAGAATAAACACTTTTCGTTGAGATGGGGGCGAGGAGTGAAGAGGTGGGTGCGGGGATGAAGAGACGAGGGCAGGGAGTGAAGAGGCGGGGGAAGGTAAGCAATATATTTTTGGAGAAGCAAAGGGAGACGGGGGGAAATGGGGTGGTGAGGGCGGGGCGGGTGAATTAGGCGGGGTTGAGTGTGAGGGGGTGGACAGGGGGGCGGGGGCAAGTGGGGCGGGGAATCAAAGACAGGGGGCGGGGAGTGAAGATGCGGGGGCGGGGCCGGGGTAATTAAATTTTGGGTGGGGGTAAGCAAATTGAAGGCGGGGGGGGGGGGTGGGAGGCGGGAGGGAATGGGCAGGGGCGGGGGATGAGTAGGGCGGGGCAAGCACGCCCTGTCCAGTCCATGTCCCTCGAGTGTGGTTGAGCTGGTGAGGGTGGTTGAATGAACGGACGTCTGTGACGCGGTTCGCGAGTAAAGATATATTAATATAATAATATAAATAAGTAAATAAACAGTTTCCTCGCAGAAGATACGTCGTGCAGATGTCACGATAGATTAGAGTTTGTGTGGTGTTTGGTTCATCGACAGACTAAGGAAATGAAAAAAATAATAATAATGAGTAACACTCAACACACACACACACCACACACACACCACACAACACACACACACGCACAGCACACATCTATCGCCACACCACACACACAAAAACACACTCACACACATTAACACACACATATACACATAATACACACAAATACACACACAGACACACACATATAACATCAGACACACACAGACACACACAGACACACACCCACACACACGGATAATTTCTCACCTTTTGACTCGACTCATTCAGGTCAGAGGACGTGAGAAACTCTTTCCAGCCAACAAAAATGTCATTCAATTCTCTTCTGAACGATTGAATGTCTTTAAGGACGTCATTCATTTTTTGCCATTCGTCGTGGAATTCAAACACCTCATTTCCAAAGCAGTTATCAACGATGTTCTTAATTGGGGACAACCTGTTAGAAAAAGTCACACAATAATTATTGGTATATAGGATTTATTCTGTAGAAACAACAAATATATGGGTTAAGGATCTCACCTCTCATCTTGTGAAAACGATTGATCCGCAAGGTCGGAGGAATATCTGCACAATCCATCCTCTAAACAAAAACATACAAGCTAAATACGAAAGCCGAGCAACAGCATAAATAAGTAACAAGTTGATGACATCAGTGGAGATTACACAATGGTGTCAGGTTCTCTCATAAAAGGAAATGATTTGGGTTGGTTGGTTTCGTGGTGTGAGAGCGAATAGATTTAGTATTTCTTTAATATTCTTAGTTTAAACATATTATTTTTATTAAAAGTTGTTTTGCTTGCTTTTAGCTAAACTTTGTTCTGTTGGTGTTCTGATGATTAAGATATAACCATGAGAGACATGGGCACAGAATACTTCCTCATTTTCACAGCACGACTGTGCTCTAAAGTCACTTCCCAATTTACAGAACTGAAAAGGGTGAACTTCCCTTTCTTTCGTGCTTGAAGAGATAAAGTGAATATACTCGATGGAAATGATGTTATAAGAAATTTAAGTTATTCCTGAAGTAGAACATGGACAAATTCGTTGGTTCGCTCTTGAATGGAATGAAAATATGAAAGGGAAGAAGTGCTTTAATCAGTAAGTTCAATCTTTCATCATCTCAATTTTACTTTGCTTGTATGTGAGGGAAGGGGATGAGAAAAGGTCTCCTATTTTAGGCTTTTTGGGGCTTGGGTCAGAAAGTTTTTTCCTTTCCCCCATTCATTGAATGGGCATCCCAGAAACCACATTTATCATCTACTACTGGGCACATCTGCCCATTCTTCTGTTCAAGCTCAGTCAAGTTGTTTGGGAAGCATTGAATGGACAGCAATCTTCAAGTCATGCCACATATTTCGTTTGGATTTAGGTCGGGGCTCTGACCGGGGGCCACTCAAGGACATTTCTCTTTTTGTCCTTAGCCATCCAGTGTAGCTTTGTGTGCTTTGGATCGTTTGTCATGCTGAAAAGGTGAACTTCCGTCCTGATTTCAGCTTCTTGCAGGGGGCAGCAGGTTTTCCTCTTCAATTTTTTCTGTATTTTGCTCCATCCATTTCTTTCTCTCCTGACAAGTGCCCCAGTTCCTGGATAATCACCTTTGAAATATTTTATATGCCCATCTGCTGATCTGTGGCTTTCAACAACTTTATCCTGGAGTCTTTTGAAAGCCTCTTGGTGCTCATGGTTGAGTCTTTGCTGAATAACATATCCCAGGTCGGTCAGGTCAGTCATGTGCCTGCAGCGCGTCGCTGCTTCCTCTTTCCACCGGTACTTCGAGGGCCTTTGTCTGGCCACCCCCAGGCAGAGGCACTGGCCCGTCCCCGTCTCCATTAAGATGCTGATCCTGCTGCAACACAGGAACGTGGTCACCCATTGGTCTCCTCCACTCACAAGGCTCCCTGGTCTGGTGAGCAGGATCAGCAATCAGATAAACGAACCAATGTCCATACAGCCGCAGCTGATGTTCACAGCTTATGCAGGTAACAAATATGCAGGTTTGAAGTCTCTCCAGCAACCGCTCGTTGGACACAAAGTCCGACAGCGATAGCCAAGGATTCTCTGAGAGACCTGGTACCAAAGGAATTAAGTCTCCATCTCAGATCCCTCGGTCAGAGTCCAAGTCTCACATCCGTAGAGCAAGATGGAAGCAGCAAGAACTGAAGAACTCAGACTTTTGTCTTCTTGCACAGGTACCGGACAGCGCCACACCCATATTCCTGAATCCATGACTCCAAAGGCCTGACCAGACGACGATTGACCTCTGGCTCACAGCCAGCAGAGACATGAATATTACTGCCAGTTTTACCTCTCTGTGACCCTCACATCCTCATCACAAAATCTAACAGCTGCATCCATAAATTTGCAATGAAAGCCTGGATCTTAGTTTTGAACATGGAACCCATAATCCCAGTAGCCCCGACTCCTCATTCAACATGTAGGGCCCCAAAAGGATATCCCAAGTCTCTGCAAGGATCACTGCATCATCTGCGAAATCAAGGTCAGAGATCTTAACATTCCCAAACGATGCACCACTGCTTGATCTCTCCGACATCCTCCCCAGAATCCAGTCCAAACGAGTGCTGCAAAGTGTGGCATATACATTATACATCCCCCTGATGAACTCCAGTAACAACTGAATTAGTTGGAGATGGTATCACCACATCTCACAGCACTCCCAGTGCTACAGTATAATTCAGACATCAGATTGATCAGCTTTGGTGGCACCCCACGAAGACCAAGAATCCACCAGACTCCTAGAGAGTCAAGAGGGCATCCTGATTCAACCGATTGAATGCTTTGCAGAGATCAACATAGGCTGTCAGCAGCCCCTGCCAAAACTCTCAACCTGCGTTCAGTGAGGACCCAAAGAGCAAGGATATGGTCAATCATTGACCTCTTTGGTGTAAAGCCTGACTGCTCTGGCACTGTTGCTCAAGTAGATAGTGGTGAACATCATCAAGAATTATCTGAAGCAAATGCCTTTCCTGAAACTGAGAGCAGCATCACCCCTCGTAGTTGTTGCAGTCTTGGTGAACACCCCTCCTTGCCAGAGAGGGACAACAAGGCCCCTCCCAGTCAGTAGATGATGTTCCAGGCAAGACACAGAACTGCATGCAATAACATGAGTGCAGCACTTTCACCAGCCTTGAGAAGTTCAGCATGAATGCCACAGATCACAGGAGCTTTACTCCCATTTCAACTGGTTCACCCACAGCCTGTGTTTCCACAAACGAAGGTGGATCACAGTTGATTGGAAGTCAGCAATAGGGATAGTAACATCCCCGATATCCAACTCAACAGCTAGTGGATCAGCCTGGCACAGCTGCTCAAAGTAACCGGCCCAGCGGCCTTCACTTCGGACTCCTCTTTCAAAGCCACCACCCTCTGCTCAAACTGCAGTACACCGAGAGGATGGCCTTGGAGGAACGCAATGCATGAAATTCCCCTGTAAGCAAGGACAAGAATCAATTGACCACAGGTGATGCTCTACCCCTCACAGATTCCTCGCACATAGGCTTCCTTGTCTACCCTCAGCACACAATCAGTTTTATGCCTCAACTCCCTGAACAGGTCAGCTCGGCATTATGCCTGGCCCTGTGACTCTGGTCAATGGTAATCTAGGGTCCCTTGTGAGCAAACTTATTCTTCACCTGACGATGAGTTCCAAGACAATCCGGCAAACTAAGGATTGTGGGCTTTGAAGGCACTCCACAACTCTTCAGAATTCGCCAAAGCACCAGACCCCCAAATCCCCACTCAACCTGTTCGCAAACTCCTCAGCTCCCTCTCTCATCCTTGAGCTTGCCATCATCCAGCCAAGGCTGGGATGGTACCATTCTTCCAGATTTAAGCTGCACCTTTAGAGTTGTTACAACAAGCCTGTGGTCTGTATTGAGGAACTGAGCACTTAAGTAGACCCTGCAGTTCTGGATCATCCTCCAGCAAACATCAACAAGCACATGGTCAATCTCCTTTGCCACATCACTGGCATTGGAATACCAAGTCAAAGCGATGAGCCTGTGGGCATTGATACCATGAACCAGCCACTCTAAGTCCATGACTTCCTGCAAAGTTAAGGACCTTAGTGCTATTCTGGTTCACAGTTCCATGCCCATTGGATGAAACATGTCTCATAGCCATCCTAATCAGTTCAGTCGATGCATTGACATCCCCCTTGACGAGTAATAGAATCTCGCATGAGCCACTGATCACCACAGACTCGAGTGTGACATAGAATGCGTCCTTCACAGTGAGATCACTTGCCTCAGTGTGAGCATATACAGAGACCAGCGAAACGACACCTAAGGAGTGACAAATCCAAAGGCTCATAATCACTCGTTGACCGGTTTACCTCAAAATCATTGGAGTCAGCTTATTGGACACAGCTACAGTAACTCCTTTGGCATGGTAACCATCAGAGGCGACAGACCAATAGTAAGGTGTAACCACCGCCATGAATTTCGCCACTATCCAGTCTCTGAACCTCACAGAGTGCTGCAATACCGATGTACAAACGCTTGAGCTCAGGTGATAACAGACAAGTGATTATCCTCTCTTTGGGATAGGATGTTCCAGGCACCCAGCCGAAGGATCGCCTCAGATTAACCCAGGGAGACCGCCGTCTGGTGGACAACACACTCCGCCCTACCCTGACAAACACTACCGCAATCCAACCCGTGTTTTTCCTCTGTCATCAAAAGATGGGGGGTCCCAAAGGCTTTGCCCCAATCCATAATCTTGGTGAGCTGCCCTCACAGGGCAGCTTGCAAAGGAGTACTCCCACGGAGTGGGTTTTTCAGTTTCTTTGCGTTTTTGGTGTGTTTTGCATCGTGAAGGTTTTACGGTGCTGGAATGCAAATGCTGTCACCAACCTAAAAAAATGTAACCCAACTGCAGGAGGACACCCACAGACAGTTGGGCATGAGAAAATGGATGGCTGTTGGCTCACAAGGAGCTAGTCCTCCCTTTGACAGATTTTTGTTTTAATTGTGCTGGGTTGTCCATATTTATACACCCCCCCACCTCACTAGGGAACCTGGTGGCGGAGACGGTTTTTGTCGCCGACAACCCGACCGTGAAACAGGTTAGTCCAGGTTTACATGGTACCTTTATGTAGCAAGCCACAGATCTAATCTGGCCTGACCTAACAAAAAAAATTCTGCAGAGGAAACCTCCAGGAACAGCTGAATTTATTCTGAAATTAATGAGTCACTACAATTTAACACAGGTTGAGGTTCAATTAACTGGTGTGTGTGATTTTGAAGGTGATTGGTTACACCTGAGATAATTTACAATTGCTGTTGTAATTGATAAGAACACTTAATCCAACCATGATATTCGTCGTTTTGTATTTTTAATTAATTTTCTCAAATTTGTAGAATTTGTTTTTTCACTTGAAGTTGTGGGTTATGATGTGTAAATAAAGGTGAAAAAGTCTGATTTAAGGCAATTTAATTCCAGGCGATAAGGCAACAAAAGGTGAAATTTTTTTGAAAGCGGTGGACTTGTCGTAAGCACTATAGTTTCCAATATAACGTCGATGAATGAGTAATATTAAATCAAATTGATAACATAAAATATAAATGAAAATTAGTCCAATGCCAGAAATCAAACCAAAAACAGTCTAGAAATCAAGTAGAATGGCACTCGGTAAGAGCACATACCTCGCCCGCCTGAACAGTTTACGTTTTGCATCCCACTGATAGGCAGATCTGCGTCCAGACTTTATCCAATATCACGATCAAATAGCAATGGCAATAAAATGAAATAAGTCCAGCAAGCTACTGCTTTCAATGAAATAGAAACAAGATTTAATGAGAGAAAATATTTCTTCCATATGTACAGCGTAATTCCATCAATTCAGCAACACATCAATTCCACCTTCATCATATGCTGCATTAAATATCCTTCCTGAATTTATCATTTATCAAGTTTGTCTGAATGGATAAAACACCAGAGGCTATTAACACAGTTAGCTGCAGATACAATAGAAGAACATCAGAGGGATTAACTCGGGAATAGTTTTTGCAACTAAATTGGCACCATGCTCTCAATCCATTAATGGAGATTAGGATTGCTCTGTGCTGTCTGGACTGATGATGCCTGCGGTCTGGATGTGGACCGTGGTCCGCCTTTTGAGGACCTTGCTTGTATAGAGGTAGATAATATCACCTTTTTCATTCAATATTGTCCACATAAGTCACAGCAGTCACTCTATTATTCTATAAAGAATCCCTGGTAAATGGAAATATAAACAGGCCACGCTTTCTCACCACCCTAGCCGAGCTTGACTACTTAAGGTGAAGTGGCTAGCATCAAAGAGCCGATTCAGAAAATAAATAAACAAATAAACCCAAGACTGTGTCAATCTCAAAAAGCACACAAGAAATGCCACAATAAGCAGTGGTGAGGAAAAAATGATGAGGAAAGGCACATTGGTGTGTTGATAAATGTGCAATGCCCTAAAATGACTACACTATGTATGATCATTGTTCAGACAGCTGTGCTTCGCTGCTGAGACTTAATAGCAATTGTTTTCAAAATGGAGGAATTTTATTGCTCAATTTTCCTTTCTAAATATTCATTTCTGTAGCTGGAAGCTGTTTTGTGGTTATGTGTGTTTTCACCTTGTTCATGGTTAAAAGGAATTTTAATTGCACTATGTAAAGCAATTTTATATTTGGGTTAACAAACCAACATAAATGCTCGAGGTTTGAAACACCGAATGAGTATTGTTTTCAAATTATAAAGGATTGCATCATTTTCCACACTTTGGAACTGATTGTCTGGTTGTGTCACTTTAAGGCAAGAAATGGCTTTTTGTTAAAGGCTCTACCGTCTACAGTGATCAACATCATGCATATATTCGATTAAAGAAGTAAAGGTTGGATATTGCTCTACAATCCTTGGCATGGCAGCATTGCACATAAAGCTCTCAACTTGGTTGAGTTGCTTGCTTCTGTGCATACCGAGTAATGTAGGGAAGAGCGAGAGCGAGAAGAGACAGACAGAGTGAGAGACACAGACAGAGTGAGAGACACAGACAGAGTGAGAGACAGACAGAGTGAGAGAACGTTGAAGGGCTGGAAGATCTAACACTGTCTTAATTTCGAAATATCATGGCATTTAACTGCCCAATTTGTGCAAGTGATCATATCATATCATAAAGGGAAAGATGGAAATTAGAAATGTGCAGCAAGTACCCCAATATGACACTTTCCTGCAACAGCAAGTCTCACTTTAGCCTTGCTGCTTCTGTTCTCTCTTCTCACTTTCCTCCCACAGCCCCACCCAGATCCTTACTTCCATAATCCCACATCTGGTTACACTTAAATTATAAGCTGAATGCTCACCTTCATTCCTTCATCTCTATTCTCTTATCTCTGGAACCGACTCCCCGTATTGTTGTCTCGTGCCCCTCCTCCAATCTTCCATTGTGCTGCCCATCATCATCTTGTGCTTCCTGTCTTCTACTCTTGCTGAACTCCTCCCCTCCCCTCCCTCTTCCCTCCCCTTTCTATCACTCATTTACTCATGTGCAATGTCTTTGTTTTCCCTGTTCCCTTTGATTCTATGTGAACCGACTACCCTCCATCTTTTAGCTCCTCCACGAACCTAGATTTCTGCATTGAAAAGAAAAAGAAAAAGGACCTGGATCATGAGATAGCAACGAAATGCTTTACAATGTAATGTAAATGACTTCCATCTAAAACCAAGGTTTTCTGCAAGATTCATCTTACAGGCATGTCTTGTAAGACACTTATGAGCAGTATTGCAAGTTATTTCCCCTTACACTCCATAATAACCAAGCATCACGCATCATTAGATTTTTCATATGAATATCAATCTTCTCATTGCCTAGCCGACTTTCCACCAAACAATTACATCACAGATGTCCTTGAATATTACTGCAAGTAATGCTGGAAATGAATTACCTCCCGAGAGCTGTGGCTCTTCCTAGAGGGAGGTGAAAAGAGGTCATTGTTTAAAATAGAATACCATTAAACTATTACGTCTTGGCTATATAAGAAGTTAATCAATCACCACACACGATTTTTTCTCACCTATCCATTCTACTTTTATACTGTTCAAAAAAAAAGCTTAACGAACCGAAATAACTGCTCAACTTGCAGGCTTACATATCCCGATAGCAGGATGGGCAGCTATATGGGTTTGTTTGTAGCGCATTCGTTGTAAATCAGGTCTTCCCACTGTCGACCCACATTTTTTGCAAATTTTAATTGCTCATGTGCAAGCAAGAAATTTCTCCAGATGTTTTCATAATTTTAGATGAAGATCCTGCTAGTTTCAATCCTGATTAAAAATAAAATAAAAAGCAGCAATATGTTTGCATGGAAGGGAGGTTGCACGACAGAGTCCTTCCAACAGACGACATTAAAGTTGTCTCCAAACATAACCCAGACATAATCATAAGCCCACTGCACTGCAGGATGGCTTATCTGCACAGTAACCTTCATTAACTCCACCACCAAAAGGTGCGGTTTATGTTTTTACACAACTCTGTCTCTTTTTCTGTCTGCCTGTGAGCAGGAATCTCGAAAAGTTATGTCCGGATTCGGAAACTGTTGAACAAGTTCGGTGTATGCCAAGGACGAATATATTAGATTGTGGTGAAGATCCGAATCCAGATCCAGATCCAGATACCAGAATTTAAAAGTGATTCTTCACCATTGAGAGATCGGGCCAAAACGATATATACGTAGCACAATTAATATCTTAAACAGTTCTGGACGGATTCGGACGAAACCTGGTGGACGGTTGGGTGTATGACGAGGACGAATTGATTCGATTTTGGTGAAGCTCCAATTCCGGATCCAGATACCAGTTTAAAAAATTTTTTTTTTAAAAGTTATTCTTTATAATTGAGAGATCGAGCCAAAAACGAATATACTAGATGATATTTCAAAAGTTTTGGATGGGTTATCACAAAACTACGTGGACGCAGTTTGGGTAGGTGACAAGAACAGGGCGATTAGCTTTTGGTTCAGGTCCGGATGCTGATCCGGCCTATCAGTGGATACAAAACCTAAAACTGTTTAGCCTGGTGGAGTTATGTGCTCTCCCGAGTGCCATTCTTAATTGTGACTGCAAGTGGCTGCCTTCTTATCTGAACTCATAAAATGAAGTTAAAATATGTACAAACGTTCACATTTGCAAACACTCTGGAATAGTTAAGTAAATAAATCGTGAAGATCATTGCTGGAAAAAACAAGGTTTTATTTTCTTCAAACTAAGTTGTCGAAACCTGGGCACAACACATACTGGCTCTGCATGCACAGTAAAAATATTGGCATTCTCACCATTTCCACATGTATAATATTGTGAATAAAATCTATTTTAATTTTTGTTTTCAAGTTTTCCACCAGAATGATGAAAACAGACATTTTCCTCCTCTCTTCGACAGCCATTAAGAGCCAAAAAAAGTTTTTCTATACTGCATCTATTAAAACATCTCATTTAAAAAATAACTTATTGAAATGAAAAATATTTTTGTCAATCTTTTTTCAGACGAGTACAATTTTTAAATTTGCTTCTCTGAAATTGGTGAAATGTAGTTCCTTTTTCATTGGATTTATACACTTTGACATTAAGATATAAATAATAATGTAAATATAATTATGATATGATATCGTAGTAATAATGATTGATTTATGATATATGGTATTTTTTGATTACAAATTTTGATATGTTGATGATATAAGATATCTGTAAATTTAAATTCAAATTTGTAAACTGGCTAAAAGTATGGTATATATAAAACATTTGTAACCATACATGATATCAATTATTGCATTATAAAGGAAAGAAAACAGTGACTTTCAACCAACATGCTAATATATTTACAATTTGTTGCATCACAGCTATTAAACATGAAAAACATGATCATCCAATTTTGAGTTGCATGTCTATATTTTTAGTTTTTGGTCATCAATTAACATCACCTCCAACAAAAATGTAATTTCAACAAAGGACCCACCAAAGAGGTTAGAATAATATCTGATTGATTTAACTATTTTTAATTACACTAGAAACAACCACTCCCTTCTGGAGTGGCCAGGAGAGGGGGGGATGGGCAGGTCATGTGTATGTGTGCACAATGCCGACGGCAGTGCTAATATTATATTATTACCCTCTGCAACAAAGGTGATTGATGTTATGTTCTCAACCCCTGCCTGTCTTTTTGGTTACTTGCAACATCTAAGATTTTTCAAAGTATATTTGGTCAATCGTATTTTGTTATTCTGTTTGTCTGTTTGTCTGACTGTCTGCTTATCGCCTCCAGGTCACAATTCTAAACCTGATCGTCATGAAACTTTACAAGTTGTAGAGGTAGTCTCAATTGAGAAGCCTATTGATTTTGAGGTCAAAGGTTTATCTTGAGGTCAAATTTAAAAATCATCATTTTTAATCCGATTGACTTGAAATTTGAACAATATTTGCATATTGCATCACTGGAATGGGGAAACCAACTATTTTTGAATCTAAAGGTCAAAAGGTCAACTCAAGGTCAAACTTCTAAAAATCATCAATTTGCAACTGAAAAAATCGTCAATTTACATCCTATTAAGCTAAAAGTTGAACAGGATTTGCATAGTCTATCACTGAATTGTGAAAGCAACTATTTTTGAGGTCAAAAGGGCAAAGGTCAATGCAAAGTTAAACTTCTAAAATCAGCAATTGCAATCTGAAAAAAGAATCAATTTTCATCTGATTGACCTGAGCTTTGGTTAAGATTGTGAATTTTAATCTTAATGAAATGGACAATTTGCATGTATCCATGGCAACTTTGGAGAGGGAGGTGGATTTTGCAAGCGTTGTGCTCTCCACGACGTCTTTTTCTTGTTTGGTGTTTGTCTGTCTCTTTTGTGTGCAGGATATCTCAAAAAGTTGTCGATGGATTTGGATGAAATTTTGTGGGCAGGTTGGTATGTAACAAGGACGAACTGATTTGATTTTGGTGACGATCAGATCCAGATCCGGCTAATATAATTTTTGAAGTGATTCTTCACTATTGAAGAGATTGGGCAAAAAACGATATATGACACGATATCTCAAAAGTTTGTGGACGGATTCGGACTAAACTTGGTGGACATGTTCGATGTGTAATAAGTAAGAATTGATTCAATTTTGGTGAAGGTCCAAATCTGGATCTGATAATTTTTTACGTGATTCTTCACTATGAGAGATCAGCCAGAAATGATACATAGCAATGATATCTCAAAAAATTGAGGATGGATTTGAACGAAACATTGGTGGAACAGGTAGGGTGTGTGACAAGACGAATTCATGTGGTTATGGTGAAGATCCGAATCCGGATCCGATACGAGAGTTATTTAATTTTTAAAGTGATCCTTCACTATGAGAGAAAGGGCTAAAAACGATATTTAGCATGATTTTATGTCAAAAATTTATTGGGCCTGAAATGTTCTATTTGATCGGCATTGTGCGGCAGAGGTATCGCTAACTGATGCCTTTCTAGTTATTATTATTATTCTTTAAATGGACACAATATTCTCCATTCTTGTGGGGTTGGCTGGAAGAAGCTTGGTCCAAGTCTTTCATGAACCGGCTGTCTAAGCCTGATGTTTGACTAATGTTCGGGCAGGCAATTGAAAATTGTTCAGGGAGCCAGAGATAGATCGTCTACTCTTTGCAAAGGACTCCATGGGAGTTTAATGTACCCACCTAATGCAGCAGATGGTACGCACAGTTTAACATCCATCTGAGGGGTGGGACATACATTGATGAATCACCCAGTCTGTAAACCACCAAGATAGTTTTATAGTAGGGTAAGGATTCAAACCAGGTTACAGCTTAAGGTAAGGGTGCATACTGAGTTGCCAGCCCTTATACATGGTTCTAAATAACATAGGGGCAATAACCCTGGGTGCACACCTGATAGCGGCTGGATAAGATAACCAGGGAACCACTGTTAGGTATGGATGACACCACAAAATATTTAATGGAGAAGAAAGTAAATACCTGTTGACTGTTGTGGAAGTAACAGCTCATACATATTGTTACGGATTTCAGAATCCGATCCGACGAATGCATACAAACATCCAGGTCCTCAGATAGTTATTTCCTGAAATGCATGTCCAGGATAGACCTATCCCCATGTGTGGTGGGATACAAAAATGTGATACATTGAGTAGAGTAAAGAATAGATTCCCTCTTAATGGATAGTCCTTTTTTTCCTTTTACGACAGACACATTCATGCACGGAGATAGCCATGAGCCCAACGGAGGCTCAACACCCACCTTTTTCCATCGACGTTTAACACCTGTTCAACAGCTCCATGGAGCTAAACTGGCTGGCTCTTTTTCATATCGGGCTGAACATTTGAGATGATAACTGTTGACGTTTTAATGAGCGCTTCACATTTTCGCTCGTAATTCTGACAAATGGCTGCTTTTTGCATTCGTCCAGCAGCACAGCATGCGTTGTGGTCCAGAGTGATCGCGGGACAGGCGGGTTTGTCACGGCAAACGATTCACAAATGGGGCGGGTGGGATGTGGCTGGAGTCTGCGCCCGCCCAGATGGGCTGCCTGTAAAAAAGACAACGACGACAACAGTCAGTCGGTGGTCAGTAGAAAACGAGTCAGTTTGTGATCAGTTAGCGTCAGTCGGTATCAGTCAGATGGCTTTACCAGTCAGTCGGAGTCCGTCAGTCAGGTTGGCTTTACCAAGTCAGTCAGAGTCCAGTCAGTCAGAGACTTTACCAGTCAGTCGGAGTCCAGTCAGTCAGGCGGCTTTACCAGTCAGTCGGAGTCCAGTCAGTCAGATGACTTTACCAAGTCACGAAGTCCAGTCAGTCAGATGACTTTACCAGTCAGTCATAGTCCAGTCAGTCAGAGCGACTTTACAGTCAGTCAGTAGTCCAGTCAGTCAGACGACTTTACCAGTCAGTCGGAGTCCAGTCAGTCAGACGACTTTACAGTCAGTCAGCAGTCCAGTCAGTCAGACGACTTTACCAGTCAGTCGATGTCCAGTCAGTCAGACGGCTTTTTCAGTCAGTCAGTGCCAGTGAGTTGGTGACAGCCTCAGCACCTCCAGTTCCTCACAGTGCCTCAGCGCCTCAGCACTTCACAGTGTCTCAACAGCTCCTAACAGCTGTCCGTCGGTTGTGGCTCCTGGTGACTCCTGGCGGTGGGTGAACGCTCGGACCGTTAATGCTCCTTTCTGCTCGAGATCTGCTCTGGCATACCTGATTCTTGGCGTCCCTGGTTCCTAGGTGCTGGCAATGGACAAGGCAACGCTCACACATTTAGGACGTTTTTATTTGATGGACGACTTCTATTTGGTGAGCGAGATGATTTCTCTTCGCCCCCTGAATGATCTGCTGGGAACCCTTATCTGTGTTTAATTGTTAAGTAAAGGCATAGAGATAAGCATCTGCCCTTTGTCCCTTTTTCTCTCAGTGTCTGATTGATTATTTATTTTGCTTACGATTATTTTGATTGATTTTTATTTATTATTTTCCTTTTTAATAAAATTGCATTGTTGACGTTCCAACCTGTCCGTGTTTGTCCTTTCTTCCATTGATCCAGCATTGTCTGAAGCTCGTTAGACTGGGAGGTAATTTCCACACGAATTGACCTGTAATAGTCGGCACGCACCAAAAGCGGGTTAAACGCTCGGCCTCCTAATTATGATCTAATCAAGATAAGATTGGTGCTTGCCGAGGCGCGCTCCCCGTTCAGGAAACCAGGTGACCTCTAGTTAAACGGCATAATTAGATGGTGGACACTGGAACTCGTGGTTTAACTGAGTGGCGTTCATGGTTATAAAGCAACCCACCGTACATAAGTTAATTGTGAGTGGTGGCCCAGGTCCGGCTCTTCTGAGGACAAACAGGGATTAAACCCCCTCGTAATAACTCTGTACGGGTACCGATGTATTATGAGGGGTTTAATCCCACGGCTGTAACAATATGTTTAATGAGGGGCAAATGACGCGTTGGTTGTCGATGTATAATATAGTCGTTCCAACATGGTGCTCACTTCAACGGGTGTGTGTGTGAATCATTCCCGGTATTCGGCTACTGTGACAATACCTATGGATTTTTTATTTAAATGCATGAACAAACCTTGGGACATCACGGGTGATGAAGGTTGTGGTGAAGTTTTCAACGGAATGCGTGTATAAGTTTCTGAGAAGAAAGCAAATAACTCTTTTGGGGGGCAGTCCTGTAGGACTGAGGGGTCTACGGAGTGGCAATTTTTTGGGGGCAATTCCGATTTTTAATATTTTTTTTAAATGTCCTGTACAAACTTTGGTACATCATGGGTGATGAAGATTTTGTCAAGTTCATTCAGAATTTCATGCGTAGTTTCTGAGAGAAAGCAAATACTTCTTGGGGTGCAACCCCATAGACCTCGATTAGGGCCTGATTTTTTTATTTTTTTTTTTAATGTATGAACAAACTTTGGTACATCACGGGTGATGAAGGTTTGTTTCAAGTGTCATCGAAATTGTGTGTGTAGTTTCGGAGAAGAAAGCAAATACATATTTTTTGTGGGGGGGGGGGGGGGCAACCCCCGTAAACCCCCTCAGGCCCCTATCTTATTTTTTATTTTTTATTTTTATGTCATGAACAAACTTTGGTACATCATGGGTGATGAAGGTTGTGGTCAAGTTTCATCATAAAAAAAAAGAATTTGCATGTGAGTTTACTGAGAAGAAAGCAAAT
>CM068960.1:43931666-43950412 GCA_035128595.1 Eptatretus atami | reverse complement strand
TATTAATGTTAATAAAGAATTTGATGAAATATTTAAAGAAAAGGATTTATTTGAACGCATCTACTTTAATAATGAAGAAAAAGAAAATTTCCCTGTTGACCTTTACAATTCAGTGAATGATATTTTCCAATAAATAAATGGATGTGAAAGAAAGAGCAAGAAGATTTAAGGAGCATTTAAGAGTTGGTTTCAAAAGTTGTAAACACAGGAAGACATAAAAGAAGAAATGCAGACCAGAAACTAACGGGTGAAGAAGCATTTGAAAGAAAACGAGAAGAAAATTTTTAAACCACTTTTAAAAACTTCCCAAGAAAAAAAAATTATAAATGCTTCACAGTTCCCACAATAGAATATACTCCTAAAAAACTTCAATGTTAAAAGATTTCAGTCAAATGACGGAGGAAGAAGAGCATATAGGAGAATTAGAATATGATGATGAAGGATTATTTCAACAACTGGAAGAAATTAATCAACCCGCTGATTATATTGTGAGGCTGTTCAAATCAATGAATATTCAGTGGATTTCAAAAACCAAAACAGGACTCATTCCAAACAGAACAACCAGCAATATTTATCTTGTTCAAGAAAAGGATTGATATTTAATGATGAATTAAGGTTCTTGAGTTCTGCTTAACCCCTGTTAAACTAACTCTGAGATTAATGTTTCTTCTAACAAAAGATGGAAAACAAGGTTCTAACTGTGAGGGATGAATCAAGTATTTTGATAAACCATTGGATTTGAAAATAAGGATGACAGAGTATATATTGATCTGCTGGACTGCTCTTTAATTATAGGGTAGTCTATCTGGTGAAAGTAGGAAGAATTGAGAAGGAGAAACACATTATTCAGGCCTTTAAGTAGGCTTGTTCAGGTGTTAGTTTTCTTCCAAATGACCCATCACAATTAGTTAATAGACTGTTATTGCTGTTAGGTAAGTAAGAAGGAGCTGGAAATAATAATTGTTTTAATAAGCATCAGCCATTTTAGACCAGTTAATGAACATGAAATAAATAATAAATGTCAATACAAAGACATTTTATCCATATTAAATAAGATGAGAAGCACAATCCTTAGTTTTAATATTCCAAGTGACCACACAATCTTCATTTCCATACCCACTAACAACTTAACACAACAAAAGAATATGAGGTGTCTTTATTGTCCATGGAAACTTATAATACCTTGTTTAATTACACGCGAAAAATGACAAGTTTAGTTATAATTCTGGGAAAGTGGATACAAAACGATAAATTTCACCCAGAGCATATGAGATTTCTCAAATATCTTCCGAACTGCTCATCTTATGAAAGAACAGGGCGATGAACCAAAAAATATTGTTATAGATATTCAAAAACATACTTCAAAATCAACGCTTAAACTTAAAAATAACTACAAGGTTGATTTCACAATTGATAATTCATAAATAACACCACCAGCTCACACAAGCTCCACCCACACAAGCCCCACCCATGCAAACCCACCACATAAGCCCACCACCAGAATAAGCCCCACCACACAAACTCCACCCACACAAGCCCACCCCTGTGCGCTCCCACTTTGATCCACCACCCCCCTCATCCCACCCCCACCCTTCCCACACCACACGGGGAGGGGAGGGATGAGGGGGTGGTGGGTCGTTGGGGGAGCGCACCTACCCCCCCCAACCGTAACTCCCACCCCCACCTTTACATCTCCTTTTTATTCTTTTCTTGTAATTAAAAATCAGATAATTTATAAGAAGCATATATAATAAAACAGATTACAAACATTGAGCAAAATCTTCTTTCCGGCAGTCTGATGGTTTTGTGATTTGAAACTCGGTCAACATATTCTGTTCAAAACAAAGAGGGAAGAACATTAGGGTAAATCTATATATTAATACTGAAGGACCAATTTGTGCTCCTCCTAGCGGTCGCGTCACGTTTTTATCGGTACTGTGACCTAGACTGAAAGAACTTCGTACCTGTAAGAGTGCATCGCACATAGTGGCAATAGTCAGCTTTCAATTCTGAAGCAGAATAAACACTTTCGTTTACTTCGTTTCATGGCGACGTGTGACGTCACCGCTGAGAGGCGTCAGGACGTCATGACATCAATCGGTCATTCGCTGACGTCATTACGTCTGTCGTCGACAGACCGTCACGCTGAGAGGTGTAATTCCACTCCTCGAAAATAGCGACTGCAATGTTAAAACCCTCTTCTGCACATGCTGACTACCTCAGAATGTGAATTTGGCACAAAAAATGTAACAAGAACATTGTATCTATATATTAAACTGAGGACCAATTTTGTGTCTCCTCCTAGCGGTCGCGTCACGTTTTCTCGTACTGTGACCTGGACTGAAAAACTTCGTTCCTGTAAGAGGGCATCGCACATAGTGGCAATAGTCAACACTTTCAACTCTGAAGCAGAATAAACACTTTTCGTTGAGATGGGGGCGAGGAGTGAAGAGGTGGGTGCGGGGATGAAGAGACGAGGCAGGGAGTGAAGAGGCGGGGGGCAAGGTAAGCAAATTTTTTTGGGCAGGGGTAAGCAAATTGAAAGCGGAGACGGGGGGAATGGGGTGGGGATGAGTGGGCGGCGGGCTGGGTGAATTAGGCGGGGTTAAGTGTGAGGGGGTGGACAGGGGGGCGGGGCAAGTGGGGCGGGGAATCAAAGACAGGGGGCGGGGAGTGAAGATGCGGGGGCGGGGCCGGGGTAATTAAATTTTTGGGTGGGGGTAAGCAAATTGAAGGCGGGGGGGGGGGTGGGAGGCGGGAGGGAATGGGCAGGGGCGGGGATGAGTAGGCGGGGGCAAGCACGCCCTGTCCAGTCCATGTCCCTCGAGTGTGGTTGAGCTGGTGAGGGTGGTTGAATGAAACGGAATCCGTCTGTGGCGGGTTCGGCTAGTAAAGATATTATATCATAATATTAATAAAATAAAAAAAACATTTACCTCCAGAAGATAGTGTCGTGTCAGATTCCCAGAAGATTAAGTTGTGTGTTTGGTTCATCAGACAGGTGTTTAAAATGAAAAAAATAATAATAATGAGTCAACACTCAACACACACACACACACACACACACCACACACAACACACACGCACAGCACACACAAATACATACGCACACACACACACACACACATACAACAACACATCATATAAACACACATATACACACATATACACACAAATACACACACAGACACACACATATACACAGACATACACACGACACCACACAGACACACACAGACAACACACACAACACGGATAATTTCTCACCTTTTGACTCGACTCATTCAGGTCAGAGGACGTGAGAGAACTTCTTTCCAGCCAACAAAAATGTCATTCAATTCTCTTCTGAACGATTGAATGTCTTTAAGGACGTCATTCATTTTTTGCCATTCGTCGTGGAATTCAAACACCTCATTTTCCAAAGCAGTTATCAACGATGTTCTTAATTGGGGACAACTGTTAGAAAAGTCACACAATAATTATTGGTGTATAGGTATTTAATTCTGTAGAAACAACAAATAATGAATGGGTTAAGGATCTCACCTCTCATCTTGGTGAAAACGATTGATCCGCAAGGTCGGAGGAATTATTGCACAATCCATTCTCTAAACAAAAACATACAGCCCGAGCAATAAAATACGAAGCCCGAGCATACGAAGCATAAATAGTAACAAGTTGATGACATCATGGAGATTACACAACATGGGTTTTTTCAGGGTGTCTCTCATAAAAGGAAATGACTTTGGGATTTTTTGGCTTGGTTCGGGTGTGAAGGGCTGAAATAGATTTTATTCTTCTTTTATATCAAACTTAGGTTTAAAACAAATTCTTTTTTATTAAAAGTTGTTTTTGCTTGCTTTTAGCTAAACTTGTTCTGTTGTGTTCTGATGATTTAAGATATAACATGAGAGACATGGGCACAGAATACTTCTCATTTTCACAGCACGACTGTGCTCTTAAAGTCACTTCCCAATTTACAGAATGAAGGAGGGATAGTGAACTTCCCTTTCTTTTCGTGCTTGAAGAGATAAAAGTGAATATACTCGATGGAAATGAATGTTATAAGAAATTTAAGTTATTCCTGAAGTAGAACATGGACAAAATTCGTTGGTTTCGCTCTTTGAAATGGAATGAAAATATGAAAGGAAGAAGTGCTTTAATCAGTAAGTCTCAATCTTCATCAATCTCAATTTTACATTTGCTTGTATGTGAGGGAAGGGGATAGGTGGGAGAAAAATGGTCTCCTATTTTAGGCTTTTTGGGGCTTGGGTCAGAAAGTTTTTCCTTTCCCCCATTCATTTTGAATGGCATCCCAGAAACCACATTTATCATCTACTACTGGGCACATCTGCCCATTCTTCTGTTCAAGCTCAGTCAAGTTGTTTGGGGAGCATTGATGGACAGCAATCTCAAGTCATGCCACATATTTTCGTTTGGATTTAGGTCGGGGCTCTGACCCGGGCCCACTCAAGGACATTTTCTCTTTTGTTCCTTAGCCATCCAGTGTAGCTTTGTGTGCTTTGATCGACTTTGTCACATGCTGAAAGGGTGAACTTCCGTCCTGATTTCAGCTTTCTTGCAGGGGGCAGCAGGTTTTCTCTCTTCAATTTTTTCTGTATTTTGCTCCATCCATTTTCCTTTCTCTCCTGACAAGTGCCCCAGTTCCTGGGATATTCAAGGCCTTTGAAATATTTTTATGCCCATCTGCTGATCTGTGGCTTTCAACAACTTTATCCTGGAGGCCTTTTGAAAGCTTCTGGTGCTCATGGTTGAGTCTTTGCTGTAAAATGCACTACCCAGCAGAGGTCAGGTCAGGTCGGTATGGAGCATGTGCCGGAGCAGCGCGTCGCTGCTTCTCTTTCCACCGGTACTTCAGGAGCCTTTGTCTGGCCACCCCCAGGCAGAGGACTGGCCCGTCCCCGTCTCCTTAAGATGCTGATCAACCTGCTGCAACACGAGGAACGTGGTCAGCCATTGGTCTCCTCCACTCACAAGGCTCCCTGGTCTGGTGAGAGAATTGGTGAGCAGGATCAGCATCAGATAAACGAACCAATGTCCATACAGCAGCGGCAGCTGATGTTCACAGCTTATGCAGGTAACAAATATGCAGGTTTGAAGTCTCTTCAGCAACCGCTCGTTGGACACAAAGTCCGACAGCGATAGCCAAGGATCTCTGAGAGACCTGGTACCAAAGGAATTAAGTCTCCATTCAGATCCCTTGGTCAGAGTCCAAGTCTCACATCCGTAGAGCAAGACTGGAAGCAGCAAGAACTGAAGACTCAGACTTTTGTCTTCTTGCACAGGTACCGGAACAGCGCCACACCCATGATCCAGTGAATCCATGACTCCAAAGGCCTGACCAGACGACGATTGACCTCTGGCTCACAGCCAGCAGAGACATGAATATTACTGCCAAGGTAAGTGAATCTCCTCTCTGTGACCTCAACATCTCATCACAAAATCTAACAGCTGCATCCAAAGATATTGCAATGAAAGCCTGGATCTTAGTTTTGAAACATGGAACCATAATCCCAGTAGCCCCTGACTCCTCATTCAACATCTCCGGGCCCCAAAAGGATATCCCAAGTCTCTCTGCAAGGATCACTGCATCATCTGCGAAATTCAAGGTCAGAGATCTTAACATTCCAAAACGATGCACCACTGCTTGATCTCTCCGACATCCTCCCCAGAATCCAGTCCATACGAGTGCTTGCAAAGTGTGGGGCCTATAAACATTAACATCCCCCTGATGAACTCCAGTAACAACTGAAATTAGTTGGAGATGGTATCACCACATCTCACAGCACTCCCAGTGCTACAGTATAATTCAGACATCAGATTGATCAGCTTTGGTGGCACCCACGAAGACAAGAATCCACCAGAACTCTCAGAGAGTCAAGAGGGCATCCTGATTCACCGAATTGAATGCTTTGCAGAATCAACATAGGCTGTCAGCAGCCCCTGCCAAAACTCTCACTGCGTTCAGTGAGGACCAAAGAGCAAGGATATGGTCAATCATTGACCTCTTTGGTGTAAAGCCTGACTGCTCTGGCACTGTTGCTCAAGTAGATAGTGGTGAACATCATCAAGAATTATCTGAGCAAATGCCTTTCCTGAAACTGAGAGCAGCATCACCCCTGTAGTTGTTGCAGTCTTGGTGAACCACCCTTCCCTTGCCAGAGAGGGACAACAAGGCCCCTCTCCAGTCAGTTGGGATGATGCCTGGTGTTCCAGGCAGAGCACAGAACTGCATGCAATAACATGAGTGCAGCACTTTCCACCAGCCTTGAGAAGTTCAGCAATGAATGCCACAGATCACAGGAGCTTTACTCCCATTTCAACTGGTTCACACAACAGCCTGTGTTTCACAAACCGAAGGTGGATCACAGTTGATTGGAAAGTCAGCAATAGGATAGTAACATCCCCGATATCCAACTCAACAGCTAGTGGATCAGCCTGGCACAGCTGCTCAAGTAACCGGCCCAGCGGCCTTCACTTCGGACTCCCTCTTCAAAGCCACCACCCTCTGCTAAAACTGCAGTACACCGAGGGATGGCCTTGGAGGAACGCAATGCATGAATTCCCCTGTAAGCAGGACAAGAATCAATTGACCCACAGGTGATGCTCTACCCCTCACAGATTCCTCGCACATAGGCTTCCTTGTCTACCCTCAGCACACAATCAGTTTTATGCCTCAACTCCCTGAACAGGTCAGTCAGCTCGCCATTATGCCTGGCCTGTGACTCTGGTCAATGTAATCTAGGGTCCCTTGTGAGAAAACTTATTCTTCACCTGACGATGAGTTCCAAGACATCACCGGCACATCAAGGATTGTGGGCTTGAAGGCACTTCCACAACTCTTCAGAATTCGCCAAAGCACCAGACCCCCAAATCCCCACTCAACCTGTTCGCAAACTCCTCAGCTCCCCTCTCATCCTTAGCGTTGCCATCATCCAGCCAAGGCTGGGATGGTACCATTCTTCCAGATTTAAGCTGCACCTTTAAGAGTTGTTAACAACAAGCCTGTGGTCTGTATTGAGGAACTGAGCACTTAAGTAGACCCTGCAGTTCTGGATCATCCTCCAGCAAACATCAACAAGCACATGGTCAATCTCCTTTGCCACATCACTGGCATTGGAATACCAAGTCTAAGCGATGAGCCTGTGGGCATTGATACCATGAACCAGCCACTCTAAGTCCATGACTTCCTGCAAAGTTAAGGACCTTAGTGCTATTCTGGTTCACAGTTCCATGCCCATTGGATGAACACATGTCTCATAGCCATCCCTATCAGTTCAGTCGATGCATTGACATCCCCCTTGAACGAGTATAGAATCTCGCATGAGCACTGATCAACCACAGACTCGAGTGTGACATAGAATGCGTCCTTCACAGTGAGTCACACTTGCCTCAGTGTGAGCATATACAGAGACCACGAAACGACACCCAAGGAGTGACAAATCCAAAGGCTCATAATCACTCGTTGACCGGTGTTACCTCAATAATCATTGGAGTCAGCTTTATTGGACAAAGCTACAGTAACTCCTTTGGCATGGTAACCATCAGAGCGACCAGACCAATAGTAGGTGTAACCACCCGCCATGATTTCGCCACTATCCAGTCTCTGAACCTCACAGAGTGCTGCAATACGCGATGTACAAACGCTTGAGCTCAGGTGATAACAGACAAGTGATTATCCTCTCTTTGGGATAGGATGTTCCAGCACCCAGCCGAAGGAATCGCCTCAGATTAACCCAGGGAGACCGCCGTCTGGTGGACAACACCTCCGCCCTACCCTGACACACACTACCGCAATCCAACCCGTGTTTTCCTCTGCTGTCATCAAAAGATGGGGGTCCCAAAGGCTTTGCCCCAATCCATAATCTGGTGAGCTGCCCTTCACAGGGCAGTGCAAGGAGGTATGCCCCACGGAGTGGGTTTTCAGTTTCTTTGCGTTTTGGTGTGTTTTGCATCGTGAAGGGTTTTACGGTGGCTGGAATGCAAATGCTGTCACCAACCTAAAAAAATGTAACCCAACTGCAGGAGGACACCCACAGACAGTTGGGCATGAGAAAATGGATGGCTGTTGGCTCACAAGGAGCTAGTCCTCCCTTTGACAGATTTTGGTTTTAATTGTGCTGGGTTGTCCATATTTATACACCCACCTCACTAGGGAACCTGGTGGCGGAGACGGTTTTTGTCGCCGACAACCCGACCGTGAAACAGGTTAGTCCAGGTTTACATGGTACCTTTATGTAGCAAGCCACAGATCTAATCTGGCGACCTAACAAAAAAATTCTGCAGAGGAACCTCCAGGAACAGCTGATTTATTTCTGAAATTAAAGTCACTACAATTTAAACCAGGTTGAGGTTCAATTAAACTTGTGTGTGATTTTGAAGGTGATTGGTTACACCTGAGATAATTTACAATTGCTGTTGTAATTGATAAGACACACTTAATCCAACCATGATATTCGTCGTTTTGTATTTTTAATTAATTTTCTCAAATTTGTAGAATTTGTTTTTTCACTTGAAGTTGTGGGTTATGATGTGTAAATAAAGGTGAGAAAAGTCTGATTTAAGGCAATTTAATTCCAGGCGATAAGGCAACAAAAGGTGAAATTTTTTTTTGAAAGCGGGTGGGACTTTTCTGTAAGCACTATAGTTCCAATATAACGTCGATGAATGAGTAATATTAAATCAAATTGATAACATAAAAATATAAATGAATTAGTCCAATGCCAGAAATCAAACCAAAAACAGTCCTAGAAATCAAAGTAGAATGGCACTCGGTAAGAGCACATACTCCGCCAGCCTGAACAGTTTTACGTTTTGCATCCCACTGATAGGCAGATCTGCGTCCAGACTTTATCCAAATATCACGATCAAATAGCAATGGCAATATAAAATGAAATAAGTCCAGCAAAGCTACTGCTTTCAATGAAATAGAAACAAGATTTAATGAGAGAAAATATTTTCTTCCATATGTACAGCGTATATTCCATCAATTCAGCAACACATCAATTCCAACCTTCATCATATGCTGCATTAAATATCCCTTCCTGAATTTATCATTTATCAAGTTTGTCTGAATGGATAAAAACCAGAGGCTATTAACACAGTTAGCTGCAGATACAATAGAAGAACATCAGAGGGGATTAACTCGGGAATAGTTTTTGCAACTAAATTGGCACCATGCTCTCAATCCATTAATGGAATTAGGATTAGCTCTGTGCTGTCTGGACTGATGATGCCTGCGGTCTGGATGTGGACCGTGGTCCGCCCTTTTGAGGACCTTGCTGTATAGAGTGTAGATAATATCACTTTTTCATTCAATATTGGTCCACATAAGTCACAGCAGTCACTCTATTATTCTTAAAAGAAACCCTGGTAAATGGAAATATAAACCAGGCACGCTTTCTCACACACCCTAGCCGAGCTTGACTACTTAAGGTGAAGTGGCTAGCATCAAAGAGCCGATTCAGAAAATAAATAAACAAATAAACCCAAGACTGTTGTCAATCTCAAAAAGCACACAAGAAATGCCACAATAAAGCAGTGGTGAGGAAAAATGATGAGGAAAGGCACATTTGGTGTGTTGATAAATGTGCAATGCCCTAAAATTGACTACACTATGTATGATCATTGTTCAGACAGCTGTGCTTCGCTGCTGAGACTTAAATAGCAATTGTTTTCAAAATGGAGGAATTTTATTGCTCAATTTTCCTTCTCTAAATATTCATTTCTGTCATGCGGAAGCTGTTTTGTGGTTATGTGTGTTTTCACCTTGTTCATGGTTAAAAGGAATTTTAATTGCACTATGTAAAGCAATTTTATATTTGGTGTTACACAAAGCCAACATAAAATGCTCGAGGTTGAAACAACCGAATGAGTATTGTTTTCAAATTAATAAAGGATTGCATCATTTCCACACTTTGGAACTGTATTGTCTGGTTGTGTCACTTTAAGGCAAGAAATGGCTTTTTGTTAAAGGCTCTACCGTCTACAGTGATCAACTCACTGTGAAAGCAAACTAGATATTCGATAAAGAAGTAAAGGTTGGATATTGCTCTTACAATCCTTGGCATGGCGCATGCACATAAAGCTCTCAACTTGGTTGAGTTGCTTGCTTCTGTGCATACCAGAGTAATGTAGGGAGAGCGAGAGCGAGAAGAGACAGACAGAGTGAGAGACACAGCAGATGAGAGACAGAGGTGAGAGAGCACAGACAGAGTGAGAGACAAGCAGTGAGAAACAGACAGAGTGAGAGAACGTTGAAGGGTGGAAGATCTAACACTGTCTTAATTTCGAATATCATGGCATTTAACTGCCCAATTTGGTGCAAGTTATCATATCATATCATAAAGGGAAAGAGAAAGTTGGAAATTAGAAATGTGCAGCAAGTACCCTCAATATGACACTTTCCTGACAAGCAAGTCTCACTTTTAGCCTTGCTGCTTCTGTTCTCTCTTCTCACTTTCCTCCCACAGCCCACCCAGATCGCTTACTTCCATAATCCCACATCTGTTACACTTACCAATTATAAGCTGAATGCTCACCTTCATTTCCTTCATCTCTATTTCTCTTATCTCTGGAACCGACTCCCGTATCTGTTTGTCTCGTGCCCCTCCCTCCAATCTTCCATTGTGCTGCCCATCATCATCTTGGTGCTTCCTGTCTTCTACTCTTGCTGAACTCCTCCCCTCCCCCTCCCTCCTTCCCCTTCCCTTTCTATCACTCATTTACTCATGTGCAATGTTTTTGTTTTCCCTGTTCCCTTTGATTCTATGTGAACCGACTACCCTCCTCTTTTAGCTCCTCCACGAACCTAGATTTCTGCATTGAAAAAGAAAAAGAAAAGGACCTGGATCATGAGATAGCAACGAAATGCTTTACTGTAAATGTAAATGAACTTCCATCTAAAACAAGGTTTTTCTGCAAGATTCATCTACAGGGCATGTCTTGTAGACATACTTGGACAGATAATTGCAAGTTATTTCCCCTTACACCTCCATAATAACCAACGCATCACGCATCATTAGATTTTTCATATGAATATCAATCTTCTCATTGCCTAGCCGACTTTTCCACAAACAATTACATCACATGTCCTTGAATATTACTCAAGTAATGCTGGAAATGAATTACCTCCCGAGAGCTGTGGCTCTTCCTAGAGGGAGGTTGAAAAGAGGTCATTGTTTATAAATAGATAGTACCATTAAACTATTACTGTTTTATTGGCTATATAAGAAGTTAATCCAATCACCACACACGATTTTTTCTCACCTATCCATTCTACTTTTATACTGTTTCAAAAATAAAGCTTTAACGAACCGAATAACTGTCAACTTGCAGGCTTACATTCCCCGATAGCAGGATGGGCAGCTATATGGGTTTGTTTGTAGCGCATTCGTTGAAAATCAGGTTCTTCCCAACTGTCGACCACCATTTTTTGCAAATTTTAATTGCTCATGGCAAGCAAGAAATTTCTCCAGATGTTTTCATATATTTTAGATGAAGATCCTGCTAGTTTCAATCCTGATTTAAAATAAAATAAAAAGCAGCAATATGTTTGCATGGAAGGAGGTTGCACGACAGAGTCCTTCCACAGACGACATTAAAGTTGTCTCCAAACATAACACAGACATAATCATAAAGCCACTCAGATGCAGGATGGCTTATCTGCAACAGTAAACCTTCATTAACTCCACCACCAAAGGTGCGGAGGTTTATGTTTTTCACCCCTGTCTGTCTCTTTTTTCCTGTCTGCCTGTGAGCAGGATATCTCGAAAAAGTTATGTCCGGATTCGGACGAAACTTGGTTGGAACAAGTTCGGTGTATGCCAAGGACGAAATATATAGATTGTGGTGAAGATCCGAATCCAGATCCAGATCCAGATACCAGAATTTTAAAAGTGATTCTTTCACCATTGAGAGATCGGGCCAAAACGATATATACGTAGCACAATTAATATCTTAAACAGTTCTGGAACGGATTCGGACGAAACCTGGTGGACGGTTGGGTGTATGACGAGGACGAATTGATTCGATTTTGGTGAAGCCTCCATTTCCGGATCCAGATACCAGAGTTAAAAAAAAATTTTTTAAAAGTTATTCTTTATAATTGAGAGATCGAGCCAAAAACGATATACATAGCATGATATTTTCAAAAAGTTTTGGATGGGTTATCAAACAAAACTACGTGGAGAGTTTGGGTAGGTGACAAGAACAGGGCGATTAGCTTTTGGTTCAGGTCCGGATGCTGATCCGGCCTATCAGTGGATACAAACCTATAACTGTTTTAGCCTGGTGGAGTTATGTGCTCTCCCGAGTGCCATTCTAATTGTGACTGCAAGTCGGCTGCTAGCCATTTATCTGAACTCATAAAAATGAAGTTAAAATATGTACAAACGTTCACATATTTGCAAACACTCTGGAATAGTTAAGTAATAAATCGTGAAGAATCATTGCTGGAAAAAACAAGGTTTTATTTTTTCCTACAACTAAAGTTGTCGGAAACCTGGGAACAAACAGTACTGTACTTGCAGTGCCAGTGCACAGAAATATTCGCAGCATTCTCACCATTTACCACATGTATAATATTGTGAATAAAATCTATTTTTTAATTTTTGTTTTCAAGTTTTCCACCAGAATGATTGAAAACAGACATTTTCCTCCTCTCTTCGACAGCCATTAAGAGCCAAAAAAAAGTTTTTCTATACTGCATCTTATTAAACAATCTCATTTAAAAACAATAACTTATTGAATGAGAAAATATTTTTGTCAACTTTTTTTTGTCAGACGAGTACAATTTTAAATTGCTTCTCTGAAATTGGTGAATGTAGTTCCTTTTTCATTGGATTTATACATTTTGACATTAAGATATAAATAATATGTAAATATAATTAAATATATGATATGAAATGATCGTACGGTAATAATGATTGATTTATGATATATGTGTATTTTTTGATTCAAATTTTGAATATGTTGATGATATAAGATATAACTGTAAATTTAAATTAAATTCAAATTTGTAAACTGGCTAAAAGTATTGCTAATATAAAAACATTTGTAACCATACATGATATCAATTATTGCATTATAAAGGAAAGAAACAAGTGACTTTCAACCAACATGCTAATATATTTACAATTTGTTGCATCACAGCTATTAAACATGAAAAACAATGATAATCCAATTTTGAGTTGCATGTCTATATTTTTAGTTTTTGGTCATCAATTACATCACCTCCAACAAAATTGTATTTCAAAAAGGACCCACCAAGAGGTTAGAATAATATCTGATTGATTTAAACTATTTTTAATTACACTAGAAACAACCACTCCCTTCTGGAGTGGCCAGGAGAGGGGGGGGATGGGCAGGTCATGTGTATGTGTGCACAATGCCGACGGCAGTGCTAATATTATATTAACCTCTGCCAACAAAGGTTGATTGATGTTATGTCTCACCCCTGCTCTGTCTTTTTGTTACTTGCAACATCTAAGATTTTTCAAAGTATATTGGTCAATCGATTTTGTTTATTCTGTTTGTCTGTTTTGTCTGACTGTCTGCTTATCGCCTCCAGGTCACAATTCTAAACTGATCGTCATGAAACTTTACAAGTTGTAGAGGTAGTCTCAATTGAGAAGCCTATTGATTTTGAGGTCAAAGGTTATCTGAGTCAAATTTCTAAAAAATCATCATTTTTAATCCGATTGACTTGAAATTTGAACAATATTTGCATTTGCATCACTGGAATGGGAAACCAACTATTTTTGAAGATCTAAAGGTCAAAAGGTCAACTCAAGGTCAAACTTCTAAAAATCATCAATTTTCAAGCTGAAAAAAATCGTCAATTTACATCCTATAAGCTAAAAGTTGAACAGGTTTTGCATAGTCTATCACTGATTGTGAAAGCAACTATTTTTGAGGTCAAAAGGGCAAAGGTCAATGCAAAGTTAAACTTCTAAAATCAGCAATTGCAATCTGAAAAAAGAATCAATTTTCATCTGATTGACCTGAGCTTTGGTTAAGATTGTGAATTTTAATCTTAATGAAATGGACAATTTGATGTATCCATGGCAACTTTTGGAAGGGAGGTGGATTTTTGCAAGCGTTGTGCTCTCCACGACGTCTTTTTCTTGTTTGGCTGTTTGTCTGTCTCTTTTGTGTGCAGGATACTCAAAAAGTTGTCGATGGATTTGGATGAAATTTTTGTGGGCAGGTTGGTATGTAACAAGGACGAACTGATTTGATTTTGGTGACGATCCAGATCCAGATCCGGCTAATATAATTTTTGAAGTGATTCTTCACTATTGAGAGATTGGGCCAAAAACGTATATGACACGATATCTCAAAAGTTTGTGGACGGATTCGGACTAAACTTGGTGGACATGTTCGATGTGTAATAAGTAAGAATTGATTCATTTTGTTGGTGAAGGTCCAAATCTGGATCTGATAATTTTTTAAGTGATTCTTCACTATGAGAGATCAGGCCAGAAATGATACATAGCAATGATATCTCAAAAAATTGAGGATGGATTTGAACGAAACTTGGTGGACAGGTAGGGTGTGTGACAAAGACGAATTCATGTGGTTATGGTGAAGATCCGAATCCGGATCCGATACGAGAGTTATTTAATTTTTAAAGTGATCTTCACTATTAGAGAAAGGGCTAAAAACGATATTTAGCATGATTTTATGTCAAAAATTTATTGGGCCTGAAATGTTCTTATTTGATCAGGCATTGTGCGGCAGAGGTATGCGCTAACTGAGTGCCTTTCTAGTTATTATTATTATTCTTAATATGGACACAATTATCTCCATTCTGTGGGGTTGGCTGGAAGAAGCTTGGTCCAAGTCTTTCATGAACCGCGCTGTCTAAGCCTGATGTTTGACTAATGTTCGGGCAGGAATTGAAAATTGTTTCAGGGAGCCAGAGATAGATCGTCTACTCTTTCAAAGGACTCCATGGGATGTTTAATGTCCACCACCTAATGCCAGCAATGGTACGCACAGTTTAACATCCATCTGAGGGGTGGGACATACATTGATGAATCACCCAGTCTGTAAACCACCAAGATAGTTTATAGTAGGGTAGGATTCAAACCCAGGTTACAGCTTAGAGTGTAAGGGTGCATACTGAGTTGCCAGCCCTTATACATGGTTCTAAATAACATAGGGGCAATAACCCTGGGTGCACACCTGATAGCGGCTGGATAAGATAACCAGGAACCAACTGTTAGGTATGGATGACCCAAAAAATATTTAATGGAGAAGAAAGTAAAATCCTGTTGACTGTTGTGGAAGTACAGCTCAATACATATTGTTACGGATTTCAGAATCCGATCCGACGAATGCATACAAACATCCAGGTCCTCAGATAGTTATTTTCCTGAAATGCATGTCCAGGATAGACCTATCCCCATGTGTTGTGGGATACTAAATGTGATACATTGAGTAGAGTAAAGAATAGATTCCCTCTCTTATGGATAGTCTTTTTTTTCTTTTTTACGCAGACACATTCATGCACGTGAGATAGCCATGAGCCCAACGGAGGCTCAACACACCACCTTTTTCCATCGACGTTTTAACACCCTGTTCAACAGCTCCATGGAGCTAAACTGGCTGGCTCTTTTTCATATCGGGCTGAACATTGAGATGATAACTGTTGACGTTTTATGAGCGCTTCACATTTTCGCTCGTAATTCTGACAAATGGCTGCTTTTTGCCATTCGTCCAGCAGCACAGCATGGCGTTGTGGTCCAGGAGTGATCGCGGACAGGCGGGTTTGTCACGGCAACGATTCACAAATGGGGCGGGTGGATTGTGGCTGGAGTCTGCGCACCGCCCAGATGGGCTGCCTGTAAAAAAGACGACGACGACAAGCAGTCAGTCGGGTGGTCAGTAGAACAACGAGTCAGTTTGTGAGTCAGTTAGCGTCACGTCGGTATCAGTCAGATGGCTTTACCAGTCAGTCGGAGTCCGTCAGTCAGGTGGCTTTACCAAGTCAGTCAGAGTCCAGTCAGTCAGAGACGACTTTACCAGTCAGTCGGAGTCCAGTCAGTCAGGCGCTTTACCAGTCAGTCGGAGTCCAGTCAGTCAGATGACTTTACCACCAGTCAGTCGAAGTCCAGTCAGTCAGATGACTTTACCAGTCAGTCAGTAGTCCAGTCAGTCAGACGACTTTAAACCCAGTCAGTCGTAGTCCAAGTCAGTCAGACTGATTACAGTCGTCGAGTCCAGTCAGTCAGACGACTTTACCAGTCAGTCAGAGGTCCAGTCAGTCAGACGACTTTACGCAGTCAGTCGTGAGTCCAGTCAGTCAACGCTTTTCCAGTCAGTCAGTGCCAGTGAGTTGGTGACAGCCTCAGCACCTCCAGTTCCTCACAGTGCCTCAGCGCCTCAGCACTTCACAGTGTCTCACAGCTCCTAACAGCTGTCCGTCGGTTGTGCTCCTGGTGACTCCTGGCGGTGGGTGACGCTCGGACCGTTAATGCTCCTTCTGCTCGAGATCCTCTTGGCATACCTGATTCTTGGCGTCCCTGGTTCCTAGGTGCTGGCAATGGACAAGGCACGCTCACACATTTGAGGACGTTTTTATTTGATGGCGACTTCTATTTGGTGAGCCGAGATGATTTCTCTTCGCCCCCTGAATGATCTGCTGGGTACCCTTATCTGTGTTTAATTGTTAAGTAAGAGGCATAGAGAATAAGCATCTGCCCTTTGTCCTTTTTTTCTCTCAGTGTCTGATTGATTATTTATTTGCTTACGATTATTTTGATTGATTTTATTTTATTATTTTCCTTTTTAATAAATTGCATTGTTGACGTTCCAACCTGTCCGTGTTTGTCCTTTCTTCCATTGATCCAGCATTGTCTGAAGCTCGTTAGACTGGAGGTAATTTCCACACGAATTGACTCGTAATAGTCGGCACGCACCACAGCGGTTAAACGCTCGGCCGTCCTAATTATGATCTAATCAAGATAAGATTGGTGCTTGCCGAGGCGCGCTCCCCGTTCAGGAAACCAGGTGACCTCTAGTTAACGGCATAATTAGATGGTGGACACTGGAACTCGTGGTTTAACTGAGTGGCGTTCATGGTTATAAGCAACCCACCGTACCATAAGTTAAATTGTGAGTGGTGGCCCAGGTCCGGCTCTTCTTGAGGACAAACAGGGATTAAACCCCCTCGTAATACACTCTGTACGGGTACCGAGTGTATTATGAGGGGGTTTAATCCCACGGCTGTAACAATATGTTTATGAGGGGCAAATGACGCGTTGGTTGTCGATGTATAATATAGTCGTTCCAACATGGTGCTCACTTCAACGGGGTGTGTGTGTGAATCATTCCCGGTATTCGGCTACTGTGACAATACCTATGGATTTTTTATTTTAAATGCATGAAAAAACCTTGGGACATCAGGGTGATGAAGGTTGTGGTGAAGTTCAACGGAATGCGTGTATAAGTTTTGAGAAGAAAGCAATAACTCTTTTGGGGGGCAGTCCTGTAGGACTGAGGGGGTCTACGGAGTGGCAATTTTTGGGGGGCAATTCCGATTTTTAATATTTTTTTTAAATGTCCTGTACAAACTTTGGTACATCATGGGTGATGAAGATTTTGTTCAGGTTCATTCAGAATTTCATGCGTAGTTTCTGAAGAAAGCAAATACTTCTTTTGGGGTGCAACCCAATAGACCTCTTAGGGCCTGATATTTTTTTTTTTTTTTTTAATGTCATGAACAAACTTTGGTACATCACGGGTGATGAAGGTTGTTGTCAAGTGTCAGAAATTGTGGTGTGTAGTTTCGGAGAAGAAAGCAAATACATATTTTTTGTGGGGGGGGGGGGAAACCCCCGTTAAACCCCTCAGGCCCCTATTTATTTTTTATTTTTTATTTTTATGTCATGAACAAACTTTGGTACATCATGGGTGATGAAGGTTGTGTCAAGTTTCAATCAGTAAAAAAAAAAATTGCATGTGTTAAGTTCTGAGAAGAAAGCAAATACCTATTTTGGGGGGCAACCCCGCATACGGAACCCCCTTAGGACCCCAATTGTTTTTTGTTCTTGGTAATGGCATGACAAACTTTTAGTAATATACGGTGAGAATGTTGTGGTAAAGTTTCATTCAAAATCGTAATGTGTAGTTTCATAGAAGAAATTGTAAGTTAATTTGTGGACTGACGGAACAGACGACGCACCATACCCATGAGCTCCCCGGAACTAGTTTCAAGGTGAGCATAAAAACAACTATTTATTTTTTATATATTGTCCCAGTTATTTTGTCTCTTAGTATCTCCAAATTTGGCCACTCCCCCACTGTGAATCACCCTAACTGTAAACATTGGGATGAACAGTTTATAGCTGGGTCAAGATTCAAAACTCCAGGCTAGAAAGCTTAGAAGCCGATTTGTGGCGTTCCACTTGGCCATCAAATGCAGCCATATTATGATTATGCCATTGTCATCGGTGGAATTGACTGATTAATTTTAGGTGAAAACAATTTTTAAGCGAAAAATAAACTTGAACGATATTCGAGGCTGAAATCAGTATGGGAAGATGTATCAACAAACCTAAAGTTATGTGATGATATCACTGTTGGCAGAAAGTAAGGAGGACTTTGAAAGAAACTGCCTTGCTACAGATAGTGAAGAAGAAAAGTGAAAAATCCTGGTCTTTATTTAAGCCTCCAGAAAAGAAAAAAAAAAAACTCTAAAATTCTTGTCAACTGTGAAGACA
>CM068960.1:43913134-43931460 GCA_035128595.1 Eptatretus atami | reverse complement strand
AGAATTAGAGCATATAGGAGAATTAGAATATGATGATGAAGGATTATTTCAACAACTGGAAGAAATTAATCAACCCGCTGATTATATTGTGAAGGCTGTTCAAATCAATGAATATTCAGTGGATTCAAAAACCAAAGCAGGACTCATTCCAACAGAACAACCAGCAATTATTTTATCTTGTTCAAAGAAAAGGATTGATATTAATGATGAATTAAGGTTCTTGAGTCTGCTTACCCCCTGTTAAACTAACTACTGAGATTAATGTTTCTTCTAACAAAAGATGGGAAAACAAGGTTCTACTGTGAGGGATGAATCAAAGTATTTTGATAACCATTGGATTGAAATAAGGATGACAGAGTATATATTGACTGCTGGACTGCTCTTTAATTATAGGGTAGTCTATCTGGTGAAAGTAGGAAGAATTGAGAAGGAGAAACACATTATTCAGGCTTTAAGTAGGCTTTGTTCAGGTGTTAGTTTTCTTCCAAATGACCCATCACAATTAGTTAATAGACTGTTATTGCTGTTAGGTAAGTAAGAAGGGGAGCTGGAAAAATAATTGTTTTAATAAGCATCAGCCATTTTAGACCATTAATGAACATGAAAAATAATAATAAATGTCAATACAAAGACATTTTATCCATATTAAATAAGATGAGAAGCACAATCCTTAGTTTTAATATTCACAAGTGACCACACATCTTCATTTCCATACCACTAACAACTTACACAACAAAAGAATATGAGGTGTCTTTATTGTCCATGGAAACTTATAATACCTTGTTTAATATCACACGCGAAAAATGACAAGTTTAGTTATAATCTGGAAGTGGATACAAACGATAAATTTCACCCAGAGCATATGAGATTTCTCAAATATCTTCCGAAACTGCTCATCTTATGAAAGAACAGGGCGATGAACCAAAAAATATTGTTATAGATATTCAAAAACATACTTCAAAATCAACGCTTAAACTTAAAAATAACTACAAGGTTGATTTCACAATTGATAATTCATAAATAACACCACCCACACAAGCTCCACCCACACAAGCCCCACCCATGCAAACCCACCACCATAAGCCCCACCACCAGATATAGCCCCACCACACAAACTCCACCCACACAAGCCCCACCCCTGTGCGCTCCCACTTTGATCCACCACCCCCCCTCATCCCACCCCCCACCCTTCCCACACCACACGGGGAGGGGAAGGATGAGGGGGTGGTGGGTCGTTGGGGGAGCGCACCTACCCCCCCCAACCGTAACTCCCACCCCCACCTTTACATCTCCTTTTTATTCTTTTCTTGTAATTAAAAATCAGATAATTTTAAGAAGCATATATAATAAAACAGATTACAAACATTGAGCAAAATCTTCTTTCACGGCAGTCTGATGGTTTTGTGATTTTGAAACTCGGTCAACATATTCTGTTCAAAACAAAGAGGGAAGAACAATTAGGGTAAATCTATATATTAATACTGAAGGACCAATTTGTGCTGCCTCTAGCGGTCGCGTCACGTTTATCGGTACTGTGACCTAGACTGAAAGAACTTCGTACTGTAGAGTGCATCGCACATAGTGCAATAGTCAGCTTTCAATTCTGAAGCAGATAAACACTTTCCGTTTACATTCGTTTCATGGCGACGTGTGACGTCACCGCTGAGAGGCGTCAGGACGTCATGACATCAATCGGTCATTCGCTGACGTTCATACGTCTGTCGTCGACAGACCGTCACCGCTGAGAGGTGAATTCCACTCCTCGAAAATAGCGACTGCAATGTTAAAACCCTCTTCTGCACATGCTGACTACCTCAGAATGTGAATTTGGCACAAAAAATGTAACAAGAAACATTGTATCTATATATTAAACTGAGGACCAATTTTGTGCTCCTCCTAGCGGTCGCGTCACGTTTTCTCGTACTGTGACCTGGACTGAAAAAACTTCGTTCCTGTAAGAGGATCGCACATAGTGGCAATAGTCACACTTTCAACTCTGAAGCAGAATAAACACTTTTCGTTGAGATGGGGGCGAGGAGTGAAGAGGTGGGTGCGGGGATGAAGAGACGAGGCAGGGAGTGAAGAGGCGGGGGGCAAGGTAAGCAAATTTTTTGGCAGGGGTAAGCAAATTGAAAGCGGAAGACGGGGGGAATGGGGTGGGGGATGGTGGCGGGGGCTGGGTGAATTAGGCGGGGTTGAGTGTGAGGGGGTGGACAGGGGGGCGGGGCAAGTGGGGCGGGGAATCAAGAGACAGGGGGCGGGGAGTGAAGATGCGGGGGCGGGGCCGGGGTAATTAAATTTTTGGGTGGGGGTAAGCAAATTGAAGGCGGGGGGGGGGGGTGGGAGGCGGGAGGGAATGGGCAGGGGCGGGGGATGAGTAGGCGGGGGCAAGCACGCCCTGTCCAGTCCATGTCCCTCGAGTGTGGTTGAGCTGGTGAGGGTGGTTGAATGAAACGGAATCCGTCTGTGACGGGTTCGCTAGTAAAGATATTATATCATAATATTAATAAAATAAAAAAAAACATTTACCTCCAAGAAGATAGTGTCGTGCAGATTCCTCAGAAGATTAAGTTGTTGTTTGGTTCATCAGACAGGTGTTTAAAATGAAAAAATAATAATAATGAGTCAACACTCAACACACACACACACCACACACACACCACACACAACACACACGCACACGCACACACAAATACATACGCACACACACACACACACACACTACAACACACACACATATAAACACACATATACACAACATATACACACAAATACACACACAGACACACACATATACACAGACATACAACAAGACACCACACAGACACACACAGACACACACACAACACGGATAATTTCTCACCTTTTGACTCGACTCATTCAGGTCAGAGGACGTGAGAGAACTTCTTTCCAGCCAACAAAAATGTCATTCAATTCTCTTCTGAACGATTGAATGTCTTTAAGGACGTCATTCATTTTTTGCCATTCGTCGTGGAATTCAACACCTCATTTCCAAAGCAGTTATCAACCCGATGTTCTTAATTGGGGACACCTGTTAGAAAAAGTCACACAATAATTATTGGTGTATAGGTGATTTAATTCTGTAGAAACAACAAATAATGAATTGGGTTAAGGATCTCACCTCTCATCTTGGTGAAAACGATTGATCCGCAAGGTCGGAGGAATTATTGCACAATCCATCTCTAAACAAAAACATACAAGCCCGAGCAATAAAATACGAAGCCGAGCATACGAAGCATAAATAGTAACAGAGTTGATGACATCATGGAGATTACACAACAATGGGTTTTTCAGGGTGTCTCTCATAAAAGGAAATGACTTTGGGATTTTTTGGCTTGGTTCGGGTGTGAAGGGCTGAAATAGATTTTATTCTTCTTTTATATCAAACTTAGTTTAAACAATTTTTTTTATTAAAAGTTGTTTTTTGCTTGCTTTTAGCTAAACTTGTTCTGTTGTGTTCTGATGATTTAAGATATAACCATGCAGAGACATGGGCACAGAATACTTCTCATTTTCACAGCACGACTGTGCTCTTAAAGTCACTTCCCAATTTACAGAACTGAAGAGGGATAGTGAACTTCCCTTTCTTTTCGTGCTTGAAGAGATAAAGTGAATATACTCGATGGAAATGAATGTTATAAGAAATTTAAGTTATTCCTGAAGTAGAACATGGACAAATTCGTTGGTTCGCTCTTTGAATGGAATGAAAATATGAAAGGAAGAAGTGCTTTAATCAGTAAGTCTCAATCTTCATCAATCTCAATTTTACATTTGCTTGTATGTGAGGGAAGGGGATAGTGGGAGAAAAATGGTCTCCTATTTTAGGCTTTTGGGGCTTGGGTCAGAAAGTTTTTCCTTTCCCCCATTCATTGTGAATGGGCATCCCAGAAACCACATTTATCATCTACTACTGGGCACATCTGCCCATTCTTCTGTTCAAAGCTCAGTCAAGTTGTTTGGGGAGCATTGATGGACAGCAATCTCAAGTCATGCCACATATTTTCGTTTGGATTTAGGTCGGGGCTCTGACCGGGCGCCACTCAAGGACATTTCTCTTTTGTTCCTTAGCCATCCAGTGTAGCTTTGTGTGCTTTGATCGAGTTGTCACATGCTGAAAGGGTGAACTTCCGTCCTGATTTCAGCTTTTCTTGCAGGGGGCAGCAGGTTTTCTCTTTCAATTTTTTCTGTATTTTGCTCCATCCATTTTCCTTTCTCTCCTGACAAGTGCCCCAGTTCCTGGGATATTCAAGGCCTTTGAAATATTTTTATGCCCATCTGCTGATCTGTGGCTTTCAACAACTTTATCCTGGAGGCTTTTGAAAGCTTCTGGTGCTCATGGTTGAGTCTTTGCTGTAAAATGCACTACCCAGCAGAGGTCAGGGTCAGGTCGGTATGGCAGCATGTGCCGGAGCAGCGCGTCGCTGCTTCCTCTTTCCACCGGTACTTCAGGGCCTTTGTCTGGCCACCCCCAGGCAGAGGACTGGCCCGTCCCCGTCTCCTTAAGATGCTGATCAACCTGCTGCAACACGAGGAACGTGGTCAGCCATTGGTCTCCTCCATCTCACAAGGCTCCCTGGTCTGGTGAGAGAATTCGGTGAGCAGGATGCAGCATCAGATAAACGAACCACATGTCCATACAGCAGCGCAGCTGATGTCACAGCTTATGCAGGTAACAAATATGCAGGTTTGAAGTTCTCTTCAGCAACCGCTCGTTGGACACAAAGTCCGGACAGCGATAGCCAAGGATTCTCTGAGAGACCTGGTACCAAAGAATTAAGTCTCCATCTCAGATCCCTCTGGTCAGAGTCCAAGTCTCACATCCGTAGAGCAAGACTGGAAGCAGCAAGAACTGAAGAACTCAGACTTTTGTCTTCTTGCACAGGTACCGGACAGCGCCACACCCATGATTCCAGTGAATCCATGACTCCAAAGGCCTGACCAGACGACGATTGACCTCTGGCTCACAGCCAGCAGAGACATGAATATTACTGCCAGGTAAGTGAATCTCTCTGTGACCCTCACATCTCATCACAAAATCTAACAGCTGCATCCAAAGATATTGCAATGAAAGCCTGGATCTTAGTTTTGAAACATGGAAACCATAATCCCAGTAGCCCCTGACTCCTCATTCAACATCTCCGGGCCCCAAAAGGATATCCCAAGTTCTCTGCAAGGATCACTGCATCATCTGCGAAATCAAGGTCAGAGATCTTAACATTCCCAAAACGATGCACCACTGCTTGATTCTCTCCGACATCCTCCCAGAATCCAGTCCATAACGAGTGCTTGCAAAGTGTGGGGCCTATATAACATTATACATCCCCCTGATGAACTCCAGTAACAACTGAAATTAGTTGGAGATGGTATCACCACATCTCACAGCACTCCCAGTGGCTACAGTATAATTCAGACATCAGATTGATCAGCTTTGGTGGCACCCACGAAGACAAGAATCCACCAGAACTCTCTAGAGAGTCAAGAGGGCATCCTGATTCACCGAATTGAATGCTTTGCAGAGATCAACATAGGCTGTCAGCAGCCCCTGCCAAAACTCTCACCTGCGTTCAGTGAGGGACCCAAAGAGCAAGGATATGGTCAATCATTGACCTCTTTGGTGTAAAGCCTGACTGCTCTGGCACTGTTGCTCAAGTAGATAGTGGTGAACATCATCAAGAATTATCTGAGCAAATGCCTTTCCTGAAACTGAGAGCAGCATCACCCCCGTAGTTGTTGCAGTCTTGGTGAACCACCCTTCCCTTGCCAGAGAGGGACAACAAGGCCCCTCTCCCAGTCAGTTGGGATGATGCCTGGTGTTCCAGGCAGAAGCACAGAACTGCATGCAATAACATGAGTGCAGCACTTTCCACCAGCCTTGAGAAGTTCAGCAATGAATGCCACAGATCACAGGAGCTTTACTCCCATTTCAACTGGTTCAACACACACAGCCTGTGTTTCCACAAACCGAAGGTGGATCACAGTTGATTGGAAGTCAGCAATAGGGATAGTAACATCCCCGATATCCAACTCAACAGCTAGTGGATCAGCCTGGCACAGCTGCTCAAGTAACCGGCCCAGCGGCCTTCACTTCGGACTCCTCTTTCAAAGCCACCACCCTTGCTAAAACTGCAGTACACCGAGGATGGCCTTGGAGGAACCAATGCATGAAATTCCCCTGTAAGCAGGACAAGAATCAATTGACCCACAGGTGATGCTCTACCCCCTCACAGATTCCTCGCACATAGGCTTCCTTGTCTACCCCAGCACACAATCAGTTTTATGCCTCAACTCCCTGAACAGGTCGTCAGCTCGCATTATGCCTGGCCTGTGACTCTGGTCAATGTATCTAGGGTCCCTTGTGAGCACAAACTTATTCTTCACCATGACGATGAGTTCCAAGACATCAACCGGCACATCAAGGATTGTGGGCTTGAAGGCACTTCCACAACTCTTCAGAATTCGCCAAAGCACCAGACCCCCAAATCCCCACTCAACCTGTTCGCAAACTCCTCAGCTCCCCTCTCATCCTTAGCGTTGCCATCATCCAGCCAAGGCTGGGATGGTACCATCTTCCAGATTTAAGCTGCACCTTTAAGAGTTGTTACACAAGCCTGTGGTCTGTATTGAGGAACTGAGCACTTAAGTAGACCCTGCAGTTCTGGATCAATCCTCCAGCAAACATCAACAAGCACATGGTCAATCTCCTTTGCCACATCACTGGCATTGGAATAACCAAGTCTAAGCGATGAGGCCTGTGGGCATTGATACCATGAACCAGCCACTCTAAGTCCATGACTTCCTGCAAAGTTAAGGACCTTAGTGCTATTCTGGTTCACAGTTCCATGCCCATTGGATGAACACATTCTCATAGCCATCCCTATCAGTTCAGTCGATGCATTGACATCCCCCTTGACGAGTAATAGAATCTCGCATGAGCCACTGATCAACCACAGACTCGAGTGTGACATAGAATGCGTCCTTCACAGTGAGATCACATTGCCTCAGTGTGAGCATATACAGAGACCCACGAAACGACACCCAAGGAGTGACAAATCCAAAGGCTCATATAATCACTCGTTGACCGGTGTTACCTCAATAATCATTGGAGTCAGCTTTATTGGACACAGCTACAGTAACTCCTTTGGCATGGTAACCATCAGAGGACCAGACCAATTAGTAAGGTGTAACCACCCGCCATGATTTCGCCACTATCCAGTCTCTGAACCTCACAGAGTGCTGAATACGCGATGTACAAACGCTTGAGCTCAGGTGATAACAGACAAAGTGATTATCCTCTCTTTGGGATAGGATGTTCCAGCACCCAGCCGAAGGAATCGCCTCAGATTAACCCAGGGAGACCGCCGTCTGGTGGACAACACCTCCGCCCTACCCTGACACAACACTACCGCAATCCAACCCGTGTTTTCCTCGCTGTCATCAAAAGATGGGGGTCCCAAAGGCTTTGCCCCAATCCATAATCTGGTGAGCTGCCCTCACAGGGCAGTTGCAAGGAGGAGCCCCACGGAGTGGGTTTTTCAGTTTCTTTGCGTTTTGGTGTGTTTTGCATCGTGAAGGGTTTTACGGTGGCTGGAATGCAAATGCTGTCACCACCTAAAAAAATGTAACCCAACTGCAGGAGGACACCCACAGACAGTTGGGCATGAGAAAATGGATGGCTGTTGGCTCACAAGGAGCTAGTCCTCCCTTTGACAGATTTTTGGTTTTAATTGTGCTGGGTTGTCCATATTTATACACCCACCTCACTAGGGAACCTGGTGGCGGAGACGGTTTTTGTCGCCGACAACCCGACCGTGAAACAGGTTAGTCCAGGTTTACATGGTACTTTATGTAGCAAGCCACAGATCTAATCTGGCGACCCTAACAAAAAAATTCTGCAAGGAACCTCCAGGAACAGCTGATATTTATTTCTGAAATTAAAGTCACTACAATTTAACCAGGTTGAGGTCAATTAACTTGTGTGTGATTTTGAAGGTGATTGGTTACACCTGAGATAATTTACAATTGCTGTTGTAATTGATAAGACACATTAATCCAACCATGATATTCTCGTTTTGTATTTTTAATTAATTTTCTCAAATTTGTAGAATTTGTTTTTTCACTTGGAAGTTGTGGGTTATGATGTGTAAATAAAGTGAGAAAAGTCTGATTTAAGGCAATTTAATTCCAGGCGATAAGGCAACAAAAGGTGAAATTTTTTTTTGAAAGCGGTGGGACTTTTCTGTAAGCACTATAGTTCCAATATAACGTCGATGAATGAGTAATATTAAATCAAATTGATAACATAAAAATATAAAGAAAATTAGTCCAATGCCAGAAATCAAACCAAAAACAGTCCTAGAAATCAAAGTAGAAATGGCACTCGGTAAGAGCACATACCTCCGCCAGCCTGAACAGTTTTACGTTTTGCATCCCACTGATAGGCAGATCTGCGTCCAGACTTTATCCAAATATCACGATCAAATAGCAATGGCAATAAAAATGAAATAAGTCCAGCAAAGCTACTGCTTTCAATGAAATAGAAACAAGATTTAATGAGAGAAAATATTTTCTTCCATATGTACAGCGTATATTCCATCAATTCAGCAACACATCAATTCCACCTTCATCATATGCTGCATTAAATATCCCTTCCTGAATTTATCATTTATCAAGTTTGTCTGAATGGATAAAAACCAGAGGCTATTAACACAGTTAGCTGCAGATACAATAGAAGAACATCAGAGGGGATTAACTCGGGAATAGTTTTTGCAACTAAATTGGCACCATGCTCTCAATCCATTAATGGAGATTAGGATTAGCTCTGTGCTGTCTGGACTGATGATGCCTGCGGTCTGGATGTGGACCGTGGTCCGCCCTTTTGAGGACCCTTGCTGTATAGAGTGTAGATAATATCACTTTTTCATTCAATATTGGTCCACATAAGTCACAGCAGTCACTCTATTATTCTTAAAAGAACCCTGGTAAATGGAAATATAAACAGGCACGCTTTCTCACCACCTAGCCGAGCTTGACTACTTAAGGTGAAGATGGCTAGCATCAAGAGCCGATTCAGAAAATAAATAAACAAATAAACCCAAGACTGTGTCAATCTCAAAAAGCACACAAGAAATGCCACAATAAAGCAGTGGTGAGGAAAAATGATGAGGAAAGGCACATTGGTGTGTTGATAAATGTGCAATGCCCTAAAATTGACTACACTATGTATGATCATTGTTCAGACAGCTGTGCTTCGCTGCTGAGACTTAATAGCAATTGTTTTCAAAATGGAGGAATTTTATTGCTCAATTTTCCTTCTCTAAATATTTCATTTCTGTCATGCGAAGCTGTTTTGTGGTTATGTGTGTTTTCACCTTGTTCATGGTTAAAAGGAATTTTTAATTGCACTATGTAAAGCCAATTTTATATTTGGTGTTACACAAAGCCAACATAAATGCTCGAGGTTGAAAACAACCGAATGAGTATTGTTTTCAAATTAATAAAGGATTGCATCATTTCCACACTTTGGAACTGTTATTGTCTGGTGTGTCACTTTAAGGCAAGAAATGGCTTTTTGTTAAAGGCTCTACCGTCTACAGTGATCAACTCACTGTGAAAGCAAACTAGATTATTCGATAAAGAAGTAAAGGTTGGATATTGCTCTTACAATCCTTGGCATGGCAGCATTGCACATAAAAGCTCTCAACTTGGTTGAGTTGCTTGCTTCTGTGCATACCAGAGTAATGTAGGGAGAGCGAGAGCGAGAGAGACAGACAGAGTGAGAGACACAGCAGATAAGACAAGACAGAGTGAGAGAGACACAGACAGAGTGAGAGACAGAAGAAGGCAGACAGAGTGAGAGAACGTTGAAGGGTTGGAAGATCTAACACTGTCTTAATTCGAATATCATGGCATTTAACTGCCCAATTTGGTGCAAGTGTATCATATCATATCATAAAGGACAAGAGAAAGTGGAAATTAGAAATGTGCAGCAAGTACCCCAATATGACACTTTCCTGACAAGCAAGTCTCACTTTTTAGCCTTGCTGCTTCTGTTCTCTCTTCTCACTTTCCTCCCACAGCCCACCCAGATCGCTTACTTCCATAATCCCACATCTGTTACACTTACCAATTATAAGCTGAATGCTCACACTTCATTTCCTTCATCTCTATTTCTCTTATCTCTGGAACCGACTCCCGTATTGTTGTCTCGTGCCCCTCCCTCCAATCCTTCCATTGTGCTGCCCATCATCATCTTGGGCTTCCTGTCTTCTACTCTTGCTGAACTCCTCCCCTCCCCTCCCTCCTTCCCCTTCCCTTTCTATCACTCATTTACTCATGTGCAATGTTTTGTTTTCCCTGTTCCCTTTGATTCTATGTGAACCGACTACCCTCCTTTTTAGCTCCTCCACGAACCTAGATTTCTGCATTGAAAAGAAAAAGAAAAAGGACCTGGATCATGAGATAGCACGAAATGCTTTACTGTAAATGTAATGACTTCCATCTAAAACAAGGTTTTCTGCAAGATTCATCTTAGCGGGCATGTCTTGTAAGACACTATGGGACAGATAATTGCAAGTTATTTCCCCTTACACCTCCATAATAACCAACGCATCACGCATCATTAGATTTTTCATATGAATATCAATCTTCTCATTGCCTAGCCGACTTTTCCACCAAACAATTACATCACATGTCCTTGAATATTACTGCAAGTAATGCTGGAAATGAATTACCTCCCGAGAGCTGTGGCTCTTCCTAGAGGGGAGGTTGAAAAGAGGTCATTGTTTATAAATAGAAAATACCATTAAACTATTACGTCTTGATTGGCTATATAGAAGTTATATCCAATCACCACACACGATTTTTTCTCACCTATCCATTCTACTTTTATACTGTTCAAAAAAATAAAGCTTTAACGAACCGAATAACTGCAAACTTGCAGGCTTACATTCCCGATAGCAGGATGGGCAGCTATATGGGTTTGTTTGTAGCGCATTCGTTGAAAATCAGGTTCTTCCCAACATGTCGACCACCATTTTTTGCAAATTTAATTGCTCATGGCAAGCAAGAAATTTCTCCAGATGTTTTCATATTTTTAGATGAAGATCCTGCTAGTTTCAATCCTGATTTAAAATAAAATAAAAAGCAGCAATATGTTTTGCATGGAAGGAGGTTGCACGACAGAGTCCTTCCACAGACGACATTAAAGTTGTCTCCAAACATAACAGACATTAAATCATAAGCCCTCCTGATGCAGGATGGCTTATCTGCAACAGTAAACCTTCATTAACTCCACCACCAAAGGTGCGGAGTTTATGTTTTTCAACCCCTGTCTGTCTCTTTTTTCTGTCTGCCTGTGAGCAGGATATCTCGAAAAAGTTATGTCCGGATTCGGACGAAACTTGTTGGAACAAGTTCGGTGTATGCCAAGGACGAAATATATTAGATTGTGGTGAAGATCCGAATCCAGATCCAGATCCAGATACCAGAATTTTAAAAGTGATTCTTCACCATTGAGAGATCGGGCCAAACGATATATACGTAGCACAATTAATATCTTAAACAGTTCTGGAACGGATTCGACGAAACCTGGTGGACGGTTGGGTGTATGACGAGGACGAATTGATTCGATTTTGGTGAAGCTCCATCCGGATCCAGATACCAGAGTTAAAAAAAAATTTTTTAAAAGTTATTCTTTATAATTGAGAGATCGAGCCAAAAACGATATACATAGCATGATATTTTCAAAAGTTTTGGATGGGTTATCACAAACTACGTGGAGCATGTTTGGGTAGGTGACAAGAACAGGGCGATTAGCTTTTGGTTCAGGTCCGGATGCTGATCCGGCCTATCAGTGGATACAACCTAAACTGTTTAGCCTGGTGGAGTTATGTGGCTCTCCCGAGTGCCATTCTAATTGTGACTGCAAGTCGGCTGCTAGCCATTTATCTGAACTCATAAAAATGAAGTTAAAATATGTACAAACGTTCACATATTTGCAAACACTCTGGAATAGTTAAGTAATAAATCGTGAAGATCATTGCTGGAAAAAACAAGGTTTTATTTTCCTACAACTAAAGTTGTCGGAAACCTGGGAACAAACAGTACTGTACTTGCAGTGCAGTGCACAGAAATATTGCAGCATTCTCACCATTTACCACATGTATAATATTGTGAATAAAATCTTTTTTTAATTTTTGTTTTCAAGTTTTCCACCAGAATGATTGAAAACAGACATTTTCCTCCTCTCTTCGACAGCCATTAAGAGCCAAAAAAAAGTTTTTCTATACTGCATCTTATTAAACAATCTCATTTAAAAACAATAACTTATTGAATGAGAAATATTTTTGTCAACCTTTTTTTTCAGACGAGTACAATTTTAAATTTGCTTCTCTGAAATTGGTGAAATGTAGTTCCTTTTTTCATTGGATTTATACATTTTGACATTAAGATATAAATAATATGTAAAGTATAATTAAATATATGATATGAAATGATCGTACGTAATAATGATTGATTTATGATATATGGTGGATTTTTTGATTCAAATTTTGAATATGTTGATGATATAAGATATAACTGTAAATTAAATTAATTCAAATTTGTAAACTGGCTAAAAGTATTGCTAATATAAAAACATTTGTAACATACATGATATCAATTATTGCATTATAAAGGAAAGAAACAAGTGACTTTCAACCAACATGCTAATATATTTACAATTGTTGCATCACAGCTATTAAACATGAAAAACATGATAATCCAATTTTGAGTTGCATGTCTATATTTTTAGTTTTTGGTCATCAATTACATCACCTCCAACAAAATTGTATTTCAAAAAGGACCCACCAAGAGGTTAGAATAATATCTGATTGATTTATCTATTTTTAATTACACTAGAAACAACCACTCCCTTCTGGAGTGGCCAGGAGAGGGGGGGGATGGGCAGGTCATGTGTATGTGTTGCACAATGCCGACGGCAGTGCTAATAATTATATATAACCTCTGCCAACAAAGGTTGATTGATGTTATGTTCTCAACCCCTGCCTGTCTTTTTGTTACTTGCAACATCTAAGATTTTTCAAAGTATATTTGGTCAATCGATTTTGTTATTCTGTTTGTCTGTTTTGTCTGACTGTCTGCTTATCGCCTCCAGGTCACAATTCTAAACCTGATCGTCATGAAACTTTACAAGTTGTAGAGGTAGTCTCAATTGAGAAGCCTATTGATTTTGAGGTCAAAGGTTATCTGATGTCAATTTCTAAAAAATCATCTATTTTTAATCCGATTGACTTGAAATTTGAACAATATTTGCATTTGCATCACTGGAATGGGAAAACCAACTATTTTTGAAGTCTAAAGGTCAAAAGGTCAACTCAAGGTCAAACTTCTAAAAATCATCAATTTCAACACTGAAAAAATCGTCAATTTACAATCCTATTAAGCTAAAAGTTGAACAGGATTTGCATAGTCTATCACTGAATTGTGAAAGCAACTATTTTTGAGGTCAAAAGGGCAAAGGTCAATGCAAAGTTAAACTTCTAAAATCAGCAATTGCAATCTGAAAAAAGAATCAATTTTCATCTGATTGACCTGAGCTTTGGTTAAGATTGTGAAATTTTAATCTTAATGAAATGGACAATTTGCATGTATCCATGGCAACTTTGGAAGGGAGGTGGATTTTGCAAGCGTTGTGCCTCTCCACGACGTCTTTTTCTTGTTTGGCTGTTTGTCTGTCTCTTTGTGTGCAGGATATCTCAAAAAGTTGTCGATGGATTTGGATGAAATTTTGTGGGCAGGTTGGTATGTAACAAGGACGAACTGATTTGATTTGGTGACGATCCAGATCCAGATCCGGCTAATATAATTTTTGAAGTGATTCTTCACTATTGAGAGATTGGGCCAAAAACGTATATGACACGATATCTCAAAAGTTTGTGGACGGATTCGGACTAAACTTGGTGGACATGTTCGATGTGTAATAAGTAAGAATTGATTCATTTTGTTGGTGAAGGTCCAAATCTGGATCTGATAATTTTTTAAGTGATTCTTCACTATTGAGAGATCAGGCCAGAAATGATACATAGCATGATATCTCAAAAAATTGAGGATGGATTTGAACGAAACTTGGTGGACAGGTAGGGTGTGTGACAAGGACGAATTCATGTGGTTATGGTGAAGATCCGAATCCGGATCCGATACGAGAGTTATTTAATTTTTAAAGTGATTCTTCACTATTAGAGAAAGGGCTAAAAACGATATTTAGCATGATTTTATGTCAAAAATTTATTGGGCCCTGAAATGTTCTTATTTGATCAGGCATGTGCGGCAGAGGTATGCGCTAACTGAGTGCCTTTCTAGTTATTATTATTATCTTAATTGGACCACAATTATCTCCATTCTGTGGGGTTGGCTGGAAGAAGCTTGGTCCAAGTCTTTCATGAACCGCGCTGTCTAAGCCTGATGTTTGACTAATGTTCGGCAGGAATTGAAAATTGTTTCAGGGAGCCAGAGATAGATCGTCTACTCTTTCAAAGGACTCCATGGGAGTTTAATGTCACCACCTAATGCCAGCAATGGTACGCACAGTTTAACATCCATCTGAGGGGTGGGACATACATTGATGAATCACCCAGTCTGTAAACCACCAAGATAGTTTATAGTAGGGTAAGGATTCAAACCAGGTTACAGCTTAGAGGTAAGGGTGCATACTGAGTTGCCAGCCCTTATCACATGTTCTAAATAACATAGGGGCAATAACCCTGGGTGCACACCTGATAGCGGCTGGATAAGATAACCAGGAACCAACTGTTAGGTATGGATGACCCAAAAATATTTAATGGAGAAGAAAGTAAAATACCTGTTGACTGTTGTGGAAGTACAGCTCATACATATTGTTACGGATTTCAGAATCCGATCCGACGAATGCATACAAACATCCAGGTCCTCAGATAGTTATTTTCCTGAAATGCATGTCCAGGATAGACCTATCCCCATGTGTTGGTGGGATACTAAATGTGATACATTGAGTAGAGTAAAGAATAGATTCCCTCTCTTATGGATAGTCTTTTTTTTCTTTTTTACGCAACACATTCATGCACAGTGAGATAGCCATGAGCCCAACGGAGGCTCAACACCCACCTTTTTTCCATCGACGTTTAACACCCTGTTCAACAGCTCCATGGAGCTAAACTGGCTGGCTCTTTTTCATATCGGGCTGAACATTTGAGATGATAACTGTTGACGTTTTAATGAGCGCTTCACATTTTCGCTCGTAATTCCTGACAAATGGCTGCTTTTGCATTCGTCCAGCAGCACAGGCATGGCGTTGTGGTCCAGAGTGATCGCGGGACAGGCGGGTTTGTCACGGCAAACGATTCACAAATGGGGCGGGTGGATGTGGCTGGAGTCTGCGCACGCCCAGATGGGCTGCTGTAAAAAGAACGACGACGACAAGCAGTCAGTCGGTGGGTCAGTAGAACAACGAGTCAGTTTGTGAGTCAGTTAGCGTCAGTCGGTATCAGTCAGATGGCTTTACCAGTCAGTCGGAGTCCGTCAGTCAGGTGGCTTTACCAGTCAGTCAGAGTCCAGTCAGTCAGAGCGACTTTACCAGTCAGTCGGAGTCCAGTCAGTCAGGCGCCTTTACCAGTCAGTCGGAGTCCAGTCAGTCAGATGACTTTACCACAGTCAGTCGAAGTCCAGCAGTCAGAGACTTTACAGTCAGTCGTAGTCCAGTCAGTCAGACGACTTTACACAGTCAGTCGTAGTCCAAGTCAGTCAGACGATTTACCAGTCGTCGAGTCAGCAGTCAGACGACTTTACCAGTCAGTCAGAGGTCCAGTCAGTCAGACGACTTACCAGTCAGTCGGAGTCCAGTCAGTCAGACGCTTTTCCAGTCAGTCAGTGCCAGTGAGTTGGTGACAGCCTCAGCACCTCCAGTTCCTCACAGTGCCTCAGCGCCTCAGCACTTCACAGTGTCTCACAGCTCCTAACAGCTGTCCGTCGGTTGTGGCTCCTGGTGACTCCTGGCGGTGGGTGAACGCTCGGACCGTTAATGCTCCTTCTGCTCGAGATCGCTCTTGGCATACCTGATTCTTGGCGTCCCTGGTTCCTAGGTGCTGGCAATGGACAAGGCACGCTCACACATTTAGGACGTTTTTATTTGATGGCGACTTCTATTTGGTGAGCGAGATGATTTCTCTTCGCCCCCTGAATGATCTGCTGGGTACCCTTATCTGTGTTTAATTGTTAAGTAAGAGCATAGAGATAAGCATCTGCCCTTTGTCCTTTTTTTCTCTCAGTGTCTGATTGATTATTTATTTGCTTACGATTATTTTGATTGATTTTATATTTATTATTTTCCTTTTTAAATAAATTGCATTGTTGACGTTCCAACCTGTCCGTGTTTGTCCTTTCTTCCATTGATCCAGCATTGTCTGAAGCTCGTTAGACTGGAGGTAATTTCCACACGAATTGACTCTGTAATAGTCGGCACGCACGAGCAAGCGGTTAAACGCTCGGCCGTCCTAATTATGATCTAATCAAGATAAGATTGGTGCTTTGCCGAGGGCGCGCTCCCCGTTCAGGAAACCAGGTGACCTCTAGTTAACGGCATAATTAGATGGTGGACACTGGAACTCGTGGTTAACTGAGTGGCGTTCATGGTTATAAAGCAACCCACCGTACCATAAAGTTAATTGTGAGTGGTGGCCCAGGTCCGGCTCTTCTGAGGACAAACAGGGATTAAACCCCTCGTAATAACTCTGTACGGGTACCGAGTGTATTATGAGGGGGTTTAATCCCACGGCTGTAACAATATGTTTATGAGGGGCAAATGACGCGTTGGTTGTCGATGTATAATATAGTCGTTCCAACATGGTGCTCACTTCAACGGGGTGTGTGTGTGAATCATCTTCCCGGTATTCGGCTTACTGTGACAATACCTATGGATTTTTTATTTTAATGCATGAAAAAACCTTGGGACATCACGGGTGATGAAGGTTGTGGTGAAGTTTCAACGGAATGCGTGTATAAGTTTTGAGAGAGAAAGCAAATAACTCTTTTGGGGGGCAGTCCTGTAGGACTGAGGGGGTCTACGGAGTGGCAATTTTTGGGGGGCAATTCCGATTTTTAATATTTTTTTTAAATGTCCTGTACAAACTTTGGTACATCATGGGTGATGAAGATTTTGTTCAAGGTTCATTCAGAATTTCATGCGTAGTTTCTGGAAGAAAGCAAATACTTCTTTTGGGGTGCAACCCAATAGACCTCTTAAGGGCCTGATTTATTTTTTTTTTTTTTTAATGTATGAACAAACTTTGGTACATCACGGGTGATGAAGGTTGTTGTCAAGTGTCACGAAATTGTGGTTGTAGTTTCGGAGAAGAAAGCAAATACATATTTTTTGTGGGGGGGGGGGGAAACCCCCGTTAAACCCCTCAGGCCCCTATTTATTTTTTATTTTTTATTTTTATGTCATGAACAAACTTTGGTACATCATGGGTGATGAAGGTTGTGGTCAAGTTTCATCAGAAAAAAAAGAATTGCATGTGAGTTTCTGAAGAAGAAGCAAATACCTATTTTGGGGGGCAACCCCGCATACGGAACCCCCTTAGGACCCCAATTGTTTTTTGTTCTTGGTAATGGCATGACAAACTTTTAGTAATATACGGTGAGAATGTTGTGGTAAAGTTTCATTCAAAATCGTAATGTGTAGTTTCATAGAAGAAATTGTAAGTTAATTTGTGGACTGACGGAACAGACGACGCACCATACCCATGAGCTCCCCGGAACTAGTTTCAAGGTGAGCATAAAAACAACTATTTATTTTTTATATATTGTCCCAGTTATTTTGTCTCTTAGTATCTCCAAATTTGGCCACTCCCCCACTGTGAATCACCCTAACTGTAAACATTGGGATGAACAGTTTATAGCTGGGTCAAGATTCAAAACTCCAGGCTAGAAAGCTTAGAAGCCGATTTGTGGCGTTCCACTTGGCCATCAAATGCAGCCATATTATGATTATGCCATTGTCATCGGTGGAATTGACTGATTAATTTTAGGTGAAAACAATTTTTAAGCGAAAAATAAACTTGAACGATATTCGAGGCTGAAATCAGTATGGGAAGATGTATCAACAAACCTAAAGTTATGTGATGATATCACTGTTGGCAGAAAGTAAGGAGGACTTTGAAAGAAACTGCCTTGCTACAGATAGTGAAGAAGAAAAGTGAAAAATCCTGGTCTTTATTTAAGCCTCCAGAAAAGAAAAAAAAAAAACTCTAAAATTCTTGTCAACTGTGAAGACA
>CM068960.1:43895032-43913109 GCA_035128595.1 Eptatretus atami | reverse complement strand
ATTAATGTTTCTTCTAACAAAAGATGGAAAACAAGGTTCTACTGTGAGGGATGAATCAAAGTATTTTGATAAACCATTGGATTTGAAAAATAAGGATGACAGAGTATATATTGATCTGCTGGACTCTCTTAATTATAGGGTTAGTCTATCTGGTGAAAGTAGGAAGAATGAGAAGGAGAAACACATTATTCAGGCTTTAAGTAGGCTTGTTCAGGTGTTAGTTTTCTTCCAAATGACCCATCACAATTAGTTAATAGACTGTTATTGCTGTTAGGTAAGTAAGAAGAGCTGGAAATAATAATTGTTTTAATAAGCATCAGCCATTTTAGACCATTAATGAACATGAAATAAATAATAAATGTCAATACAAAGACATTTTATCCCATATTAAATAAGATGAGAAGCACAATCCTTAGTTTTAATATTCACAAGTGACCACACATCTTCATTTCCATACCACTACAACTTACACAACAAAAGAATATGAGGTGTCTTTATTGTCCATGGAAACTTATAATACCTTGTTTAATTACACGCGAAAAATGACAAGTTTAGTTATAATCTGGAAGTGGATACAAAACGATAAATTTCACCCAGAGCATATGAGATTTCTCAATATCTTCCGAACTGCTCATCTTATGAAAGAACAGGGCGATGAACCAAAAAATATTGTTATAGATATTCAAAAACATACTTCAAAATCAACGCTTAAACTTAAAAATAACTACAAGGTTGATTTCACAATTGATAATTCATAAATAACCACCACCAAGCCCACCACACAGCTCCACCCACACAAGCCCCACCCATGCAAACCCACCCACATAAGCCCACCACCAGATATAGCCCCACCACACAAACTCCACCCACACAAGCCCCACCCTGTGCGCTCCCACTTTGATCCACCACCCCCCCTCATCCCACCCCCCACCCTTCCCACACCACACGGGGAGGGAGGGATGAGGGGGTGGTGGGTCGTTGGGGGAGCGCACCTACCCCCCCCAACCGTAACTCCCCCCCCACCTTTACATCTCCTTTTTTATTCTTTTCTTGTAATTAAAAATCAGATAATTTATAAGGAAGCATATATAATAAAACAAGATTACAAACATTGAGCAAAATCTTCTTTCACGGCAGTCTGATGGTTTTGTGATTTGAAAACTCGGTCAACATATTCTGTTCAAAACAAAGAGGGAAGAACAATTAGGGTAAATCTATATATTAATACTGAAGGACCAATTTTGGTGCCTCTAGCGGTCGCGTCACGTTTATCGGTACTGTGACCTAGACTGAAAGAACTTCGTACTGTAGAGTGCATCGCACATAGTGCAATAGTCAGCTTTCAATTCTGAAGCAGATAAACACTTTTCCGTTTACATTCGTTTCATGGCGACGTGTGACGTCACCGCTGAGAGGCGTCAGGACGTCATGACATCAATCGGTCATTCGCTGACGTTCATTACGTCTGTCGTCGACAGACCGTCACCGCTGAGAGGTGAATTCCACTCCTCGAAAATAGCGACTGCAATGTTAAAACCCTCTTCTGCACATGCTGACTACCTCAGAATGTGAATTTGGCACAAAAAATGTAACAAGAACATTGTACTATATATTAAACTGAGGACCAATTTTGTGCTCCTCCTAGCGGTCGCGTCACGTTTTCTCGTACTGTGACCTGGACTGAAAGAACTTCGTTCCTGTAAGAGTGCATCGCACATAGTGGCAATAGTCAACATTTCAACTCTGAAGCAGAATAAACACTTTTCGTTGAGATGGGGGCGAGGAGTGAAGAGGTGGGTGCGGGGATGAAGAGACGAGGCAGGGAGTGAAGAGGCGGGGGGCAAGGTAAGCAAATTTTTTTTGGGCAGGGGTAAGCAAATTGAAAGCGGAAGACGGGGGGAAATGGGGTGGGGGATGGTGGGCGGCGGGCTGGGTGAATTAGGCGGGGTTAGTGTGAGGGGTGGACAGGGGGGCGGGGCAAGTGGGGCGGGGAATCAAAGACAGGGGGCGGGGAGTGAAGATGCGGGGGCGGGGCCGGGGTAATTAAATTTTGGGTGGGGGTAAGCAAATTGAAGGCGGGGGGGGGGGGGTGGGAGGCGGGAGGGAATGGGCAGGGGCGGGGGATGAGTAGGCGGGGGCAAGCACGCCCTGTCCAGTCCATGTCCCTCGAGTGTGGTTGAGCTGGTGAGGGTGGTTGAATGAACGGAATCCGTCTGTGGCGGGTTCGCTAGTAAAGATATTATATCATAATATTAATAAAATAATAAAAAACATTTACCTCCAGAAGATAGTGTCGTGCAGATTCCCAGAAGATTAAGTTGTTGTTTGGTTCATACAGACAGGTGTTTAAAATGAAAAAAATAATAATAATGAGTCAACACTCAACACACACACACACACACACACACCACACACAACACACACGCACAGCACACACAAATACATACGCACACACACACACACACACATACAACACACACATCATATAAACACACATATACACAACATATACACACAAATACACACACAGACACACACATATACACAGACATACACACAGACACACACAGACACACACAGACAACACACACAACACGGATAATTTCTCACCTTTGACTCGACTCATTCAAGGTCAGAGGACGTGAGAGAACTTCTTTCCAGCCAACAAAAATGTCATTCAATTCTCTTCTGAACGATTGAATGTCTTTAAGGACGTCATTCATTTTTTGCCATTCGTCGTGGAATTCAACACCTCATTTCCAAAGCAGTTATCAACCGATGTTCTTATTGGGGACACCTGTTAGAAAAGTCACACAATAATTATTGGTGATATAGGTATTTAATTCTGTAGAAACAACAAATAATGAATGGGTTAAGGATCTCACCTCTCATCTTGGTGAAAACGATTGATCCGCAAGGTCGGAGGAATTATCTGCACAATCCATCTCTAAACAAAACATACGAGCCCGAGCAATAAAATACGAAGCCCGAGCATACGAAGCATAAATAGTAACAAGTTGATGACATCATGGAGATTACACAACAATGGGTTTTTCAGGGTGTCTCTCATAAAAGGAAATGACTTTGGGATTTTTTTGGTTGGTTCGGGTGTGAGGGGCTGAAATAAGAGTTTTATTTTCTTTTATATCAACTTAGTTTAAACAATTCTTTTTTATTAAAAGTTGTTTTGCTTGCTTTTAGCTAAACTTTTCTGTTGTGTTCTGAATGATTAAGATATAACATGAGAGACATGGGCACAGAATACTTTCTCATTTTCACAGCACGACTGTGCTCTAAAGTCACTTCCCAATTTTACAGAACTGAAGAGGATAGTGAACTTCCTTTCTTTCGTGCTTGAAGAGATAAAGTGAATATACTCGATGGAAATGAATGTTATAAGAAATTTAAGTTATTCCTGAAGTAGAACATGGACAAAATTCGTTGGTTTCGCTCTTTGAATGGAATGAAAATATGAAAGGGAAGAAGTGCTTTAATCAGTAAGTCTCAATCTTTCATCATCTCAATTTTACATTTGCTTGTATGTGAGGGAAGGGGATAGGTGGGAGAAAATGAGTCTCCTATTTTAGGCTTTTTGGGGCTTGGGTCAGAAAGTTTTTTCCTTTCCCCCCATTCATTTGAATGGCATCCCAGAAACCACATTTATCATCTACTACTGGGCACATCTGCCCATTCTTCTGTTCAAAGCTCAGTCAAGTTGTTTGGGGAGCATTGATGGACAGCAATCTCAAGTCATGCCACATATTTTCGTTTGGATTTAGGTCGGGGCTCTGACCGGGCCCACTCAAGGACATTTTCTCTTTTGTTCCTTAGCCACTCCAGTGTAGCTTTGTGTGCTTTGATCGAGTTGTCACATGCTGAAAGGGTGAACTTCCGTCCTGATTTCAGCTTTCTTGCAGGGGGCAGCAGGTTTTCTCCTCTTCAATTTTTTCTGTATTTTGCTCCATCCATTTTCCTTTCTTCTCCTGACAAGTGCCCCAGTTCCTGGGATATTCAAGGCCTTTGAAATATTTTTATGCCCATCTGCTGATCTGTGGCTTTCAACAACTTTATCCTGGAGGCTTTTGAAAGCTTCTTGGTGCTCATGGTTGAGTCTTTGCTGTAAAATGCACTACCAGCAGAGGTCAGGTCAGGTCGGTATGGAGCATGTGCCGGAGCAAGCGCGTCGCTGCTTCTCTTTCCACCGGTACTTCAGGGCCTTTGTCTGGCCACCCCCAGGCAGAGGACTGGCCCGTCCCCGTCTCCTTAAGATGCTGATCAACCTGCTGCAACACGAGGAACGTGGTCAGCCCATTGGTCTCCTCCATCTCACAAGGCTCCCTGGTCTGGTGAGAGAATTCGGTGAGCAGGATCAGCATCAGATAAACGAACCACATGTCCATACAGCAGCGGCAGCTGATGTTCACAGCTTATGCAGGTAACAAATATGCAGGTTTGAGTTCTCTTCCAGCAACCGCTCGTTGGACACAAAGTCCGGACAGCGATAGCCAAGGATCTCTGAGAGACCTGGTACCAAAGAATTAAGTCTCCATTCAGATTCCCTCGGTCAGAGTCCAAGTCTCACATCCGTAGAGCAAGACTGGAAGCAGCAAGAACCTGAAGACTCAGACTTTTGTCTTCTTGCACAGGTACCGGACAGCGCCACACCCATGATCCAGTGAATCCATGACTCCAAAGGCCTGACCCAGACGACGATTGACCTCTGGCTCACAGCCAGCAGAGACATGAATATTACTGCCAAGGTAAGTGAATCTCTCTTGTGACCCTCAACATCTCATCACAAAATCTAACAGCTGCATCCAAAGAATATTGCAATGAAAGCCTGGATCTTAGTTTTGAAACATGGAAACCATAATCCCAGTAGCCCCGACTCCTCATTCAACATCTCCGGGCCCCAAAAGGATATCCCAAGTCTCTCTGCAAGGATCACTGCATCATCTGCGAAATTCAAGGTCAGAGATCTTAACATTCCCAAAACGATGCACCACTGCTTGATTCTCTCCGACATCCTCCCCAGAATCCAGTCCATAACGAGTGCTTGCAAAGTGTGGGGCCTATAAACATTATACATCCCCCTGATGAACTCCAGTAACAACTGAAATTAGTTGGAGATGGTATCACCACATCTCACAGCACTCCCAGTGCTACAGTATAATTCAGACATCAGATTGATCAGCTTTGGTGGCACCCACGAAGACAAGAATCCACCAGACTCTAGAGAGTCAAGAGGGCATCCTGATTCAACCGAATTGAATGTCTTTGCAGAGATCAACATAGGCTGTCAGCAGCCCTGCCAAAACTCTCACTGCGTTCAGTGAGGGACCAAAGAGCAAGGATATGGTCAATCATTGACCTCTTTGGTGTAAAGCCTGACTGCTCTGGGCACTGTTGCTCAAGTAGATAGTGGTGAACATCATCAAGAATTATCTGAGCAAATGCCTTTCCTGAAACTGAGAGCAGCATCACCCCTCGTAGTTGTTGCAGTCTTGGTGAACACCCTCCCTTGCCAGAGAGGGACAACAAGGCCCCTCTCCAGTCAGTTGGGATGATGCCTGGTGTTCCAGGCAGAAGCACAGAACTGCATGCAATAACATGAGTGCAGCACTTTCCACCAGCCTTGAGAAGTTCAGCATGAATGCCACAGATCACAGGAGCTTTACTCCCATTTCAACTGGTTCACACAACAGCCTGTGTTTCACAAACCGAAGGTGGATCACAGTTGATTGGAAGTCAGCAATAGGATAGTAACATCCCCGATATCCAACTCAACAGCTAGTGGATCAGCCTGGCACAGCTGCTCAAAGTAACCGGCCCACGCGGCTTCACTTCGGACTCCTCTTTCAAAGCCACCACCCTTGCTAAAACTGCAGTACACCGAGGATGGCCTTGGAGGAACCAATGCATGAAATTCCCCTGTAAGCCAGGACAAGAATCAATTGACCACAGGTGATGCTCTACCCCCTCACAGATTCCTCGCACATAGGCTTCCTTGTCTACCCTCAGCACACAATCAGTTTTATGCCTCAACTCCCTGAACAGGTCGCAGCTCGCATTATGCCTGGCCTGTGACTCTGGTCAATGGTAATCTAGGGTCCCTTGTGAGCACAAACTTATTCTTCACCCTGACGATGAGTTCCAAGACATCACCGGCACATCAAGGATTGTGGGCTTGAAGGCACTCCACAACTCTTCAGAATTCGCCAAAGCACCAGACCCCCAAATCCCCACTCAACCTGTTCGCAAACTCCTCAGCTCCCCTCTCATCCTTGCGTTGCCATCATCCAGCCAAGGCTGGGATGGTACCATCTTCCAGATTTAAGCTGCACCTTTAAGAGTTGTTACAACAAGCCTGTGGTCTGTATTGAGGAACTGAGCACTTAAGTAGACCCTGCAGTTCTGGATCAATCCTCCAGCAAACATCAACAAGCACATGGTTCAATCTCCTTTGCCACATCACTGGCATTGGAATACCAAGTCTAGCGATGAGCCTGTGGGCATTGATACCATGAACCAGCCACTCTAAGTCCATGACTTCCTGCAAAGTTAAGGACCTTAGTGCTATTCTGGTTCACAGTTCCATGCCCATTGGATGAACACATTCTCATAGCCATCCCTATCAGTTCCAGTCGATGCATTGACATCCCCCTTGAACGAGTAATAGAATCTCGCATGAGCACTGATCAACCACAGACTCGAGTGTGACATAGAATGCGTCCTTCACAGTGAGTCACACTTGCCTCAGTGTGAGCATATACAGAGACCGAGCGAAAACGACACCCAAGGAGTGACAAATCCAAAGGCTCATATAATCACTCGTTGACCGGTGTTACCTCAATAATCATTGGAGTCAGCTTTATTGGACAAGCTACAGTAACTCCTTTGGCATGGTAACCATCAGAGCGACCAAGACCAATTAGTAGGTGTAACCACCCGCCATGAATTTCGCCACTATCCAGTCTCTGAACCTCACAGAGTGCTGCAATACCGATGTACAAACGCTTGAGCTCAGGTGATAACAGACAAGTGATTATCCTCTCTTTGGGATAGGATGTTCCAGCCACCCAGCCGAAGGAATCGCCTCAGATTAACCCAGGGAGACCGCCGTCTGGTGGACAAACACCTCCGCCCTACCCTGACACAACACTACCGCAATCCAACCCGTGTTTTCCTCTGCTGTCATCAAAAGATGGGGGTCCCAAAGCTTTGCCCCAATCCATAATCTTGGTGAGCTGCCCTTCACAGGGCAGTTTGCAAAGGAGGACTCCCACGGAGTGGGTTTTTCAGTTTCTTTGCGTTTTGGTGTGTTTTGCATCGTGAAGGGTTTTACGGTGGCTGGAATGCAAATGCTGTCACCAACCTAAAAAAATGTAACCCAACTGCAGGAGGACACCCACAGACAGTTGGGCATGAGAAAATGGATGGCTGTTGGCTCACAAGGAGCTAGTCCTCCCTTTGACAGATTTTGGTTTTAATTGTGCTGGGTGTCCATATTTATACACCCACCTCACTAGGGAACCTGGTGGCGGAGACGGTTTTGTCGCCGACAACCCGACCGTGAAACAGGTTAGTCCAGGTTTACATGGTACTTTATGTAGCAAGCCACAGATCTAATCTGGCTGACCCTAACAAAAAAATTCTGCAAGGAAACCTCCAGGAACAGCTGAATTTATTTCTGAAATTAAAGTCACTACAATTTAAACACAGGTTGAGGTCAATTAACTTGTGTGTGATTTTGAAGGTGATTGGTTACACCTGAGATAATTTTACAATTGCTGTTGTAATTGATAAGAACACTTAATCCAACCATGATATTCTCGTTTTGTATTTTTAATTAATTTTCTCAAATTTGTAGAATTTGTTTTTCACTTGGAAGTTGTGGGTTATGATGTGTAAATAAAGGTGAGAAAAAGTCTGATTTAAGGCAATTTAATTCCAGGCGATAAGGCAACAAAAGGTGAAATTTTTTTTTGAAAGCGGTGGGACTTTTCTGTAAGCACTATAGTTCCCAATATAACGTCGATGAATGAGTAATATTAAATCAAATTGATAACATAAAATATAAAGAAATTAGTCCAATGCCAGAAATCAAACCAAAAACAGTCCTAGAAATCAAAGTAGAAATGGCACTCGGTAAGAGCACATACCTCCGCCAGCCTGAACAGTTTTACGTTTTGCATCCCACTGATAGGCCAGATCTGCGTCCAGACTTTATCCAAAATCACGATCAAATAGCAATGGCAATATAAAATGAAATAAGTCCAGCAAGCTACTGCTTTCAATGAAATAGAAACAAGATTTAATGAGAGAAAATATTTTCTTCCATATGTACAGCGTATATTCCATCAATTCAGCAACACATCAATTCCAACCTTCATCATATGCTGCATTAAATATCCTTCCTGAATTTATCATTTATCAAGTTTGTCTGAATGGATAAAAACCAGAGGCTATTAACACAGTTAGCTGCAGATACAATAGAAGAACATCAGAGGGGATTAACTCGGGAATAGTTTTTGCAACTAAATTGGCACCATGCTCTCAATCCATTAATGGAGATTAGGATTAGCTCTGTGCTGTCTGGACTGATGATGCCTGCGGTCTGGATGTGGACCGTGGTCCGCCCTTTTGAGGACCCTTGCTGTATAGAGTGTAGATAATATCACCTTTTTCATTCAATATTGTCCACATAAGTCACAGCAGTCACTCTATTATTCTAAAAGAACCCTGGTAAATGGAAATATAAACAGGCACGCTTTCTCACACACCTAGCCGAGCTTGACTACTTAAGGTGAAGTGGCTAAGCATCAAAGAGCGATTCAGAAAATAAATAAACAAATAAACCCAAGACTGTGTCAATCTCAAAAAGCACACAAGAAATGCCACAATAAAGCAGTGGTGAGGAAAAATGATGAGGAAAGGCACATTGGTGTGTTGATAAATGTGCAATGCCCTAAAATTGACTACACTATGTATGATCATTGTTCAGACAGCTGTGCTTCGCTGCTGAGACTTAATAGCAATTGTTTTCAAAATGGAGGAATTTTTATTGCTCAATTTTCCTTCTCTAAATATTCATTTCTGTCATGCGGAAGCTGTTTTGTGGTTATGTGTGTTTTCACCTTGTTCATGGTTAAAAGGAATTTTAATTGCACTATGTAAAGCCAATTTTATATTTGGGTTAACAAAGCCAACATAAATGCTCGAGGTTGAAAACAACCGAATGAGTATTGTTTTTCAAATTATAAAGGATTGCATCATTTCCACACTTTGGAACTGTTTGTCTGGTGTGTCACTTTAAGGCAAGAAATGGCTTTTTGTTAAAGGCTCTACCGTCTACAGTGATCAACTCACTGTGAAAGCAAACTGATTATTCGATTAAAGAAGTAAAGGTTGGATATTGCTCTACAATCCTTGGCATGGCGCATGCACATAAAAGCTCTCAACTTGGTTTGAGTTGCTTGCTTCTGTGCATACCGAGTAATGTAGGGAGAGCGAGAGCGAGAGAGACAGACAGAGTGAGAGACACAGACAGATAGAGCAGAAGATGAGAGAACACAGACAGAGTGAGAGACACAGAAAGACAGACAGAGTGAGAGAACGTTGAAGGGTGGAAGATCTAACACTGTCTTAATTTCGAATATCATGGCATTTAACTGCCCAATTTGTGCAAGTGTATCATATCATATCATAAAGGGACAAAGGAAAGTTGGAAATTAGAAATGTGCAGCAAGTACCCCAATATGACACTTTCCTGACAAGCAAGTCTCACTTTAGCCTTGCTGCTTCTGTTCTCTCTTCTCACTTTCCTCCCACAGCCCACCCAGATCCTTACTTCCATAATCCCACATCTGTTACACTTACAATTATAAGCTGAATGCTCACACTTCATTCCTTCATCTCTATTCTCTTATCTCTGGAACCGACTCCCCGTATCTGTTTGTCTCGTGCCCCTCCCTCCAATCCTTCCATTGTGCTGCCCATCATCATCTTGGTGCTTCCTGTCTTCTACTCTTGCTGAACTCCTCCCCTCCCCCTCCCTCCTTCCCCTTCCCTTTCTATCACTCATTTACTCATGTGCAATGTTTTTGTTTCCCTGTTCCCTTTGATTCTATGTGAACCGACTACCCTCCTTTTTTAGCTCCTCCACGAACCTAGATTTCTGCATTGAAAAGAAAAAGAAAAGGACCTGGATCATGAGATAGCACGAAATGCTTTACAATGTAAATGTAATGAACTTCCATCTAAAACAAGGTTTTCTGCAAGATTCATCTACGGGCATGTCTTGTAAGACATCTATGGACAGATAATTGCAAGTTATTTCCCCTTACACCTCCATAAATAACCAACAAGCATCACGCATCATTAGATTTTTCATATGAATATCAATCTTCTCATTGCCTAGCCGACTTTTCCACCAAACAATTACATCACATGTCCTTGAAATATTACTGCAAGAATTGCTGGAAATGAATTACCTCCCGAGAGCTGTGGCTCTTCCTAGAAGGGAGGTTGAAAAGAGGTCATTGTTTAAAATAGAAGATACCATTAAACTATTACTGTCTTATGGCTATATAGAAGTTATATCCAATCACCACACACGATTTTTTCTCACCTATCCATTCTACTTTTATACTGTTTCAAAAATAAAGCTTTAACGACCAGAATAACTGTCAAACTTGCAGGCTTACATTCCCCGATAGCAGGATGGGCAGCTATATGGGTTTGTTTGTAGCGCATTCGTTGAAAATCAGGTTCTTCCCAACTGTCGACCCACATTTTTTGCAAATTTAATTGCTCATGTGCAAGCAAGAAATTTCTCCAGATGTTTTCATATTTTAGATGAAGATCCTGCTAGTTTCAATCCTGATTAAATAAAATAAAAAGCAGCAATATGTTTGCATGGAAGGAGGTTGCACGACAGAGTCCTTCCACAGACGACATTAAAGTTGTCTCCAAACATAACCCAGACATAAATCATAAAGCCCTCGATGCAGGATGGCTTATCTGCAACAGTAACCTTCATTAACTCCACCACCAAAAGGTGCGGAGTTTATGTTTTTCACCCCTGTCTGTCTCTTTTTTTCTGTTGCCTGTGAGCAGGAATATCTCGAAAAGTTATGTCCGGATTCGGACGAAACTGTTGGACAAGTTCGGTGTATGCCAAGGACGAAATATATAGATTGTGGTGAAGATCCGAATCCAGATCCAGATCCAGATACCAGAATTTTAAAAGTGATTCTTCACCATTGAGAGATCGGGCCAAAACGATATATACGTAGCACAATTAATATCTTAAACAGTTCTGGACGGATTCGACGAAACCTGGTGGACAGGTTGGGTGTATGACGAGGACGAATTGATTCGATTTTGGTGAAGCTCACGATTTCCGGATCCAGATACCAGAGTTAAAAAAAAATTTTTAAAAGTTATTCTTTATAATTGAGAGATCGAGCCAAAAACGATATACAAGCATGATATTTCAAAAGTTTTGGATGGGTTATCAACAAAACTACGTGAGCATGTTTGGGTAGGTGACAAGAACAGGGCGATTAGCTTTTGGTTCAGGTCCGGATGCTGATCCGGCCTATCAGTGGATACAAACCTATAACTGTTTTAGCCTGGTGGAGTTATGTGGCTCTCCCGAGTGCCATTCTAATTGTGACTGCAAGTCGGCTGCTTACCATTATTCTGAACTCATAAAAATGAAGTTAAAATATGTACAAACGTTCACATATTTGCAAACACTCTGGAATAGTTAAGTAATAAATCGTGAAGAATCATTGCTGGAAAAAACAAGGTTTTATTTTTTCCTACAACTAAAGTTGTCGAAACCTGGGAACAAACAGATACTGTACTTGCAGTGCCAGTGCACAGAAATATTGCAGCATTCTCACCATTTACCACATGTATAATATTGTGAATAAAATCTTTTTTTAATTTTTGTTTTCAGTTTTCCACCAGAATGATGAAAACAGACATTTTCCTCCTCTCTTCGACAGCCATTAAGAGCCAAAAAAAAGTTTTTCTATACTGCATCTTATTAAACATCTCATTTAAAAACAATAACTTATTGAATGAGAAATATTTTTGTCAACCTTTTTTTTCAGACGAGTACAATTTTTAAATTTGCTTCTCTGAAATTGGTAGAAATGTAGTTCCTTTTTCATTGGATTTATACACTTTGACATTAAGATATAAATAATATGTAAAGTATAATTAAATATATGATATGAAATGATCGTACGGTAATAATGATTGATTTATGATATATGTGTATTTTTTGATTCAAATTTTGAAATGTTGATGATATAAGATATAACTGTAAATTTAAATTAATTCAAATTTGGTAAACTGGCTAAAAGTATTGGCTAATATAAAACATTTGTAACATACATGATATCAATTATTGCATTATAAAGGAAAGAAACAAGTGACTTTCAACCAACATGCTAATATATTTACAATTTGTTGCATCACAGCTATTAAACATGAAAAACATGATAATCCAATTTTGAGTTGCATGTCTATATTTTTAGTTTTTGGTCATCAATTACATCACCTCCAACAAAATTGTATTTCAAAAAGGACCCACCAAGAGGTTAGAATAATATCTGATTGATTTAAACTATTTTTAATTACACTAGAAACAACCACTCCCTTCTGGAGTGGCCAGGAGAGGGGGGGGATGGGCAGGTCATGTGTATGTGTTGCACAATGCCGACGGCAGTGCTAATATTATATTAACCTCTGCCAACAAAGGTTGATTGATGTTATGTTCTCACCCCTGCCTGTCTTTTTTGTTACTGCAACATCTAAGATTTTTCAAAGTATATTTGGTCAATCGATTTTGTTATTCTGTTTGTCTGTTTGTGTCTGACTGTCTGCTTATCGCCTCCAGGTCACAATTCTAAACCTGATCGTCATGAAACTTTACAAGTTGTAGAGGTAGTCTCAATTGAGAAGCCTATTGATTTTGAGGTCAAAGGTTATCTGAGTCAATTTCTAAAATCAATCTATTTTTAATCCGATTGACTTGAAATTTGAACAATATTTGCATTTGCATCACTGGAATGGGAAACCAACTATTTTTGAAATCTAAAGGTCAAAGGTCAACTCAAGGTCAAACTTCTAAAAATCATCAATTTCAACAACTGAAAAAATCGTCAATTTACAATCCTATTAAGCTAAAAGTTGAACAGGTTTTGCATAGTCTATCACTGATTGTGAAAGCAACTATTTTTGAGGTCAAAAGGGCAAAGGTCAATGCAAAAGTTAAACTTCTAAAATCAGCAATTGCAATCTGAAAAAAGAATCAATTTTCATCTGATTGACCTGAGCTTTGGTTAAGATTGTGAATTTTAATCTTAATGAAATGGACAATTTGATGTATCCATGGCAACTTTTGGAAGAGGAGGTGGATTTTTGCAAGCGTTGTGCCTCTCCACGACGTCTTTTTCTTGTTTGGCTGTTTGTCTGTCTCTTTTGTGTGCAGGATATCTCAAAAAGTTGTCGATGGATTTGGATGAAATTTTGTGGGCAGGTTGGGTATGTAACAAGGACGAACTGATTTGATTTGGTGACGATCCAGATCCAGATCCGGCTAATATAATTTTTGAAGTGATTCTTCACTATTGAGAGATTGGGCCAAAAACGATATATGACACGATATCTCAAAGTTTGTGGACGGATTCGGACTAAACTTGGTGGACATGTTCGATTGTGTAATAAGTAAGAATTGATTCATTTTTTTGGTGAAGGTCCAAATCTGGATCTGATAATTTTTTACAGTGATTCTTCACTATTGAGAGATCAGGCCAGAAATGATACATAGCATGATATCTCAAAAAATTGAGGATGGATTTGAACGAAACTTGGTGGAACAGGTAGGGTGTGTGACAAGACGAATTCATGTGGTTATGGTGAAGATCCGAATCCGGATCCGATACGAGAGTTATTTAATTTTTAAAAGTGATCTTCACTATTAGAGAAAGGGCTAAAAACGATATTTAGCATGATTTTATGTCAAAAATTTATTGGGCCTGAAATGTTCTTATTTGATCAGGCATTGTGCGGCAGAGGTATGCGCTACTGAGTGCCTTTCTAGTTATTATTATTATTCTTTAATATGGACACAATTATCTCCATTCTGTGGGGTTGGCTGGAAGAAGCTTGGTCCAAGTCTTTCATGAACCGCGCTGTCTAAGCCTGATGTTTGACTAATGTTCGGCAGGAATTGAAAATTGTTCAGGGAGCCAGAGATAGATCGTCTACTCTTTCAAAGGACTCCATGGGATGTTTAATGTCACCACCTAATGCCAGCAATGGTACGCACAGTTTAACATCCATCTGAGGGTGGGACATACATTGATGAATCACCCAGTCTGTAAACCACCAAGATAGTTTATAGTAGGGTAGGATTCAAACCCAGGTTACAGCTTAGAGTGTAAGGGTGCATACTGAGTTGCCAGCCCTTATACATGTTCTAAATAACATAGGGGCAATAACCCTGGGTGCACACCTGATAGCGGCTGGATAAGATAACCAGGAACCACTGTTAGGTATGGATGACCCAAAAATATTTAATGGAGAAGAAAGTAAAATACCTGTTGACTGTTGTGGAAGTACAGCTCATACATATTGTTACGGATTTCAGAATCCGATCCGACGAATGCATACAAACATCCAGGTCCTCAGATAGTTATTTCCTGAAATGCATGTCCAGGATAGACCTATCCCATGTGTGTGGGATACTAAATGTGATAACATTGAGTAGAGTAAAGAATAGATTCCCTCTCTTATGGATAGTCTTTTTTTTCTTTTTTACGCAGACACATTCATGCACGGAGATAGCCATGAGCCCAACGGAGGCTCAACACCCACCTTTTTCCATCGACGTTTTAACACCCTGTTCAACAGCTCCATGGAGCTAACTGGCTGGCTCTTTTTCATATCGGGCTGAACATTGAGATGATAACTGTTGACGTTTTAATGAGCGCTTCACATTTTCGCTCGTAATTCCTGACAAATGGCTGCTTTTTGCATTCGTCCAGCAGCACAGGCATGGCGTTGTGGTCCAGGAGTGATCGCGGGACAGGCGGGTTTGTCACGGCAACGATTCACAAATGGGGCGGGTGGGATTGTGGCTGGAGTCTGCGCACGCCCAGATGGGCTGCCTGTAAAAAAGCACGACGACGACAAGCAGTCAGTCGGGTGGTCAGTAGAACAACGAGTCAGTTTGTGAGTCAGTTAGCGTCACGTCGGTATCAGTCAGATGGCTTTACCAGTCAGTCGGAGTCCGTCAGTCAGGTGGCTTTACCAAGTCAGTCAGAGTCCAGTCAGTCAGAGACGCTTTACCAGTCAGTCGGAGTCCAGTCAGTCAGGCGGCCTTTACCAGTCAGTCGGAGTCCAGTCAGTCAGATGACTTTACCACAGTCAGTCGAAGTCCAGCAGTCAGAGACTTTACAGTCAGTCATAGTCCAGTCAGTCAGACGACTTTAACACAGTCAGTCGTAGTCCAAGTCAGTCAGACGATTTACCAGTACTCGAGTCAGTCAGTCAGACGACTTTACCAGTCAGTCAGAGGTCCAGTCAGTCAGACGACTTACCAGTCAGTCGTGAGTCCAGTCAGTAACGCTTTTCCAGTCAGTCAGTGCCAGTGAGTTGGTGACAGCCTCAGCACCTCCAGTTCCTCACAGTGCCTCAGCGCCTCAGCACTTCACAGTGTCTCACAGCTCCTAACAGCTGTCCGTCGGTTGTGGCTCCTGGTGACTCCTGGCGGTGGGTGAACGCTCGGACCGTTAATGCTCCTTCTGCTCGAGATCCTCTTGGCATACCTGATTCTTGGCGTCCCTGGTTCCTAGGTGCTGGCAATGGACAAGGCACGCTCACACATTTAGGACGTTTTTATTTGATGGACGACTTTCTATTTGGTGAGCGAGATGATTTCTCTTCGCCCCCTGAATGATCTGCTGGGTACCCTTATCTGTGTTTAATTGTTAAGTAAGAGGCATAGAGATAAGCATCTGCCCTTTGTCCTTTTTTTCTCTCAGTGTCTGATTGATTATTTATTTGCTTACGATTATTTTGATTGATTTTTTTTATTATTTTCCTTTTTAAATAAATTGCATTGTTGACGTTCCAACCTGTCCGTGTTTGTCCTTTCTTCCATTGATCCAGCATTGTCTGAAGCTCGTTAGACTGAGAGGTAATTTCCACACGAATTGACTCTGTAATAGTCGGCACGCACGACAGCGGTTAAACGCTCGGCCGTCCTAATTATGATCTAATCAAGATAAGATTGGTGCTTTGCCGAGGGCGCGCTCCCCGTTCAGGAAACCAGGTGACCTCTAGTTAAACGGCATAATTAGATGGTGGACACTGGAACTCGTGGTTAACTGAGTGGCGTTCATGGTTATTAAGCAACCCACCAGTACCATAAAGTTAATTGTGAGTGGTGGCACCAGGTCCGGCTCTTCTGAGGACAAACAGGGATTAAACCCCTCGTAAATAACTCTGTACGGGTACCGAGTGTATTATGAGGGGGTTTAATCCCACGGCTGTAACAATATGTTATGAGGGGCAAATGACGCGTTGGTTGTCGATGTATAATATAGTCGTTCCAACATGGTGCTCACTTCAACGGGTGTGTGTGTGAATCATTCCCGGTATTCGGCTACTGTGACAATACCCTATGGATTTTTTATTTTAATGCATGAAAAAACCTTGGGACATCAGGGTGATGAAGGTTGTGGTGAAGTTTCAACGGAATGCGTGTATAAGTTTCTGAGAGAGAAAGCAAATAACTCTTTTGGGGGGCAGTCCTGTAGGACTGAGGGGGTCTACGGAGTGGCAATTTTTGGGGGGCAATTCCGATTTTTAATATTTTTTTTAAATGTCCTGTACAAACTTTGGTACATCATGGGTGATGAAGATTTTGTTCAGGTTCATCAGAATTTCATGCGTAGTTTCTGAAGAGAAGCAAATACTTCTTTTGGGGTGCAACCCAATAGACCTCATTAGGGCCTGATTTTTTTTTTTTTTTTTTAATGTCATGAACAAACTTTGGTACATCACGGGTGATGAAGGTTGTTGTCAAGTGTCACGAAATTGTGTGTGTAGTTTCGGAGAAGAAAGCAAATACATATTTTTTGTGGGGGGGGGGGGAAACCCCCGTTAAACCCCTCAGGCCCCTATTTATTTTTTATTTTTTATTTTTATGTCATGAACAAACTTTGGTACATCATGGGTGATGAAGGTTGTGTCTAAGTTTCATCAGTAAAAAAAAAAAGAATTGCATGTGTTAAGTTTCTGAAGAAGAAAGCAAATACCTATTTTGGGGGGCAACCCCGCATACGGAACCCCCTTAGGACCCCAATTGTTTTTTGTTCTTGGTAATGGCATGACAAACTTTTAGTAATATACGGTGAGAATGTTGTGGTAAAGTTTCATTCAAAATCGTAATGTGTAGTTTCATAGAAGAAATTGTAAGTTAATTTGTGGACTGACGGAACAGACGACGCACCATACCCATGAGCTCCCCGGAACTAGTTTCAAGGTGAGCATAAAAACAACTATTTATTTTTTATATATTGTCCCAGTTATTTTGTCTCTTAGTATCTCCAAATTTGGCCACTCCCCCACTGTGAATCACCCTAACTGTAAACATTGGGATGAACAGTTTATAGCTGGGTCAAGATTCAAAACTCCAGGCTAGAAAGCTTAGAAGCCGATTTGTGGCGTTCCACTTGGCCATCAAATGCAGCCATATTATGATTATGCCATTGTCATCGGTGGAATTGACTGATTAATTTTAGGTGAAAACAATTTTTAAGCGAAAAATAAACTTGAACGATATTCGAGGCTGAAATCAGTATGGGAAGATGTATCAACAAACCTAAAGTTATGTGATGATATCACTGTTGGCAGAAAGTAAGGAGGACTTTGAAAGAAACTGCCTTGCTACAGATAGTGAAGAAGAAAAGTGAAAAATCCTGGTCTTTATTTAAGCCTCCAGAAAAGAAAAAAAAAAAACTCTAAAATTCTTGTCAACTGTGAAGACA
>CM068960.1:43880446-43892479 GCA_035128595.1 Eptatretus atami | reverse complement strand
GAGAGAACTTCTTTCCAGCCAACAAAAATGTCATTCAATTCTCTTCTGAACGATTGAATGTCTTTAAGGACGTCATTCATTTTTTGCCATTCGTCGTGGAATTCAAACACCTCATTTTCCAAAGCAGTTATCAACGATGTTCTTATTGGGGACAACCTGTTAGAAAAAGTCACACAATAATTATTGGTTGTATAGTGATTTAATTCTGTATGAAACAACAAATAATGAATTGGGTTAAGGATCTCACCTCTCATCTTGTGAAAACGATTGATCCGCAAGGTCGGAGGAATTATCTGCACAATCCATTCTCTAAAAACAAAAAATTACGGGAAAGGGGGGGCCGAAAGCAATAAATACGAAGCCCGAGCATACGAAGGCAATAAATAGTACAAGTTGATGACATCATGGGAGATTACACAACAATGGGTTTTTCAGGGTGTCTCTCATAAAGGAAATGACTTTGGGATTTTTTTGGCTTGGTTCGGGTGTGAGGGCTGAAATAGAGATTTTATCTTTTCTTTTATATCAAACTTAGGTTTAAAACATATTCTTTTTATTAAAAGTTGTTTTTGCTTGCTTTAGCTAAACTTTGTTCTGTTGGTGTTCTGATGATTTAAGATATAACCATGAGAGACATGGGCACAGAATACTTCCTCATTTTCACAGCACGACTGTGCTCTTAAAGTCACTTCCCAATTTTACAGAACTGAAGGAGGGATAGTGAACTTCCCTTTCTTTCGTGCTTGAAGAGATAAAGTGAATATACTCGATGGAAATGAATGTTATAAGAAATTTAAGTTATTCCCTGAAGTAGAACATGGACAAAAATTCGTTGGTTCGCTCTTTGAATGGAATGAAAATATGGAAAGGGAAGAAGTGCTTTAATCAGTAAGTCTCAATCTTTCATCATCTCAATTTTACATTTGCTTGTATGTGAGGGAAGGGGATAGGTGGGGAGAAAATGAGTCTCCTATTTTAGGCTTTTGGGGCTTGGGTCAGAAAGTTTTTCCCTTTCCCCCCATTCATTTGAATGGGCATCCCAGAAACCACATTTATCATCTACTACTGGGCAACATCTGCCCATTCTTCTGTTCAAGCTCAGTCAAGTTGTTTGGGGAGCATTGATGGACAGCAATCTTCAAGTCATGCCACATATTTTCGTTTGGATTTAGGTCGGGGCTCTGACCGGGCCACTCAAGGACATTTCTCTTTTTGTTCCTTAGCCACTCCAGTGTAGCTTTGTGTGCTTTGGATCGTTGTCATGCTGAAAGGTGAACTTCCGTCCTGATTTCAGCTTTCTTGCAGGGGGCAGCAGGTTTTCCTCTTCAATTTTTTCTGTATTTTGCTCCATCCATTTTCCTTTCTCTCCTGACAAGTGCCCCAGTTCCTGGGATATTCAAGGCCTTTGAAATATTTTTATGCCCATCTGCTGATCTGTGGCTTTCAACAACTTTATCCTGGAGGTCTTTTGAAAGCTTCTTGGTGCTCATGGTTGAGTCTTTGCTGTAAAATGCACTACCCAGCAGAGGTCAGGTCAGGTCGGTATGGCAGCATGTGCCGGAGCAGCGCGTCGCTGCTTCCTCTTTCCACCGGTACTTCAGGAGCCTTTGTCTGGCCACCCCCCAGGCAGAGGCCTGGCCCGTCCCCGTCTCCTTAAGATGCTGATCAACCTGCTGCAACAACGAGGAACGTGGTCAGCCCATTGGTCTCCTCCACTCACAAGGCTCCCTGGTCTGGTGAGAGAATCTGGTGAGCAGGATCAGCATCAGATAAACGAACCACATGTCCATACAGCGGCAGCTGATGTTCACAGCTTATGCAGGTAACAAATATGCAGGTTTGAGTCTCTCTCAGCAACCGCTCGTTGGACACAAAGTCCGGACAGCGATAGCCAAGGATTCTCTGAAGAGACCTGGTACCAAAGGAATTAAGTCTCCATCTCAGATCCCTGGTCAGAGTCCAAGTCTCACATCCGTAGAGCAAGACTGGAAGCAGCAAGAACCTGAAGACTCAGACTTTTGTCTTCTTGCACAGGTACCGACAGCGCCACACCCCATGATCCAGTGAATCCATGACTCCAAAGGCCTGACCCAGACGACGATTGACCTCTGGCTCACAGCCAGCAGAGACATGAATATTACTGCCAAGGTAAGTGAATCTCTCTGTGACCTCAACATCCTCATCACAAAAATCTAACAGCTGCATCCAAGATATTGCAATGAAAGCCTGGATCTTAGTTTTGAACATGGAAACCCATAATCCCAGTAGCCCTGACTCCTCATTCAACATCTCCAGGGCCCCCAAAAGGATATCCCAAGTCTCTGCAAGGATCACTGCATCATCTGCGAAATCAAGGTCAGAGATCTTAACATTCCCAAACGATGCACCACTGCTTGATCTCTCCGACATCCTCCCCAGAATCCAGTCCATACGAGTGCTGCAAAGTGTGGGGCCTATATACATTATACATCCCCCTGATGAACTCCAGTAACAACTGAAAATTAGTTGGAGATGGTATCACCACATCTCACAGCACTCCCAGTGCTACAGTATAATTCAGACATCAGATTGATCAGCTTTGGTGGCACCCCACGAAGACCAAGAATCCACCAGACTCTAGAGAGTCAAGAGGGCATCCTGATTCACCGAATTGAATGCTTTGCAGAGATCAACATAGGCTGTCAGCAGCCCCTGCCAAAACTCTCACCTGCGTTCAGTGAGGACCCAAAGAGCAAGGATATGGTCAATCATTGACCTCTTTGGTGTAAAGCCTGACTGCTCTGGGCACTGTTGCTCAAGTAGATAGTGGTGAACATCATCAAGAATTATCTGAGCAAATGCCTTTCCTGAAACTGAGAGCAGCATCACCCCTCGGTAGTTGTTGCAGTCTTGGTGAACACCCTTCCCTTGCCAGAGAGGGACAACAAGGCCCCTCTCCCAGTCAGTTGGGATGATGCCTGTGTTCCAGGCAGAGCACAGAACTGCATGCAATAACATGAGTGCAGCACTTCCACCAGCCTTGAGAAGTTCAGCATGAATGCCACAGATCACAGGAGCTTTACTCCCATTTCAACTGGTTCACCACAGCCTGTGTTTCCACAAACGAAGGTGGATCACAGTTGATTGGAAAGTCAGCAATAGGGATAGTAACATCCCCGATATCCAACTCAACAGCTAGTGGATCAGCCTGGCACAGCTGCTCAAAGTAACCGGCCCAGCGGGCCTTCACTTCGGACTCCTCTTTCAAGAGCCCACCACCCTCTGCTAAAACTGCAGTACACCGAGGGATGGCCTTGGAGGAACGCAATGCATGAATTCCCCTGTAAGCAGGACAAGAATCAATTGACCACAGGTGATGCTCTACCCCCTCACAGATTCCTCGCACATAGGCTTCCTTGTCTACCCTCAGCACACATACAGTTTTATGCCTCAACTCCCTGAACAGGTCAGCTCGGCCATTATGCCTGGCCCTGTGACTCTGGTCAATGGTATCTAGGGTCCCTTGTGAGACAAACTTATTCTTCACCTGACGATGAGTTCCAAGACATCCACCGGCAACATCAAGGATAGTGGGCTTGAAGGCACTCCACAACTCTTCAGAATTCGCCAAAGCACCCAGACCCCCAAATCCCCACTCAACCTGTTCGCAAACTCCTCAGCTCCCCTCTCATCCTTGAGCTTGCCATCATCCAGCCAAGGCTGGGATGGTACCATTCTTCCAGATTTAAGCTGCACCTTTAGAGTTGTTACAACAAGCCTGTGGTCTGTATTGAGGAACTGAGCACTTAAGTAGACCCTGCAGTTCTGGATCATCCTCCAGCAAACATCAACAAGCACATGGTCAATCTCCTTTGCCACATCACTGGCATTGGAATACCAAGTCTAGCGATGAGCCTGTGGGCATTGATACCATGAACCAGCCACTCTAAGTCCATGACTTCCTGCAAAGTTAAGGACCTTAGTGCTATTCTGGTTCACAGTTCCATGCCCATTGGGATGAACACATGTCTCATAGCCATCCCTATCAGTTCCAGTCGATGCATTGACATCCCCCTTGACGAGTATAGAATCTCGCATGAGCCACTGATCAACCACAGACTCGAGTGTGACATAGAATGCGTCCTTCACAGTGAGATCACTTGCCTCAGTGTGAGCATATACAGAGACCAGCGAAACGACACCCAAGGAGTGACAAATCCAAAGGCTCATAATCCACTCGTTGACCGGTGTTACCTCAATAATCATTGGAGTCAGCTTATTGGACACAGCTACAGTAACTCCTTTGGCATGGTAACCATCAGAGCGACCAGACCAATAGTAGGTGTAACCACCCGCCATGATTTCGCCACTATCCAGTCTCTGAACCTCACAGAGTGCTGCAATACCGATGTACAAACGCTTGAGCTCAGGTGATAACAGACAAGTGATTATCCTCTCTTTGGGATAGGATGTTCCAGGCACCCAGCCGAAGGAATCGCCTCAGATTAACCCAGGGAGACCGCCGTCTGGTGGACAACACCTCCGCCCTACCCTGACACACACTACCGCAATCCAACCCGTGTTTTTCCTCCTGTCATCAAAGATGGGGGGTCCCAAAGGCTTTGCCCCAATCCCATAATCTGGTGAGCTGCCCTTCACAGGGCAGCTGCAAAGGAGGTACTCCCACGGAGTGGGTTTTCAGTTTTCTTTGCGTTTTTGGTGTGTTTTGCATCGTGAAGGGTTTTACGGTGGCTGGAATGCAAATGCTGTCACCAACCTAAAAAAATGTAACCCAACTGCAGGAGGACACCCACAGACAGTTGGGCATGAGAAATGGATGGCTGTTGGCTCACAAGGAGCTAGTCCTCCCTTTGACAGATTTTGTTTTAATTGTGCTGGGTTGTCCATATTTATACACCCACCTCACTAGGGAACCTGGTGGCGGAGACGGTTTTGTCGCCGACAACCCGACCGTGAAACAGGTTAGTCCAGGTTTACATGGTACCTTTATGTAGCAAGCCACAGATCTAATCTGGCCTGACCTAACAAAAAAAATTCTGCAGAGGAAACCTCCAGGAACAGCTGATTTTATTCTGAAATTATGAGTCACTACAATTTAACACAGGTTGAGGTCAATTAACTTGGTGTGTGATTTTGAAGGTGATTGGTTACACCTGAGATAATTTACAATTGCTGTTGTAATTGATAAGACACTTATCCAACCATGATATTCTCGTTTTGTATTTTTAATTAATTTTCTCAAATTTGTAGAATTTGTTTTTCACTTGGAAGTTGTGGGTTATGATGTGTAAATAAAGGTGGAAAAAGTCTGATTTAAGGCAATTTAATTCCAGGCGATAAGGCAACAAAAGGTGAAATTTTTTTGAAAGCGGGTGGGACTTTCTGTAAGCACTATAGTTTCCAATATAACGTCGATGAATGAGTAATATTAAATCAAATTGATAACATAAAATATAAATGAAATTAGTCCAATGCAGAAATCAAACCAAAAACAGTCTAGAAATCAAGTAGAATGGCACTCGGTAGAGCACATACCTCCGCCAGCCTGAACAGTTTACGTTTTGCATCCCACTGATAGGCCAGATCTGCGTCCAGACTTTATCCAAATATCACGATCAAATAGCAATGGCAATAAAATGAAATAAGTCCAGCAAAGCTACTGCTTTCAATGAAATAGAAACAAGATTTAATGAGAGAAAATATTTTCTTCCATATGTACAGCGTATATTCCATCAATTCAGCAACACATCAATTCCACCTTCATCATATGCTGCATTAAATATCCCTTCCTGAATTTATCATTTATCAAGTTTGTCTGAATGGATAAACACCAGAGGCTATTAACACAGTTAGCTGCAGATACAATAGAAGAACATCAGAGGGGATTAACTCGGGAATAGTTTTGCAACTAAATTGGCACCATGCTCTCAATCCATTAATGGAGATTAGGATTAGCTCTGTGCTGTCTGGACTGATGATGCCTGCGGTCTGGATGTGGACCGTGGTCCGCCTTTTGAGGACCCTTGCTGTATAGAGTGTAGATAATATCACTTTTTCATTCAAATATTGTCCACATAAGTCACAGCAGTCACTCTATTATTCTAAAAGAACCCTGGTAAATGGAAATATAAACCAGGCACGCTTTCTCAACCACCTAGCCGAGCTTTGACTACTTAAGGTGAAGTGGCTAGCATCAAGAGCCGATTCAGAAAATAAATAAACAAATAAACCCAAGACTGTGTCAATCTCAAAAGCACACAAGAAATGCCACAAATAAGCAGTGGTGAGGAAAAATGATGAGGAAAGGCACATTTGGTGTGTTGATAAATGTGCAATGCCCTAAAATGACTACACTATGTATGATCATTGTTCAGACAGCTGTGCTTCGCTGCTGAGACTTAAATAGCAATTGTTTTCAAATGGAGGAATTTTTATTGCTCAATTTTCCTTTCTAAAATATTTCATTTCTGTCATGCTGAAGCTGTTTTGTGGTTATGTGTGTTTTCACCTTGTTCATGGTTAAAAGGAATTTTTAATTGCACTATGTAAAGCAATTTTATATTTGGGTTAACAAAGCCAACATAAAATGCTCGAGGTTTGAAACAACCGAATGAGTATTGTTTTCAAATTAATAAAGGATTGCATCATTTTCCACACTTTGGAACTGATTGTCTGGTTGTGTCACTTTAAGGCAAGAAATGGCTTTTTGTTAAAGGCTCTACCGTCTACAGTGATCAACTCACTGTGAAAGCAAACTAGATATTCGATAAAGAAGTAAAGGTTGGATATTGCTCTACAATCCTTGGCATGGCAGCATGCACATAAAGCTCTCAACTTGGTTTGAGTTGCTTGCTTCTGTGCATACCGAGTAATGTAGGGAGAGCGAGAGCGAGAGAGACAGACAGAGTGAGAGACACAGACAGAGTGAGAGACACAGACAGAGTGAGAGACAGACAGAGTGAGAGAACGTTGAAGGGCTGGAAGATCTAACACTGTCTTAATTCGAATATCATGGCATTTAACTGCCCAATTTGTGCAAGTGTATCATATCATATCATAAAGGGAACAGAGAAAGTTGGAAATTAGAAATGTGCAGCAAGTACCCCAATATGACACTTTCCTGACAAGCAAGTCTCACTTTTAGCCTTGCTGCTTCTGTTCTCTCTTCTCACTTTCCTCCCACAGCCCACCCAGATCACTTACTTCCATAATCCCACATCTGGTTACACTTACCAATTATAAGCTGAATGCTCACCTTCATTCCTTCATCTCTATTCTCTTATCTCTGGAACCGACTCCCCGTATCTGTTGTCTCGTGCCCCTCCCTCCAATCCTTCCATTGTGCTGCCCATCATCATCTTGTGCTTCCTGTCTTCTACTCTTGCTGAACTCCTCCCCTCCCCCTCCCTCCTTCCCCTTCCCTTTCTATCACTCATTTACTCATGTGCAATGTCTTTGTTTCCCTGTTCCCCTTTGATTCTATGTGAACCGACTACCCTCCATCTTTTAGCTCCTCCACGAACCTAGATTTCTGCATTGAAAAAGAAAAAAGAAAAAGGACCTGGATCATGAGATAGCAACGAAAATGCTTTACAATGTAAATGTAAATGAACTTCCATCTAAAACCAAGGTTTTCTGCAAGATTCATCTTACAGGGCATGTCTTGTAGACACTATTGGACAGATAATTGCAAGTTATTTCCCCCTTACACTCCATAATAACCAAGCATCACGCATCATTAGATTTTTCATATGATATCAATCTTCTCATTGCCTAGCCGACTTTCCACCAACAATTACATCACAGATGTCCTTGAATATTACTCAAGTATTGCTGGAAATGAATTACCTCCCGAGAGCTGTGGCTCTTCCTAGAAGGGGAGGTTGAAAAGAGGTCATTGTTTAAAGATAGAATACCATTAAACTATTACTGTATTTGGCTATATAAGAAGTTATCCAATCACCACACACGATTTTTCTCACCTATCCATTCTACTTTTATACTGTTCAAAAATAAAGCTTAACGAACCAGAATAACTGCCAAACTTGCAGGCTTACATTCCCCGATAGCAGGATGGGCAGCTATATGGGTTTGTTTGTAGCGCATTCGTTTGTAAAATCAGGTTCTTCCCAACTGTCGACCACCATTTTTTGCAAATTTAATTTGCTCATGTGCAAGCAAGAAATTTCTCCAGATGTTTTCATAATTTTAGATGAAGATCCTGCTAGTTTCAATCCTGATTAAAAATAAAATAAAAAGCAGCAATATGTTGCATGGAAGGAGGTTGCACGACAGAGTCCTTCCACAGACGACATTAAAGTTGTCTCCAAACATAACCCAGACATTAAATCATAAAGCCCCTGCACTGCAGGATGGCTTATCTGCACAGTAACCTTCATTAACTCCACCACCAAAGGTGGACGGAGGTTATGTTTTCACCCCTGTCTGTCTCTTTTTCTGTCTGCCTGTGAGCAGGATATCTCGAAAAGTTATGTCCGGATTCGGACGAAACTGGTTGGACAAGTTCGGTGTATGCCAAGGACGAATATATTAGATTGTGGTGAAGATCCGAATCCAGATCCAGATCCAGATACCAGAATTTTAAAAGTGATTCTTCACCATTGAGAGATCGGGCCAAAAACGATATATACGTAGCACAATTAATATCTTAAACAGTTCTGGACGGATTCGGACGAAACCTGGTGGACAGGTTGGGTGTATGACGAGGACGAATTGATTCGATTTTGGTGAAGCTCCAATTCCGGATCCAGATACCAGAGTTTAAAAATTTTTTTTTTAAAGTTATTCTTTATAATTGAGAGATCGAGCCAAAAACGATATACATAGCATGATATTTCAAAAAGTTTTGGATGGGTTATCACAAAACTACGTGGATGAGTTGGGTAGGTGACAAGAACAGGGCGATTAGCTTTTGGTTCAGGTCCGGATGCTGATCCGGCCTATCAGTGGATACAAAACCTAAACTGTTTAGCCTGGTGGAGTTATGTGCTCTCCCGAGTGCCATTCTAATTGTGACTGCAAGTCGGCTGCCTTACCATTATCTGAACTCATAAAATGAAGTTAAAATATGTACAAACGTTCACATTTGCAAACACTCTGGAATAGTTAAGTAATAAATCGTGAAGATCATTGCTGGAAAAAACAAGGTTTTATTTTCTTACAACTAAGTTGTCGGAAACCTGGGGAACACCAGATACTGTACTTGCAGTGCAGTGCACAGAAATATCTGCAGCATTCTCACCATTTACCACATGTATAATATTGTGAATAAAATCTATTTTTAATTTTTGTTTTCAGTTTTCCACCAGAATGATTGAAAACAGACATTTTCCTCCTCTCTTCGACAGCATTAAGAGCCAAAAAAAGTTTTTCTATACTGCATCTTATTAAAACATCTCATTTAAAAACAATACTTATTGAATGAGAAATATTTTTGTCAATCTTTTTTCAGACGAGTACAATTTTAAATTGCTTCTCTGAAATTGGTGAAATGTAGTTCCTTTTTCATTGGATTTATACACTTTTGACATTAAGATATAAATAATATGTAAATATAATTAAATATATGATATGAAATGATCGTACGATAATAATGATTGATTTATGATATATGGTATTTTTTGATTCAAATTTTGATATGTTGATGATATAAGATATAACTGTAAATTTAAAATTCAAATTTTGTAAACTGGCTAAAAGTATTGGCTAATATAAACATTTGTACCATACATGATATCAATTATTGCATTATAAAGGAAAGAAACAAGTGACTTTCAACCAACATGCCTAATATATTTACAATTTGTTGCATCACAGCTATTAAACATGAAAAACAATGATCATCCAATTTTGAGTTGCATGTCTATATTTTTAGTTTTTGGTCATCAATTACATCACCTCCAACAAAATTGTATTTCAAAGGACCCACCAAGAGGTTAGAATAATATCTGATTGATTTAACTATTTTTAATTACACTAGAAACAACCACTCCCTTCTGGAGTGGCCAGGAGAGGGTGGGGGATGGGCAGGTCATGTGTATGTGTGCACAATGCCGACGGCAGTGCTAATATTATATTATTACCTCTGCCAACAAAGGTGATTGATGTTATGTTCTCACCCCTGCCTGTCTTTTTGTTACTTGCAACATCTAAGATTTTTCAAGTATATTGGTCAATCGATTTTGTTATTCTGTTTGTCTGTTTGTCTGACTGTCTGCTTATCGCCTCCAGGTCACAATTCTAAACTGATCGTCATGAAACTTTACCAAGTTGTAGAGGTAGTCTCAATTGAGAAGCCTATTGATTTTGAGGTCAAAGGTTATCTTGATGTCAAATTTCTAAAATCATCATTTTTAATCCGATTGACTTGAAATTTGAACAATATTTGCATATTGCATCACTGGAATGGGAAACCAACTATTTTTGAGATCTAAAGGTCAAAGGTCAACTCAAGGTCAAACTTCTAAAAATCATCAATTTTCAACTGAAAAATCGTCAATTTACATCCTATTAAGCTAAAAGTTGAACAGGATTTGCATAGTCTATCACTGAATTGTGAAAGCAACTATTTTTGAGGTCAAAAGGGCAAAGGTCAATGCAAAGTTAAACTTCTAAAATCAGCAATTGCAATCTGAAAAAGAATCAATTTTCATCTGATTGACCTGAGCTTTGGTTAAGATTGTGAATTTTAATCTTAATGAAATGGACAATTTGATGTATCCATGGCAACTTTTGGAGAGGGAGGTGGATTTTGCAAGCGTTGTGCTCTCCACGACGTCTTTTTCTTGTTTGGCTGTTTGTCTGTCTCTTTGTGTGCAGGATATCTCAAAAAGTTGTCGATGGATTTGGATGAAATTTTGTGGGCAGGTTGGGTATGTAACAAGGACGAACTGATTTGATTTTGGTGACGATCCAGATCCAGATCCGGCTAATATAATTTTTGAAGTGATTCTTCACTATTGAGAGATTGGGCCAAAAACGATATATGACACGATATCTCAAAAAGTTGTGGACGGATTCGGACTAAACTTGGTGGACATGTTCGATGTGTAATAAGTAAGAATTGATTCAATTTTGGTGAAGGTCCAAATCTGGATCTGATAATTTTTTAAGTGATTCTTCACTATTGAGAGATCAGGCCAGAAATGATACATAGCATGATATCTCAAAAAATTGAGGATGGATTTGAACGAAACTTGGTGGACAGGTAGGGTGTGTGACAAGGACGAATTCATGTGGTTATGGTGAAGATCCGAATCCGGATCCGGATACGAGAGTTATTTAATTTTTAAAGTGATTCTTCACTATTGAGAGAAAGGGCTAAAAACGATATTTAGCATGATTTTATGTCAAAAATTTATTGGGCCTGAAATGTTCTATTTGATCAGGCATTGTGCGGCAGAGGTATGCGCTACTGAGTGCCTTTCTAGTTATTATTATTATTCTTTAATGGACACAATTATTCTCATTCTTGTGGGGTTGGCTGGAAGAAGCTTGGTCCAAGTCTTTCATGAACCGGCTGTCTAAGCCTGATGTTTGACTAATGTTCGGGCAGGAATTTGAAAATTGTTCAGGGAGCCAGAGATAGATCGTCTACTCTTTGCAAAGGACTCCATGGGATGTTTAATGTCCACCACCTAATGCCAGCAGATGGTACGCACAGTTTAACATCCATCTGAGGGGTGGGACATACATTGATGAATCACCCAGTCTGTAAACCACCAAGATAGTTTATAGTAGGGTAAGGATTCAAACCCAGGTTACAGCTTAGAGGTAAGGGTGCATACTGAGTTGCCAGCCCTTATCACATGGTTCTAAATAAACATAGGGGCAATAACCCTGGGTGCACACCTGATAGCGGCTGGATAAGATAACCAGGGAACCACTGTTAGGTATGGATGACCCACAAAATATTTAATGGAGAAGAAAGTAAATACCTGTTGACTGTTGTGGAAGTACAGCTCATACATATTGTTACGGATTTCAGAATCCGATCCGACGAATGCATACAAA
>CM068960.1:43863034-43873638 GCA_035128595.1 Eptatretus atami | reverse complement strand
GGGAGAGATAGGGAGGGAGGTGGGAGGTGGAGAGAGAGGAGAGAGAGTGAGGAAAAATGAGGTGGGGGGGGAGGGAAGGCAGCCGTGTGGTGCAGCATTGATTATGATTCATACTGTCTCATCAAAATGCTTCTGCAGAGAATAACAGTGAAGATGGAAACAAAATCATGTCTGAAATCCATTTTCTACTGGTCATACTATAAATGCTGCCCAGAGACAAACACCGCCTGGACACAAACAAGAAGACGTCATGCAAAGCACGATACTTGCAAAATCCATAAAACTAATTTGACCTCAAAAATAATTGGCGGTTGATTTCATTGACCAAATATGCAACTCTTAAAATTTCAAGTCAATCTAATGAAAATTGACAATTTTAGAAATTCGGCCTATGTTGACCTTTTAGCCAATGTTGACCTCAAAAATAATTGGTGGTTGAATTCAGTGACCTGGTCTGCAAATCCTCTTCAAATTTCAAATCAGTGGGATGAAAATTGAGGATTTTAGAAAATCCACCTTAGTTTTTGACCTTTTGGTCTATGTTGACCTCGAAAATAATTGGCTGGTTGAATTCAGTGACCTGAAATATAAATCCTCTTCAAATTTCAAGTCAATCTGATGAAAATTGAGGATTTTAGAAATACCACCTAAGTTGTTGACCTTTGGCCGTTGTCAACCTTTTGACCTCAAAAACAATGGGCTTCTTGCTTATGACAAACTCTACCATTTGGTGAAGTTTCGTGAAGGTCGGTTTAAAATTGTGACCTGTATGCGATTGACAGACAAACAAACAGACAGAATAACAAAATCGACTGACCAATATACTTGAAAAATCTTTTGCAAGTAACAAGCAAACAGAGAGGGGTCAGAACATATCATCATTCACCTTCAGTGGTGGAGGTAGTATGGTTTACCCGGGTGAAGAACGGGTATCTCAGCTCGTGAAATATAATACACAACAGCATATCCGGAATGCCAATCACTGTTAATATGTTTTTGGTAATCAAGGAGTTGTATTGTTTTGAAGGTGGTGGGGTGTGGAATCTTGCAGTTTGCTATGACCAGTCGGCATCATATGTACATAATAATTAATGGACTGAAAACAATCTGCGACTTTCAAAATGACGTATCTATAGATATAAAAGCAGCCGTGCGTGTGTTCGTGTGTGCGAGTTCCACTCATTGGTTGGAGAGTTCGTCTGACTCCGCAAACAATTCCTATACTACAGCCACCAACTGAGGAACCCTTTAGAATTTACCCTTTAGAACCATTTAGAACTCCTGAGAACTTTATTATTTCTGACTGTTTTCTTTAAAATTATGAAATGAACGGGTTCATGAGATGTGACGGGTTCATGAGAAGTCGGTGATGGCATGTTTGGGGAGCAGAAATTGTTAAATATTCCTCTGTTTGACGTTGGAATGCTGGTTGTTTTTACGAGTGGAGGAGGGTGAGAGTAAAGATGGGACAGCTTTGAAGGGGAAGATGAGGCTTGGTGGGGGGGGGGAGACATTAAGGACTCTCAGTGTAGGTTGGGGTGGGGGGGGCACTTGTACTTGTTACATTGACTCTGTTTGGCTCACCAGGTACCTTTAACTTGCCATTACTGGCGTGAAATCCGTGATTCAAATCGACTTTTAAACAAAACTGTCAGCATTTAGATGAAAGAGTGGCAATTACAAAATGATTAACTATAATTGTTCTGTTTCCTTGAAGGAAAATCGGATTCACAGAGATAGAGGAAATATGACACATGTCCGTGGATGAGACTGAGAGGTGTTGATTTCCTATCATTTTTTGTTAATATAATTTGCGGCCACGGTTACTATACTGTACTAGTGGGGTATGCTTACACATTGTAAGCAATAACGAACCGTGCTTCCCGTTGACTCGGGTCGCTCACCTGCATTTGATTTTTCATTTACGGACGCTTTCTGATGGTTGTGTGATTTTTTTGGTGTATCAGCTTCGATGTCCATCGACACGCAAAACTTCAGCTTTCTACATCATCCGAAAGGTTCTGGTCTTTAATATAAGTCAGTGAGTCAGTAGTTACGCCTGGTGTTGGCTTAATGGTTAGGGTGGTGGGCTTGGAATCCCAGGATCCTGAGTTCAAATCCGCCTCGGCTGTTCAATTAATACCAGGTGGGGTTGACTCTGCCTGTCATCGTTCCGATGTCCGCAAAATGAGTGCCAGCTTGCTGGCGACCAGTTCAGGATTGTGCCCAATAGCCGAGGACACTGCGAAGGCAGCACCAACGCTCTGCACAGAGTATGGTCACATTGGATGGATGGATGGTCAGTGGTTAGAATGAGCTTTATATTGTTGTGGGCCGGGGGTCGGTGGTGAAGCAGTGGACGGCGAGGTGGGGAATTTACGCCGTCTCCCACCAGACTCCCCGGAATTTATAGGCCGTCGCTCCGGATAACTCCGAAGCCGGTGGGCGATGAATCGACCGTGAAACGCCAATATCTCGACCGCGTGGCGTAGGGTTATTTGTCCAGATCCAATATACCTAATTAACACGCAGTCTTGGCTACCGGGGATTCACGCCCTCAGAACGTCTGGCCGAACTGGATCACTCTACCAGCTACGGTAGAGTATCAACTTCCACCTACCAACTCCGGCTCGGATGCAGTCGAGTGGCCTGCCCAGACGTTCCGGCTACGATTAATGGATTATCGCGGGATGAAACCCCATCTGAACTCAGACCCGGACCATGCTGGACCAAATAAAGAAGGACGAAAACGAACTGGGAACATTTCTAATAAATTTATTTTCAGTGAATAAAGACAAGAGAGGTGAGACTTAAAGCAAATATTCAATGCAAGTATTTACAATGGGCAAAAACACTTATGCAGTTCTACTTGCAAGACGGCCCAACACACTCAGACACACACACAAATGAAAAAAACCCAAGGTTCTTTATTCGACCCTCCAGCCGATGAGTGAGACGAGCTGGGGGTCAGAGTTCGGCTTGTACCTGGTCGTCGGAGGGAAGGGAGTACTCCACGATGCGGCACCTGACAAAGGTCGTTGGTCCGATCCCCCGTCGCACGGGGACTCGAGGCTCGTGGTGGAGTTCCGGTGGCGAATAATCGGGGTCCACGGAGGGGGGTCAGGGTTGCTCTGTCCTTCCTTGTAGAGGGCCAGCGGAGACACGTTCGCCGCCTCGATGGCCCTCTGCTCAACCCCCGTGACAGCAAAAACCCCTTCGTACAGCAACGTAGGCCTCCTCCTGTGACCACTCTTCATAATCGCCCCTTGTAACCACCCCTTCATAACAGCAAAAACCCTTAAGAACCCGTCAGAACTCTCGTACAACCCACCAACAACGCCTCAGAGAGTCTCTGGAATTTACGAACCATCCTCAGTGGGGAGGGGCCTTGGTCAGCACACGTCGCTGTTCGCCTCTAATTGGCCAGGATCCTACGGGCACAGCCTTCCTGGGCGGGGTTTCGGCCATGCCCGTAGAAAGCCGCCCCTCCCTTCCACACGTGTTTGAGGAAGGTGGATGGTGGTGAAGCCACGATTGCATGATGGGCAGGTGGTGAGATGTAATAACCTAACTATAAAAAAAAAAATCACAACGCACATATTCGACTCTCCCACTAGACAAAAAAAACCCGTACTTACCGACATAACTAACTTTGGGACCTGAATGTTGAGTGCGCATGGTTTCCAGATTTGTAACAATATTGTTGTGGGCCGGGAACCCGGCGAGAACGACCGCTAGGTGGCGGAAGTTACGTCGCCTCCCACCAGACTCCCAGAATTGCAGGCGGCCTTCACGGATAATTCGTGACTCGGCGGGTCGCTTAACCGAACGTGGACGCCAATACCTCCACCGTGTAGCGTAGGGTCTTTTTGTCTCGAACCAATTTACCTAATTAACCACACGGTGTCGTCTTCCGGGAACCATGCCCTCAGTATGTCTTGCCCGAACCGGATCACTCTACCAACTACCAACTACCTTTCCAGTTCGGATGCAGCCGAGCGGACCCGCCAAGAACGTACCGGCTAGGATGTACAGATTATCGGGTATAAAAACCCAGCTAAACTCAGATCCGAACCATGCTGGACCAATGAAGGAAAAGACGAAACAAACTGGGAACATTTCTAATAATGGTTTATTTACAATCAACTTACAAAAGGACTCAGAGCTGACTTATCGCGGGATATACAGGCAAGATTTACAATGATCAAACACTTAAACAGTTCTACTTAAACGGAGCCACACACTCAGATGCACACTCAGACGAAAATAAACCCAGGTGTATTGCAAAGGACCCCCGCAGCCAGAGAGGGAAGTGAGCTGAGGTCGCAGTTCTTTTGGGGTACCTGCACGTTGGAGGGAAGGGATGCTCCATGGTGAGGCACCTGTCAGTGGTCGTGCAGATCGGCCCACAGCCACACCCGTGGAGACGGTGTCCGCGAAGGAGCCCAGGTGGAGCAGAGCAGAGTCCGAACGGGGATCGTGCCGCCGACAGGACCCACGAGAGTCCGGTCAAGATCGGGCGCCCTTGAACCAGCACAACAGAAGGGCACAATGTAAAGGCGAGACGCGGGCGGACCCTCCGCGGCACGACCCTCCTTCTTTCTTTGGCAACCTGCGACTCCAACCGTCTCACTCCAACCACTGTCTCGCTCCAACGCTGTTTCTCTCTAACCTCAGACTCCAGCAAACACTGCCGACCCCAACAGAATTCTCTCTCTACCCTCTCAGGATGGTTCCGTAATTTATAGATCTCTCTCAGCGGAGGGGCTTGGTGAAGCCGACGCCACTGTCCGCCCTGATTGGACAGGGCCTCCATGGGTCTGCCCTTTCTGGGCGGGGTTTTGGCAATGCAGGGAAAAACCTGCCCCCCCCCCTCCACGCGTGTCTGGACTCGTCAAGAAGAAGCCACAACACAAAGATTTTGCCCCGGCCAACGGCCTTCGGATACAGCAGGTGGACAGTGGATCTGATGGGGGATGGGATATAAAGATTTATTACCCTAACTAAAAAAACATCGCAACGCACCCCTTCAATTTCCCACTAAACCCGAGGAGGGAATCTGTCTACACATTACTTAACGGCATAACTAACTTTGGGTCAGCTGTATGTTTGAATGCATACGGTTCCTAGAACCGTAACAATATATTAGATATAAAAACACAGACACACAGACACACACACACAGAAGCTAGTATAATTTCTGTTGTGGCCCTGGAACCAAACGAACATATATTTATTTATACCAGTTCTCTCACCTCTCGGAGCTCCCACCTCCCAACATGATTAATAGTAAATATCGTGATTTAAAACTTACCCTGCACATTCAAAAGCCACAGTTATGTCCTTCCCATCAGTGTTCACAAGCACCTACTCCAGATAAAGTTCATTACTGGTGGCGATCCTTCGGGGGTTTGTGCAGCAAATGACCATCCAATCCGGCTTGCACCGACCCACATGGTCGGGAGTTTTCAATACGAGTAGCTTCTCGTTTGGTGAGTGAAGAAGTTCTCCAAGTCTTTCATTGGGCAGAGGCACAGCCCTTTCTCTCAGGTACTTTTCCAAGGTATTGTCAGCCTATTCAGAAGCTTTGTGAGCCATTTCAAGTAACAACACCTATTTCCAAGTATACTTTATGATAGCTGAACATCATAAATGGATTATTTATGTTTGATTGCAGGGAAAGATCTCCCTCACAAAGTTTAGCCGTCTCCCACCAGACTCCCCGGAATTTATAGGCCGTCGCTCCGGATAACTCCGAAGCCGGTGGGTCGATTAATCGACCGTGAAATGCCAATATCTCGACCGCGTGGCTAGGTTATTAGTCCAGATCCAATATACCAATTGGATCCAATTGTCCAGAAACCCAGGGGAGGTCAAGTACTGCACACGTTCCTAATGTTTCTGCGCAGCACGCCAATCATTCTGGGGAGAAACGTCATTTTGAAAGTTACGTATTGCCATTTGCTGCTTATATCTAGTGGGAAACGAGTTGGGAGGTCGTGTATTTGCTGAATTTTTTTTGTAAATAGACAGTTTGTAAACAGCTGATAAATTGAAAATCCATTACAAAAAGGCAGCAATGGCCAAACTTTCAAATGGCCATATGCATATTGTGCCAGTTTGTAAAACCACCCAAGAAAGTAAGGACAGGAACTGGTCAACAGTGTTGTTTTGATCCCAAGCCTCTTGTATTGAAGGAATTTGCAGAAAAAAAAGTTTTCGACTTTTGCTTTTAATTAATTACTAAATGTGCAAACAATGAACACATTTTTGCTTTACCAGTCACTTTTGAGACACAATGTTCACCTGATGAGATACTGAAATTTAGCTAAGTATTCTCACAAAATGGAAGATATAACCTAACAGATCATTAGTTATCGGTTGACTGGCAGGAAAGATGGCCGACAGGTACGCACACTCTCAGAACTGGCTGCATCGCCTATGCTTTGGTATAGTTTTCTGCAAAAGTAATAATTCCATCTTGCTCATCAAACTTGCAGGGCTGACAGGATGACCGAGAGGTATTCACATTCGTCTCTAAGCTGTCTAGCCTAGGCTTGAATCTCAGCGTAGCTATAAACTGTTATTCCGGTGTTTCACAGGCAGGGTGATTCATCAATGTGTGTGCAGTCCCTCAGATGGACGTTTAACTAGGCGTCCCATCTGCCGGTCTTAGTTGGTGGATGTTAGAGATCCCACAGTGTCTTTCATGAAGAGTGGGTGTGCTATCGCCAGCACTATGGCCAAATTCCAAATTTATGCCTGAACTGCTGATGGGAAGGCAGCAGCAAACCACCCAATATAAAAGCTTTGCCAAGAGACTGTTGCAGCAGCACCAATGCTCTGTAACAGAGTATGGTACATCAGAAGAACTGGCAGACACGGAATGCTATTCACCGTACACTCAGCCTGGTGTTGGCTTAATATCTTAGGGTCTTGTATTTGAGTCCCTGTCGCTGTTGAATTAACACCAGGTGGGGTTGACTCAGCCTGCCATCCTTCCAAGGTTGGTGAGATGAGTACTAGTGGACTGGGCTGCGCCCCCAGAGAATCATGCAACCAGTAGCCACAGGCTGCACACAACAGCTAGCTGCCATACACTACTCAGCAGAGCTATGTCTCATCATCTGCTTACAAGATTGTGTGAAATACATACACACATACATAATGCATAGATTTTTTTTGTCTTTTCTGAGCAAACCTGTGTGTAAAGAAGAAATGACAACTTCAGGCAAAAGTCAAGTACTGCACAATCATTCTGTAAAGGGAGATTTTGCCACATGCAGGAGTAAAATGTAAATTTTCTTGCAGAGCCTTCATCAAAATATAAATACCAAACAGCCTGCATATAGTCCCTAATAAAGGCCACTCGTTGACTGAAATGTTTCATTTGTAAACCTTATTCCTTAAAAAAAAAACAATACATCTGAATTGGTGGCGTCTGTTTCTTCAAAACTTTGACAGATCGTGAAAGAGAAAAATTTGAATGTAAAGTCAAATATGAAGCAAATACTGCACAATAAAGACATGCACTCAAACCCTGTTATACAAACTGTACTTTTCATTGGTCACTGTTGTTCAACATTGGCAAGCATCATATGTGTTTTTTTCAATTTGTGCCATGTACAGAGGGTAGGTAAAATATATAATACAACTCTGTAATTACATTCTCAAAACACACAGTTCAGTATATTACATGCAGCAGGTATTGATGATAGCTTACTGGTAAAAGCATAAGGGAGCTTTGAAAGCGGAGCAGTTTCAGTGTTACAATAAATCACATCGTGTTAATCAAATGTTTCAGCAGTTTAATATGGACATTCCTTTGTCAAACGTTAGCACAAGAGAGTAAAAAAAAAACATACATCAGGAATTGATTAAAAACAACAGATTAGGAATTAATTGAAAACATCTTATAATGACATGATGATTAAAAGTAGTGCAACATCATTATTTATTCCAACAGGAGGAACTCACACAATAGATGCATTGACTTTACCAACAATATGGACAAATGGAAGAAAATGCAGACAGTGCTACTCCAAAGCATGACATAAATATATTTCATGTATCTAACATCATGTTAAGCTTATAGGTGCAACAGAGGTGAAAGCACACTAATACTTCATCAGACAGTACTTGAGATGTTGGGACCGATGATACATCTACATGTAATGTGAAAAAAACTAGTTTGCCATGCAACTTGCCATCCTAAAACTTTTCAAGTTCTTTCCGAGTCCTCAAATCAAAGCCCCGGGCCAACTTCTTACCAAAAACTCCTTCATGCGTAGAAGATGAGTTCAGGGATTTGGCCTCCCTGGACACCTGTGCCATTGGTGCTGTCCGAGGAGCACTGGAAAAGGAAGGTTACTCGGCCATACTGCACCTCCGTCATGCCCTCCTGTCCAAAATAGCTCAACTCCCCTCCATCTAATACTGCACTGGCAGTGTAAAATGTATCTGGCTCCACTTGCACAGGGTGCTCGAACCACACGGAAAATATGTTACTTGAACCGTCTGATATAAACTTATCCACATTCTGACCCAGGACCAGGCCCTGCCGCTTGAGCTCCACACGGACAGTATATTCAGCTGAACCACAGCTTGAGCCATAGAGACCGAAGCCAGCGATGAATGCTCGTTTATCCACAGCAAACTGTATTGAGTCACAGCGTCCACGGTACCTCCACTGGTTACTTCGGTAAGCACAGGACTGGAAACGATGGCAACGCTGTGGTACCAGTCCTTTGCGTGGAGATGTGGGGAACCGTAGCTGTGGCTTCTTGGTGGCCGTGTACCACAAAAATATATTGTTTGTCTCCTCAAGTGTCAGAATGCCTGATTGCGCCACACCATTGGCGAACTCCTCAACATGCATGGCAGGCACACGGATAAGGTAAAGGGCTTTGCCAAGCATTCGGCGCTTGTTGTCGAGTGAGGGTTTAATACTCATCCGGTGGCATTCCACCTCAGCCCAACCAAGCGCCGATTCAAACACGCTGAGCTCTCTGATCTTGAGCGTCTCTCGCTTAAGTATAGTTTCAAGCGTGTCATAGTCAACATCACAAAAACCTTCTGATTTGAGTGCTAACTCAGCCTGTGCATCTATCACCTCCCAGCACCGCTGCATCAACTGCGGCTCTTCAAAAAGGCGGCTCTGGGAAAGGAGCACGCAAGCATTCTTGGCGCTGAGGCTGGTCTCGAGGAAATCAACACAAGCGCGTGCCAGGTGTGGCACCATGTATTTCTTGGCCGCATACAGGGTGGCCAACACAGTGTCTGCCTCCAACTCGATTTCATCACAGTAAATGTACCTGCGCAATAAGACAGCTTTTCACAGCAAGGCCCATTGAATTTTGTCAGAGTGAATTGAACCATGAGCCATGTTGCTGTGCTTAAAAATAGAAAATAAATATTCATGAGAAATGTTGAATTATACAGTACATAATTTAGTTTTATCAAGAGTGTTTTATTTATTTATTTAACCAAAGTGTTTAAATGTAACAAATGACACTTAGAATTCAACTGGTCCATAACCTGGTGTCACAAATAATATCTCAGCAACTCATTCAAACATATTAACATTACATTGAACAGCAAAGTATGCAGCAAATCAGCTGCTTAATAGTGCAGCTAACCTTGTGACATTAACACTCGATTTGATTTGATGCAGCATACTCTTTACAGAGTGTCAGAGCTGCCGAAGCAGTTACTTGGTAAGGGTTATACTGGGTGGTGTGCCATTGCATTCCCAACCTTGTTTGACAATGCAATATCCTTTTAAATGCGAAGGGTCAAGCAGGGAAGCAGCATGTACCATTTTTTTTTTTTTGAAGTCTTTGGGATGACTCGGCTGGGGTTTGAACCACTGACCTCTCAATCTCAGAGTGGACGCTCTAACCCATTATGCCACCGAGTCTGGTGACATTAACACTACTTAATTTTTTTTTTTTAAAGAAATACAGTAGACTCATTCAGCCAAATGTATTTGTTCCATGAAACTATTTTTAACGAAAATTTGTCTGAACTGGAACTGTGCATATATTTTTTTAAAATTAATTTTTAATGGCACTTCTCTAAGGTACATGGAGGTGCTTGTGCATAATATATCCTGTGCAGTATATGTGCAACAAAGACATGTCCCCACAAGACCATGCATTTGTTTGCCTTTGTGACCGCTACGTTTCATGGCATTTGGGGTATTTTAGATTTGTGTTATTTTTCACTTCGCACTTCAAAAGCAAAGAAGCAGCACACCATGATTTAAGGTTGATCAGTCAAGGAGGAGCTTGCTGTTTTCACTCATGTCAAAGCTGTCGAATCTATTAAACCAAGCACTCTTCTTTACAGTGCAGCACCCTTCTCATTGTTGCAGCAGATATTACAGTGATCCTTTCGTGTGTTTCAACGAGAGCAGAGCACATCTAGATCAAAGGTTTACGACTATTTTTATTTGTTTTAATGGAACTTCTTTGCTCTCAGCAGTGATTTATAACATGGGCTCCAATCCTTTTGTTTTAATGGTTGAGGAAAGAAAACGTTTCCATCTTTGGTCTTGATGTTGAGGATATAATAATGCTCATGCACGCGCACACACACACACA
>CM068960.1:43851650-43863019 GCA_035128595.1 Eptatretus atami | reverse complement strand
CACACACACACACACACACTCTACAACTCATTTTTATTTTCTTTCTCTGAGGCCAAATCAGGCACACAAGTATATATGGCACATTCACACCACAAAGCATCGTGTGTTTCGAGCATATATAAACAAACACAAGCTCTGGTGGGGATACGCTCTGGTTGGCCGATGTGGCAGTGTTGTATTCAGTGCTAAGGTGAATGGATACTTCGGGCTGGTGTGGATGAAAGGGCAAGTAAAACTTCCAAAACATTCCCATTGAGAAAGCCAATACAATATTTAATTGTTTTGATTAAAAATATTCAGAGCACAGAGCAATGTTTCACTAATGAAACAATTTGACTTACTTCATCATTGCTAGAAATGCAGCAGGTTCCACATCAGGAATATGGATTTCATCTGCATTCTCGGCAAGCTCTCCAAAGAACATTGCATGGAATACTGAGCTTCCAACAGCCAACACGTACTGACGGGAAAAATTAAAGAGCACAAACTTACACACATTAAAATCTATCAATTTGGGAACTTATGAGACAACTTTTAAACATATATTGGGTGGCCAAGAAATAACTGACAGTTTAAATTCAAGTAAAATCCTCAGCAATGCTAATTATTTTCGATTGCATATTATGAAGGATCGCTATTATAAGATTTACGGACATTGAGAAGTGGATAAATATCGAAAGAACAAGGATCCTGGAACTCGAAGTACAGTCCAATAATTCAGGTTCAAAGAGACTTCAAAATAATTTACAATGTTATAAAATGTCGTTCCAGGAGCACAACACTCTCATATGCCAAAAAGTTTTGTGAAATTGCCAATGGACAAATCTCGCCTCTTCCAGGACGACCGAGAAGCATTCGCACTCAAAATAAAGACCAATTACTGCTCCGTGGTCCCAAGAAGGAAGCCAGACATAATACACACACACACACACACACACACATTATGTACTGGTAAGTACTTACAAACGCTATTTTATTTAAAGTTATAACTAACTTACTGATTTCCCAACTGCCTGAATCATCAGCTGGGGGCTGGTTTTCATCGAGGTTTCGATCCTTTCAGCCCAGAACCTCTCCAAACGGTGCATCCGCAACCCCGGTCGCAGGTCCACATCAGTAGATTAATCAACATCAATGGATCCACAATCTCAAAGTTGCGTCCAGACAATCAGTCAACACAGCAATGCAATATCCTTATTCAAACTTATTTAATAATTTCTTTTATTTAAAGTATTGCTACATAGTGGGGCAACTTAGCTAAATATAGCATAACAATTGTGCATTTTGAAGGAAAGCACCAAAATGTGGCACACTAGTAGCCTATCATATTATGAACAGATTTGGATATTGGGCCATCTCAAATTCAGCCGCTGATGGCTGTGGCAGCCATTTTCCACTGCCATCAAAAATTTTGAGATGGCCCAATATCCAAATCTATTCATAATATGATAGGCTACTAGTGTGCCAAATTTGGTGCTTTCCTCACAAAATGCACAATTGTTATGCTAAGTTGCCCCACTAACATATTAATAACTTCAATCAAACACTACTTTATATGATAATATATTAAGTGATAAACACTTTACCTGATAGACATGTCTCACCATTAGACATATGAGGTGGTACACCGTTTTGCTGCAAAAATGACTGGATTCATGGTGATTTCGTGCTGGAAGGAATCTTCGATGCAACATGTCGACACATCTATCAGTTTGTCACTTTTTGTCTGGATTCTTTGTCAAAGAAGAAAGGTCCTATAATTCCACAATGATGCATGGTGTTGGCTTAATGGTTAGGCTGGTGGGCTTGGGATCCCAGGGTCCTGAATTCAAATCCTGCTTGGCTATTGAATGAATACCAGGTGGGGTTGACTCAGCCTGTCATTCTTCCTATGTCGGCAAAATGAGTACTTGCTTGCTGGGATGATTGAGCCATTTGAGTATCCTGTGTCGGAGTGGCGACCTGTCCAGGATTGTGCCCAATAGCCCAGGAGACTGCTTTGGCAGCACAACGCTCTGTGGCAGAGTATGGTTCCTAATGTAATGGAATGATAGACATGTCCATTACGCAGCACCTCCATCTAACCATAGACTCAAACTATGCATGTTTACACACAAAATTCAAGTGGTTCATGACCTTAGTGATGCAAGCTTAGTAAATGAACCTTAAAAAATGAAGAAGGTTGGAATTTTGTGAAACATTATTTCGGATGAGCCAGCAGGATGGCAGGTTTATTGAGAGACTAATCATATCAGATGAAGCTCATTTCCAGCTCTCAAGTTGTGATGAGAAGCAAAATATCTGATTGTGGGCAGAAGAATATCCTGAGCTCACTAACTAACATCCCTCACTAACAACCTTTACACTGTGAATGTGTCAAAGTGTGGTGTGGCAAATGTTGGCCTAGAGTCATAGGGCCGATGCAAGTGGGGGCAACTGTCACAGTGACATTTGAGTGATATAAAAATGATGAGCAATTTTCTTTCTCTAAAACAGACAGACATGGGATTTGATGATCAAACCGTGGTTCCAACAGGATGGGACAAATCGCTATACTGCTTGTGCATCAATGTGACTCCTGAAGTGCCTGTTCCCACATCATATCATTTCACAATTTGGAGATGTTCCATGGCCAGCCAGAAGCCCAGACTTAACTGTGCACAATTTTTTTTCTTGTGGAGGTACCTTAAATCAACAGTCTTCTAGACGAGACCAAGGACCATTCAAGATTTACATCGGCAAATTTACAAGGCATATTGTGCAAACCTGTCTCTCACCAAACCGCTTGGTCTGTCATCCATCCTCCAATTCCGACAGCATGACCTTTCCCCGTGTATTGAACAAAATTTCCATCCCCACATCCTATGATCTCTATCTCAGAATGTTAATATGGTAATTTGGAAAAGTCCAATTTGCAGAGGTTGCCTTCACACAACAATCAGATCCCCTTCATGTTCTTTTACACTTTACAGTGTCAAACCTCTCTGTGTAAGTACCCTCCCCCACATCTCCCACAAGCCCACATAATTCCAACCTGACGTCTTCTACATGCCTCCTCTTCAGCATCCCTTCACTTCATGTCCCCCCTTTCTATATCTCCCATCACACCACTCTCTCCAATCATCCCCCTCAACACACCCCTCAAATCTTCCCCCCAACCCGCCCCATGAAATACTCCCTCTCTCAGATCCCCCCTCGTCTTGCCCTCTTGTCCTGACATTCTCAAGTTCCCCCTTCTCCTTCCCATCTCAGCTTCCCCTGACTCCAGCCCCTCTCAGCTTCCCTCACATACAGCCACCTCCCATTTCCCACCCACCACAGTTCCGTCCCCTCCCATTATCTGGCCACCTCTAATCTACCCCACCCCGTCCCAAGAACTCTCATCTTCAACTCCATCTTGCACCTACCCAGCCTCCTCCCCCGATCCCTCACCCGCCACCTGTCCCACACTCCGAATGCCTCCTCCCCTGTCCCTCACTGTGTAAACCTCAAATATCTGAGGACTCTGCTCCAACCTAATAGATCTCCAAATACAGGCTGCTGCTGACAGGCCAGACATCAGCTGTTTAACAGAAACCTTCCTTCCACAGGATGTCTCTGACTCCTTAGTGTCTCTCCTTGCCTATTGTCTCCTCCAATTTGATGGACATGAACCCCACCCTTCTGGACTTTGACTGTGCACAATTTTTTTCTTGTGGAGGTACCTTAAATCAACAGTCTTCTGTGATAAATGACATCTGTGACTCCATGGCACTGACTCAATTTGTGAACTTTCCTTTCTGGATGTCTCCCAATGGAAAATCCTCCCTTCTGGACTTGGTGATGACAAACTTCCCTGCTCAAATTGGTTCATCTGATCATATGCTTGTGAGAGTCAACATCTCTCTGGCAATTCTCAGAGAGCTGCCTCAATGCCAGCGAATCTGGCAGTTCACTCAAGCAGATTGGCACAGACTGCAAGCAGCCATCTCTCTTCAGGACTGATCTCCCATATCAACTGCTCTTGATATTAACTCAGCCAGGGAATTCTTCCACAGAGACTTGCATATATATATATATATATATATATATATATATAATATTATATTATATGTATATGTATATTGTTGAGGTTTTATAAGCCGCATGCTGAAATTGAAATGCACACAGCACGTAGACTTTTAGAATAGTTATCTCCTTAATGAACATTAACAATAGCGCCTTCCCTATAGGGTTATTATTTAATTAAATGTGTTGGGTTGGGTAGTTAGCACCTCCCTGTCAACCCATTGTGGGAATTGAGACATCAGAGTGTGATGACGTGTGCTGTGACAGCCGTCATCACAGGGTGTACGTGTTTTACTTCCCTGGCGTTCAACGTGTGCTACGTACAACAGCATTCTGGAACGTGCGCCAAATTCTCCCATTTCCCTTTATTGTTTAAAGCTCCACAAAGTCTTTGTTTGTCTGTTCATCTGTATGGACGTCTACTTGTAATATAATTTATTGCCGTCTTCCCCTGTACTCTATTTCATTTCCATAATCCCCGTTTATTCCCCTCCACCCAAAATGACTGGCAAATGAACCAAGACACGACCCAGCCTCCCTGAAATTATGCACGAATTTTCCTGGCCTTGTGCCATGCACATTGTTTGACATTTGGGGTTCGTCCCAGGAGCAGGCGGTAGAAGGGACCCCCCCCCCCATGTTAAGTGCAGAGCTATGTTCATGACGACAGCCGGAAGGACCAAATGACTGAATATCTGGCCGGGCGGCAGAATGGGCCGGGCTGCGGGGGAACCCTGCAATGGCTGGCATGGGGCCGGCTCGTGAGTCTGACATAGCCCAATGGCTGGTCCCAGCCGCCTCGGGGATCTGATGTGTGCTCTTTGGTCCCGCCTGCCCCCAGGCTATAAAGCTATGCCCGGCGCGCTGATTCTCTCTCTATGTCATCGCCCCAAGCTACCTTGGTCCTGGTTGCCTCTCCTCTCTCTCTCTCTCTCTCTCTCTCTCTCTCTCTCTCTCTCTCTGTTGTCGTCCCTGAGCTACCTTGGTCCTGGTTGCCACGCTCTTTCTTTCTTTTGCCTCAAGCTATCGGGGTCCTGGTCGTGGCTCCGAACTCGATCGAGCTCTCGGGTTCGGAGAGCAGAACCAAGTTGGGGAGAGCGATGGTGACGTACATACCAGTCCCAATTTGTCTCCCCATGTGTGTGGTCTGGTGGCTACCCTGTTTTGTTAGCCGGTAGGTAAGGCATAGGTTAAGTCTGCAACTTGTACATTTGCTTTCCCTTTTTTATAAATACACACCTTGATTACACTCTTTATATTGCATTTCCCCTTTTCCTGCACTGGTTTCCCTTTTAAGCCACTAAAGCCCTTAAGTTTCCCTCCCTCCTTCACGGTACCCCTCATCACTCATTGTAAATAAATTATTGTTATATTTCCAATCTGCCCGTGGTTTGCCTTTCCTCCATTGGTCCAGCAATATCCATACGTAGATTAGCGGGGAGGTTATAATTCCCCACTAATGGGCTCTTGTATCAGTCCGGCATTGTGCTCGCGGAAAGCTCGGCTGCATTAATCACGATCTAATAAAGATACTTGCATAATTTCTGAGGGTGCGATTCCCTGCTAAGGAGATCACGTGTTCGTAGGTAAACGGTGTCAGACCGAGGACCCTAAGTCACGTAGTCAAGCTATTGGCGTTCGCAGTCGTTTAGCGTCCCGCCATGACACAAAGTTTTTTTGTGTGCGACGGCCTGCGATTCCCAGTGAGTCCGGGGAGAACCGAGCATACCCCCCCACCCTTGTAATACCCCCGCAACCCCGGGTCTGCAACAATATATATATTTTGCACTATTGTTTGCCAGATTGTGTAGTTAGTGATTTGCTCATTTTCACCAGCGCGGTTTCAGATTTCTTGAACAAAATGGTGTCAAGCTATCTATCGCAGTGCTCCCTTCAAACCGTCCTTTGAATGGTCAGCGCTGAAAGAGCTTCCAGGTCCTCAAGAATGGTCTAAAAAGCAAATGATGGTTCTTCCCTGCCAAACCAAGTTATTTCGACTTTTGTATTCCCTACATATAGGACACGTCCGCCACACCCATTCATGCATGCAACCGAAAAGATGTTTGGGAAAATGCTACAAGACACGCTTAGACCTGATCATCCAATGATTCGTCCCGTTGTGGACCACCATTTCCCAAACAAAGTGGTGCCATGACAGGGACCTCAGTTCCACGTGCATCAATTGTTCCATCCTGTTTTGTGCTGAATCCGTGCCGTCTGGTCTAAATGGCTCACTCGTCATGTTATAAATCGGAACCCTTGGCAAGTCTTTATTTGTTGTGAACTGTCCAATGGACATACCAGTATGTAAACATATTGACCAGCTTCGCCTGAGCATTGTGACCCAATTCCTCCAAACCTATAATCAGCCCCCTTGAGGGTGATTCCCTCTGTACTGTTCTGTATTGTGACCCCCGATGCCTGAGCCCACTGAGTCCGAGCCCCCGATAGTGTGTGATGGAGCCCCTGCCCCTCCTCCTTCCTCTCCATCTCTCCTTAGCTGCCCTGCGGCCTGCTTCCACAAAGCAACAGTCGCCCATCTTCCGACCCTCTCCTCGCACCATGCAAGTGATCGGAATCGGTTGAATTTGTGACCTTGTAACCTTCTCCGGCAAATTGCAGTAAAAACTAGCCGTTGTATAAGTGTTTGTCGGGCTGAATGTGCTGCAAAATTTTTATCTTCGGGAAATGTCACTCTATCTACATATTACTAAAACTTCATCTGTATGTATGTATGTACCCCAAAATACAGCCAAAACGGCCTACATCGATAGCCGCAAAAATTTTCGGCCCACCTACTCACCATTCTCCTGCATGTGTTGTCACCAAGTTGCTTCAAATCGGCCAACGAAAAAAATTCACTTTAAAAAAAGTCTAATTCCCGATTCAGCTGCAAGTACTCCTTCGGAAACTTTGATCAATGCCAAACACCCAGCCGGCAGAGTCGCTGAGTGTTTTGTTTTTCTTGAAATGCCATTCCCATTTTAAAATCTCAAAATCATTTAGTACAGACACCAAACCAGGATTTACCTTTTAAGCATTAAAATCCAAACATCTGCCATTTTATCTAATACTTCCGTGTTCGTTAATAAATTAAAATCTGCCTGTTTGAAATTACGCACAATAATTTCTTCGACTTTAGTTTCCCCGTTTTTTTTCACACCTTGACGTGCAATACATTCGTTCATCAAATCTGGCCAACGAAAAAACTTATTAAAAAACCAATTCCAGATTAGTTCAAGTACTCTTCGGTTATATCAGATGCAAACAGACCCGGCAGTATTGTCGCTTGGCGCATACTTTGGTTTGTTTCTTAAAATTTTTTTCATCAACCGCTGTTCCACAACGGAGAACCCAACGGCCTTCACGTCGTCTTCTTTCACACACTACCCGCACGCGCATGCGCAGGTATGACCTCCTGACAAAGATATATGAGCTTCGAACTTAAATAATGTCTGGACCTTTCTCCCGCCCAATCCTTCGACCGCGCCTACATATTAACATACCCCTATATATATATTGAGTTAACTAATCTTTAAAATATTTCCTTTTACCGATTCCGTATTGTTTATGAATTAGCCCCATCCATGCCGTGGGGCCAAGCACCTATTAAGCTCTATACACCTTAACATGTTCGCGTTAACAACAATGGGAATTCTTCGATTTTAAAAGATTAAATAGCCTATCAACTCAGCCAGAGTCCATGACTATCATTTTGTATAAATGCTACAGTTAGACCTTCACAAGCAAAACATGACACACACAACACCGCAACGCCCCACCCCTCATCCAGTATTGTACATAAATGACCATTTGCCTTTATCGAAAAAATTCCCTCAGGTAAATACATGGACCGAAAATAATTTTAAGTCCATTGTATGCATTATTTCCTACACCGCTCCTTCCCAATTCCCATATGTCGGGATGAATGACGTCATCGCAGTCCAAAGCCGAGGGTACACCACTCAGTTTTTACGCCGCTTTGTTGTTATTTTCATTTTCTATTTCTTTTTTTATTGCTTAACATTGTCGAAGCTCGGAAGAGCTAATACACAACGCAAACAAGGCGGCAGGAACTATGGGGGGAGTGAAGGACAAAACCTGGGAACCAAGACATTAGAGATCTGTGAATGAAGGGATGGGTGGGAAGCACGGGGTATACAAGATGACATTACAGCGGACTTTCAGAAGAAAGCAGGAATTTGAAAGTGGGTTGGTGAATTAACGCGGTAGAAAAGATCCGTGGATTGGATGGCCGGATCGATGAGAGGTGGTGGTGAAACAGCTGCTTTCAAGACCCTGAGGGATGAGTGGATTGAAGAAGAGTGTGGGAGTTTATTGCAAGGGCGTGGTCTGGAAAAAGATGAATGAAAAGAGTGAAGGTGATTCAGTGATTCGTGATTTGTAGTCTCTGCCAGAAGGGTTCTTGTGTGGACCTGAGCTACCTGCGAAAACACCACTGGGCGACAAATTGCAACACAGCAATGGTGGCGGGAGGGGGGGAGACCGGGGAGGAGATCTGTAGAAGACAGATTAAGTACCACTGACCTGCCTGCGGGAGAGTGAAGGCCCAAAGCACTCGGCCTCACCGCGGTGAGATAACAATAAATAAATGTGATTTTTGTTCTTTTGGTAAGCAGTATCGACCAATGTACACGTTCTGCCGCTAGCTGTGTGTCTGAAGTGACGCTCATTTATTGCGCTCATCAGTTGAACACTAATAACATTATTTACAACCTCCCTTTTTAATGAAGAGAAGATTTGTCAAATGTCAAACCCCAATACTTGTCGACAGACAAACACCCATTGTCCTAAAACTTTGTCAACATGAATCATCCGTGGTCCACAAAGCTCTTAGCAACATTGCTAAACTACTTATTGGCTTTGCAGGCCAACTTAGAAACCACTTTGATGTAAAAGTTTAACAAACTTCGTATATCAGGGATATCATACAAGTCTGCAATGGTCATCAACACCAGTTACAAGAATTATGGATTAACAGATATCAACACCTCCTAGTGTACTCTTCTGAGCTTAAACAATTTCACCGCCTTCCTTCGTCTTCGTTTCGGCACCGCCTTGTAGCGCATGTGGTTGGCAGGTTGCTGCCAGTGCGCTGTGTACATTGTTCTCCACAGATGTAGCTGGTTGTTTTTTTGTTCCACCTCTCTCTTATGTCTTGGTTTCCTTATATTGTCTACATAAAGTGTTTGGCGATAGCGGCCCTCCACTGTTCATGTCTTCACGATTGCCGCATTGCTCAGTATTGCTCGTTGCAGGCAGTCTTCTCACGACAAAGGGTCATGACATCATCTTCAGGTCATGAGAACTGGTGGTGGCTGCATTCGCTCTTAACCCAGAGGTACGCGAATTCACTGTGTTGGAATGCCTAAAACCTGAAGCGTCATGTCAACCAGTATGATCTGGGTCGCAACATTCCGCTTTTTATGAACATGTGTCTGTGCTCCAGTGTTCTTCCTCCTTAATCCGACGAAACAGTTGTCACCCGGCTGCAGGAAGTTTATGCTCCTACCATTCTTTCTACACGATCTGTCATTCCATAGACTCTCTTGCCCCTTTCATGCTTCTGTTTGCATTCACCTGCCCGCTATCTGTGACTCAACTATTGCTGATTTTGTGATGCAGCGATGTGTTGACTCGTATCTTGGATCATCAGAGTCCTGCTCATTAAGAATCTTGTGCTGCAACAATTATCTGACCTGTGACGTAAATCTGTATGTTTCGTCCAGATTCTAAAGTGCCAGAAATGTCTCATGTCAGCTTTTCATCATCCTTTAACTGTGATGGTTTGGATAAAATCGTTTCACAATTTAAGTCTCAATGATGGGTCACATCCAGACTGGATGTGCTCGACTGCTTGATTCCCCAGATTTCGCGTACCGCCTGAACTCTGGCAGTCAAACGGCATATCACTCATTGAGCGTCTTCTGGAATTTGCCCATGAATCGTACAATACGATCTCCTTCATCGGAGTATGATCATGGGAATCTTAGTCCTCGGATCTTCATGTCTAAACCCTCCTGTGCCATCCTTCTTATAATTCTAATTCCTACCGATGAGATATCTTTGCTTTTGTATATGTGAGCATTCCATTTGTACCCCACTTCTGGCTCCATCAACTCAGTAGGTGTGGTCTCAACGGCTCCTTGCTTGCCATTCCTATGCGCTGAGGCAAACTGCACAGTTGACCACTGTCTGTTCAATCGTCTGCAGTCAGTGTTGGGGCAAAACAGAGCACCAGCGGCCTGCTTTTCATTTTCTTCAGCTCCCAGTGACTCTTCTTTTAGCAGAGCCCAGGTATCACAATGATGTGTTGAAGAATGAGTTCACTAAAACGAGCCAGCTAGTCCGTCATAGTCTGATTGTACCTTCGATCTTGATCCGGCCAGTAGTCTTGGAGACCCACCGGATCACTGACGTGGTCTTTTTAATTTGTGCCAAATACCCGACAATGGACTGTATCTCGTGTCCATGCCCTACCTATTCTTGGCTTCATGACTATCAGCAACCCTACTCTATGTTGATCTCTTTGTCTCTCATTCACTCACCACGGCATGTCAGCGTCTATCCCAAACAGCAAGTGATATGACCTATGACCTACGTCATCTCCGCTCTGGTCGTCTGATCTCACCAAGGTATAGTTTATGCACGACTCTAGTGTGTCAGTCTACATTAAGTACTTGCCCGGAAACTACCTCACATCTCTTTCATAGCGCTGTAATCTCAAAAGCATTCTCTGCTAGGTCCGGATCACATGCTCAGCGTTTCTGAAAAATTGCCTCGAAGGCGATGATCCGTTTGCACATTCACTGCTCCGTACACATATATCTAGTGTGAAGTGTGTGGACAGTGCGTATTAGGATTGCCAACAGTTCCTTTTCATCTGTGCATAGTTTTTTCAGTATCTGTCTATGGACCTTTGATTCCGTAAGTGAACGCTGACTCCCTCTGGAGCAGATCGACAATCCAAGCCCACTCTGGCGAGCACTAGCTTGAATTTCACCGCTTGTCTACGTTCGTATACCTCAGTGAACGGTTCTGTTGCCAATTCTGCTTTATCCTTTTGAACTTTGTGTGTTCGTTTCCAACATGTCTTGTCCTGGGTCTTTTTTGAGCAGTCACGGACATTGTAAGCTCAATAGGTCTTGCGTACTCGTTCAGGTATGCATCATCCCCCGTTTATCGCGGGGTTACATTCCACCCCCCCCGCGAGAAGTGAAAATCCGCGATGAATGGATGCCTCCCAAAAAATCGACCTCTGGGTCTGTCGCGCTTGCAATTGATCGGGTTCTCTTGATAGT
>CM068960.1:43808832-43847320 GCA_035128595.1 Eptatretus atami | reverse complement strand
TGCAAGAAAGACAATCTCCTCAGAAAAAGCCTTTTTTCTGAAACTTTATATGATTTTAACTGAGGAAATAATGTGAAATTTATACAGGGCAACGCCGGGTACCTCAGCTACGATCCATCCATTTAGCCGATCAGCCCCGGTCCGAAACTTCTTTGGTCACCGGTATCAAATTAGGGAGAAATGCTCATAGTGTTTTTTATGAAGGTAATAACCCCTAGAGTTGGCAAACATGTGATAGCATTATGGCGTGGCAGCTTTATGGGAGTTATCCCCTTTTTCCAAAATGGCCGCCAAATGCTCAATACCCTATATATAGCAGATTTTAGACCACCTCGAGCAGTGATACTGGTGTCTACGACTAGGTTTGAGGGGTCAGATATATCATTTCTGTATTTACCTAAAATATTGGATACAGCCTTAATATTAAAATTCAAGATGGCCACCAAAATGGCTGCAGACACATATTTAAATGACCGCGTTTAAGGTCCTAGAACAGTTACGACAGTGATTTTGGTGTACATTCCAATATTTTAGGTAAATACAGAAATGATATATCCAACTGTAGTGAAATGTACATGATGACTCTAATACTCATCATTTACTGTCAATAATTACTGTTCATCGGCATCCACATCGTCATCCTCGTCCGTACTCTCCACATCATCTGATGACCGATTCTCGCAGTCTGACAGTTTGCACATATCAGTGCACTTAAGTCCATTTGCCAGACATACACAATTTGGCAGCGTACACTTCCTTGACCATTTGCAGGCCAGTAGGGCCAAGATAGCCTCAGGTGCTGGCTGACCATCCATCCAATCCACTACCATTAATTTCTCGGCTCCATCCATGTCAATTTTCCACCCTCTGCCAATGGGACTTGGTACACCTGGGTCTTGCTCAAGACATCTTCTCCATATTCCAGCCTGGTAGTTTGCCCTTTGTGCATGTTTGACTAAGCAGTCCCTGCAGGGTGGAAGCTGATGACTCTCTATCTCACCTTTCTTAACACAGAACAAGTTGTACCTGAGATCATTGACCTTGGTGAATGCTGCTTTGGGCCATAGAGGAGACATGGGACACACTCTAGTTTGTTCATCAGTTCTGAGGAGAGGTCCCATTCCTGGCCCAACTCTGTGAATGTGTTTCTTGATTTCCCTGTTGTTGGTCACTAATTTTAGAGCACTTGCCTTCCCTTTACCTGCGAAAGCACTGGTAGTGTCACATCCAGTGTATGCATGTATACCAAATATAAGAGCTCTGCAGACATCTATGCCGACAGTGGCAGCGACTTCCCGATGTCAACTAATCTAGTTCTGGTTCTAGTTCCACATTTCTGGAATAACGGAGCTCCTATCTTGTCATGGAATGCCAAAACAATGATAAAGACATCTGTGTCCTCTGCGCATATCACTACAGCCTGGTAGCCCTCTCTAGCAGCATGGACAGCATGGAAAAGTAGGCGCCCATCTGCTTCCTCCTGCTGGCACTGGAGATCTGGTACTCTTCACTGCCCTGTGATGTAATTCTGTTGCATTTGTCATCTACAGTTACATACAGAATCTTCTCATGTAGTTTCTCTCTGTACACTGGCTTCCTCCATTCACTGACAATGAAGCTAATCAGACTGGTTTTGTTAGTTATTCCTGTCAGGAAACTTCTCCATTGCCTCACAATCTGTGCGCTTGTGATACCCTGCAGCTGGTGTCCAGTCTCTTCACCTCGTGCCGATCTCTCACTGTTCTTGATAGAATTCTCTCGATACGTGTCGAACACAACATCTATTCTGGTACTTTTACTTCCTTCACGCAATGCCATAGACAGTATTGTAGTGGCAATGTTCCCAAACGTAGCTTGATCACCTTTACTCTTTGAACTAGTTCATTCCATCGACCACAGAAGCCGGATTTTGTGGAGTTGGTCTGCTAGACGTCACATTCTTCTGCAAAGTATGTGGCTAAGGAAGCTTTGTTTGTTTTCCTGAGTAATCCGTCTGGGGTAGAGAGAGCCCAGGGTAGCGGTCCCAAGGGGTGAGAGAGGATGTCCTCCATCGTGAGATTGCGCCTTTGTGCCATCACTATGATGCGACCAAACAGAGACCGGTCAGCTTTCAAGAACATAATTGGAACTTCTTTGTCCTCAAGCGTTTTTGCAACGTCTAAAATGGGGACATGGTTCCTGACTTTGGCAGCTTCAAGTAAGGTTAGCCAGGAGTCATGACTTTGAGGACTGATTAAATGTTCATCTGTCGGATACTGCCTGGTGTATGATGCACAGTTTCTTGGCGGGTCCCTGGGGCGTTTCCATGCTGATGGACATCTAATACTAGTCTACTGTATTCCAGGCCTCTTACGTATAACTTCCACAGCTACCACGATACCTGAAAAAGAGAATATAAACATTATATTACATATATATATATATATATAATATATATATATAAATATACATACATTCAGCCTGGGGGTTTGTCGGTATCAAATTGGGGGGGGGGGGGAGGGGATGCTCATAGTGACTATCTTGGCGCCAAAATGCCTAGTACCCTATATATAGCAGTTTTAGACCACTTAGAGCAGTGATACTGATGTCTATGACTAGGTTTGAGGGGTCGGATATATCATTTCTGTATTTACCTAAAATATTGGAAATGTACACCAAAATCACTGTCGTAACTGTTCTAGGACCTTAAACGCGGTCATTTAAATATGTGTCTGCAGCCATTTTGGCGGCCATCTTGAATTTTAATATTAAGGCTGTATCAATATTTTAGGTAAATACAGAAATGATATATCTGACCCCTCAAACCTAGTCGTAGACACCAGTATCACTGCTCCAGGTGGTCTAAAATCTGCTATGTATAGGGTATTGAGCATTTGGCGGCCATTTTGGAAAAAGGGGGATAACTCCCATAAAGCTGCCACTGCCACAATGCTATCACATATTTTCTAACTCTAGGAGTCTAACCCATCCCAAAAATCACTATGAGCATTCTCCCCAATTTGATACCAACCAACCCCCCAGGCTGATCGGCCTAATTGGGACCATACTCTGTGCAGAGTGTTGGTGCTGCTGAAGCAGTCTCCTTGGCTATTGGGCACAATCCTGGATGGGTCGCAACTCCGACACAGTATACCAGCATGCTGGCTGGCACTCATTTTGCTGACCTCGGAAGGATGACAGGTCGAGTTAACCCACCTGGTATTAATTCAACAGCCGAGCGGGATTTGAACTCGACACTGATCCCTCGGTAAATTGTCTCGGTAAATGAGTACCCTGGAGCACAACCTGGTGGTGGTGGCAGAGGGTATTACAATTTCCTTTTTTTACCTGGGCAACACTGATGTTAAAGCACTCTTCGCACAGGTAAATTTGTCCGCCTTCCCTTCTCCCCCCCCCCCCACCTCCCCCAAAAGAACAAAAACCGGAGGGGCCTGTCAAAGTCTGTCATCGTGTTCGAGACATTTCGAGTGGGAAGGGACATCAGGAGGAACGGGGTGGGGGGGGGGGGCAAAGGGGCATGCGGGAGCGGGATGTGAGGATGGGGAAGGGGTGAACACTCTATGCATGGGTAAATTTGTCTTCCTTTTCTTCTACTTCTCACCCATATTTTTTGGCAAACACGATAACTAATTGCTCCATCAGTGAGGCAACATGTAGGCTTTGCTCGTGCACAGATAAATCCCATCTTTTCATCAGTTATCCTACCCTTCTTCCCACTAAATTCGTTTTCTCTGAAAAGGCTTGAGCGAGTGACACAAACTTTCAACATATGAGCGCCTCCCCATAGAGAATTTTTTGAATTTTTTTTACAAAGTTACGTGATGACCGGATAGAACATGTGGCCTGCGTTCCTTTCCGTGGGTATGGGTTGTAGGGTGCTTCACAAATCAGGATTAAACGGCCTCCACCTCGCTTTGCTCGGCCTCATTACTATAGTTATTAAAGATAAGGTAGACATCACCTGCCCATTTAGTGAATGTCAAAACACAGGCAGGGAAAGGAGAGAGGGCAAGTACAAAAAGGTAATTTGCTGCATTAAAAGCTGACAGGTCATCAACCACGATCAACAATCAACAAACAATTCATAAAAATCTTAAAATACGAGTTGAATGCCAAATAATTTTCCATCCACTGAGAAATAATATGTTACAGAGGTTTTGAATCAGATTGAGGAATGTAATGCAAAGTAAGAAATCAAACAGTCAAAAGCTTGTCTTGGTCGAGTCTTCGAAACATGTCCGACATACACACACAGTACTCACTTTGTGTCCTGGAACACGCTGGAAGTCTCCCTGAGGACCCACGACAAAGTGGACATCAGCCATGAGTTCGTTGTTAAACATAACAGCATTTCTGGAGATAAATACAAATTAAAGTCAGGAATTGGGTACAAGCATTAAAAATTAAAAGTTACAAACAGCAGAGCAAATGTAATCTGCATGCAAGAGAAACAGTTCTATTTACACTCTGAAGCTGTTTCCATAGTACACATAATGCTGGGGCCAGTGAGCATTTTAAACACTTTCATGGAGCCACGACTTGATTTTAATTACCATTGAGTCGTGTGTGTGTGTGTGTGTGTGTACATATATATATACGTATAGATATATACACAGTATATGCACATGTATCACAGTGAGACTCCAAGTCCCCATCACCTCTCTCTGATGGTGGCATACAGTCCCTGCCAGTTGGTGTTCGTGACGTGATTGTTGTTGACGTTCCTGCTTTCAGATGGGCATTGTGCCTGTGCCGCGGACTCCTTGCCCTCAAAATTATTATCTGAGGTCATCATCATCGTCTTCTTTCTCCTCAAGCTCAGCGACACCAACTCGTAGCACGCCGGTGGTGAGCGCTTGGTGAGCCCTGATCCCCAGGACTTCTTCTTGAGTGCCTCTGGCAGCAGCAAGAAGAATGACAAGCACTTCATACTCACCCCATTCATTGGGTAAGGAACGCTAAAGTAGTGATCTCTTCAATGACCTAATTCTTACGAAATGACAATCAAATAAAGACATTTGACGGTTGCTGTTATGAAGATGTGCGACCGATAAGCTTCTCCTCCTGCATCCCAACCGCTGGTGGGGAGGGATCGTCTTCCAGTTAGGGTAGGAAGAGGGAGGGAAAGGAAGGTGGAGGGAGAAACCGTGTGACAATTGCAAGGACAATGGAGGGACAGAGAATCCGAACAGCGGGTAGGGACAGTTAGTTGGTGTTGGGTAGGGAGGGAATGAGGGAGATGTTTGGAAAAATGGAAAACAGGGAAGAAAAGTTAGAAAAGGATCGAGATTGGAAGCAAGGGGCAGAACTAATGAAAGAATGGGTGAGACGAATAAAATTAGGGGCGGGACAAACGGAATGAGTGGTGGGAGTTGATGAAGGTTTTTCAAATCTACATGGATGGAAAACAAGTTTAAAGGTGAATCCAAAGAAAAGGTAGGTTGGGAAATTGGAGGGGGAGGATGGCAAATGCCTTCTCAGCAGAACAGAATGTAAACAATGAGTGGCACAAACTGTGTATCTTCCCTCCTTTTCCCTCCCTTTCCTTGGTTGTCCGCTCTCTTCATACCCCCTCATTTATTTTTCCTCTCCTATCTATCCTATTTCAATACCTTGTTCCAGGCATACGAAGCTTCCATAGTAAGCCAGCTCAATTGTTAACCCAACCAGTTACGCAAGTAAACTACCAGGAAACTATTGAGTTATCCAGTGAACTCACACTGATCAATCCATTCAATCCCATGTTCTTCCTGGATCCCAGACTCACTCGTTTTGCTCCTTCGCGGCATCCCACCATGCTCTTTCCTCTCCCTTAAAATTAAAACACCAAATCTGTATCCTCACAAATGTGTCCTAAAACAAACACAGCTGCAAGAATTAAAAGTGCAACAATCACAACAAAAGAAACTCACACACCTGCTGGTATCCTCTTACTCCTGCAGAAATTTATGCCTTGTGGAAATGTGTCTCTCTCTCTCTCTCGCTCTCTCTCTCTCTTCCCCCCTTATCCCCTCTAACCCTCTGTCTCTTTCTTTCTCTTTCTCCTTTTACTCTCCCTGTGCATGTCAAACCCGCCGCTTGGTGGCGCCCGGTCCAGTCTCGCGGGCCCCCTACCAAGCTGAAGAGAGCCACCAAGATCTGGTACAGTCCAGCGGCAGCCACAGCGGACTCAAGAAGCGCTGCTCCTACGTGGGCCCAGTGGAGGGCTCGTCTCGTCGTTCCTCGCGACCCTGGTTAGTGGGATGGGCAGAGTGTGGAATTGGGAGGTGCACAGTGTCAACAGTGGGCAGTGTTGAATGCGGGAAGTGGGCGGGAAGAGTGAGGGATTGGCGAGCAAACTGTCGTTTCCCAGGGTATTGATGTGAGTGGGAATAGTTTTACACACCCGAGCAGTGTGTGAGCATAAATACAGCGACGAGCATTCGTTTTTGGAGATAAGCTACTTGTCTGTTCAGCCTACTGCACGAACTGAATGCTTCCATTTGGCATGGAGGGTGTTGGAAACTGGACGTTCGATGACTATTTACCAGGACAGCTCTTTTTTTTTGGATTTCTTACTTGGAGGCCGATACAAAATTACTGTGACATTTTGTTTGAACAAATATATAATTATAATGTTCAACATACAACAATTACAATGTGCAAGGGTGCTCGAAATTTGACCAGGTCGACCAAACGGAGTTTATGGAGTGTGGATTTAATCTTTTTTTTTTTGAGGGAATCTGTCTCAAGAGTCTCAATAGTGTTTGTAATCAACACCCATCATATTATAATAATAATAATAATAATTTAAAAAATGTAAAATCATGGATGAAATCTCAAAAAAAATAAAACAAACAAGGTAGGAATAACACGACGTTACGATGCCACCATACGACACCACAACATCAATTGATATTTCACTTTTGTTGTGGGATTGTGATGGAACGTCAAAAGATATCGCGATGGTAATCCATAAGAGGATTGTGGTGTCGTATTGTGGCATCGTAACGTGGTGTCATTCTTCTTTCTTCTTCTTCTTCTTCTTCTTCTTCATCCATCACAATCCCACAACAAAAGTAAAATTTCAAAAGATATCGTGATGGTAATCCATGAGGATTGTGGTGTCATATTGTAGCATCGTAATGTGGTGTCATTCCTACCTTGTTTGGCTGTTTTTTTGAGATTTCATCCCTTTACATTTAAAAAAAATGTTTTTTGTTCTTGTTTATGTTGGTTGCTTTTTATGGGGAATATATAAAAGAGTTCATAAAGAAAGCAAAATACACGTATACAGATCAGTGAAATAAAATACAGACATCAGTGTGTATCACCCACTGAGCTGTACATATATAACTGGAGCAAACCTGGAGCACATGCTTCCGAGGCCAAGCAGCCGCCATGTTGGAATACCTTTCCCTTGCAAGAATGCAAGAGCATACAGGCATCGATGAGTGTGATAAGTGCTACATGTCATCGGGTTCCATTGACAGATTGAGTGACATTTGTTTCAACATTTCCACTTTTGTTTGTTTTTCTTCGGAATTCTGAGCCTTGCAATAGAGGAGAGACACTGTGAGTGTCTCTCCTCTCACAGGAGAGACACTGTGAGTGCTGGACACTGTGAGTGTGCTGGACACTGTGAGTCAGCATGTGATGGTGACTGACAAAACTGAGTCTGATTTTAGTCAGTCAGAAGTGTCAAGTTGAGTTAGTTTGAGTGTGAGAATAATTGAATATCAGATTCTCAATAAAATGTAATGAAAATGGGGAGGGAGGTGGGTGGTTTGTTGTTTAAATAACAATCTTCATTGCAGACAGAGTCCATAACTATGTTCCTTGCAGACAAAGCCTTGAAACAAAACAACACATCCATCACACACACCCACACACACACACACACACACACACACACACACAACTGGCTCAATATTGTTACGAATTTGGAAACCTATCGCACACAACATTCAGGTCCTATAGATTAGTTATATCGTAAGTATGTGTTTTATAGATAGCTTCCTTCTTCGTCTAATGGGTAAATAAATGTCCATGCGCTGTGATTTCTTTTTATAGTTCGGGTCTTATTGGAAAATAAATCGGCACGACAACAGAACGACTGTTGCGGCAGTGCTGCAGAGAATGAGAAAGCCCCGGGATTCTCCACGCCCGAGTGAGGGAGGGGTCGAGCGGGGGGGGTGGGGGGGCACGAACAACAGAAACGACCGTTGCGGCAGTGCTGCAGAGAATGAGAACAGCCCCGGGATTCTCACGCCGAGTGGGGAGGGGTCGAGCCGGCAAGACGCAAAGGAGAGTCGAGGGAGGAGGAAAAGGAGAGAGAGGGCGTGAGGAAGCGAGAGAGCAAGAAGAGCTCTCCGGACGAAAGCATGTTCCCGACCTGGACACTCATCTTGCTGAGTCGTCTTGCTGAGGCTCGTCTTTAGGGAGCCGTCTGGCCGGTCGTGGTCGACGCCGTCCTTCTCCTCTCACCACGACGGAGAGCTCGAGCAACGCCATTCCTGCAGGAACGCAAGGGTCGCTCGCGTGTCCGGGTTCGTCTCGCTCTAGCCGGACGACCAGCTTGACCGCACGAGGCGGACAGGTCAAGATAGGTCTCAAACAGATCATTTGGTCAGGTCATTTTGAGGTATTTGTGTGTGCGCGTGTGTGTCTGGGCCCCGTCTTTAAGTAGTAAACTGTTAAGTGCCTTTGCTGAATATACCTGCATTTCTTATATTTCGGTTTAGCTCTGCCCTAACGTGCTTCCCTAGTCTCCCCCATTATTGTATAAATAAACCCCATTTGTTCAATGTTTCAGCTCGTTCATGTCCATTCTTGCATTGACTGAGCATGTGTCGCGTGCTGGGAATTAGCAAGGCCACTACCATGGCCGTTGTAATGGGAAATCGGACCGACGAAACTCGGCGATCAAACACTCTCGGTCGCACACGGAACGAGCACGCTAAGCAGCTCGTTCCGTACGGGTGCCGTCGAGGGTGTGAAGACTCGGTAGAATCGCCACAATGGTCTCCTAGGTATTTTGAAGATTTGGCAAATAACCCTGTACCACGTGGTAGAAATATTGGCCCTTCATGGTCCAAAAAGGGATCCGTACTTTTCTGGAGTTTTCCGAAGAAGTACGATCTGAATTCCGGGCGATCGGTCGAGCCGACTCTGCAGCTCCATCTCGCGGTCATGCTCGCGGCCGGCGCTCGGCCCCGCAACAATATCACTGTGAATCACTTTTCCCTTGATTATAACAATATACGTTAAATGATAAATTAAACACATCAGTGAAAACATAAACCGAATTGGCGACTCTGATCAGGCAAATATTATTAAGTTGAAACTTCATCGCCGAGAGCCAAACAATAATAAAATAATAATAACAAGAAAAAGAGCAATCATAGATTGCAGTCTCGACAGGACTTGTTTTGTGTGGTAGTTGTGTCGTTTTGTGTAGTGTATTTTGTGTGGCATCTGTATACTTGTGTGTTATGTAATTAATAAGAGAGATAATTTGAACTGCCACTTTATGCTGGCAGTGATGACTGGTTCAGCTATTTCAGAGAAGATTTTTGAAGGTTTAAAAAACACAAAACAATATGGCTGCCAAATCAAGTGACCGATGACTTCATCAAAAAAAATTTGTGGCCCATTTTATCCTGAGATGACCCTCAAATATTTATATACTGATCGGATGAAGCGTTTTTTCATAAAGAAGGTACCAATGACGTCATAAAAAAATCGCACTCATTCCCCATGAGGAGTACTTGCTATGGGCCGTTTCATTTTTTTTCTTTGTGCGGTTTCAGAGATAGAAGTCCATAGTTTTTCCGTTCTTCCAATATGGCTGACACACCACGTGACCTATGACGTCATAAATATCATTAAAAGATTCTGCATGAGTAGTCGCACCAAAAGTGAAAATTTTATCTTAATCCAACAAGCGGTTGCGGATAAAAACACTAAAATTCTGTGTGGACAAACATACAGACAAACAGGAAAACAAACAAACAAACAATAAGAAGACATCGTGCAGAGCACAATACTTGCAAAATCCATGAAAACAAATTTGACCCCAAAAATAATTTGTGGTTGAATTCAATAACCAAATATGCAACTCCTCTTCAAATTTCAAGTGAATCGGATGAAAATTGACAATTTTAGGATTTCGGCCTATGTTGATCTTTTGGCTTATATGGACCTCCAAAATAATTGGTTTTTGAATCCAGTGACCTGAAATATAAATCCTCTTCAAATATCAAGTCAATCGGATGAAAATTGAGGATTTTAGAAATATCACCTTAGTTGTTGACCTTGGGCATATGTTGACCTTAAAAATAATTGGTGGTTGAATTCAGTTACCTGAAATATAAATCCTCTACAAACATCAAGTCAATCGGATGAAAATTGACAATTTTAGAAATCCAGCCCATGTTGACCTTTTGGTCCATGTTGATCTCAAAAATAATTGGCTAGTTGAATTCATTGACTTGATATGAAAATCCTCTTCACATTTCAAATCAATCGGATGAATGCAGCTGACTGAAACTGAATTTCACTTTCTGAAATTCACATTTCACTGAAACTGAAATTCACATTTCACTGAAACTGATGAATTTCACTGAAACCAATGCAGCTGACCAGGCTTCCTGGGGTTTTCCAAAATGGCGGGTCGCTGGTGCCATTCGCCACCTATCATTTTAAAGAAATAATATAATGCTTAATGCGTCACATATTTTGTTATTTTGGAATGGATTAAATCCATCAATGTTATTTAATTTTTTTAATCCTTCTTTCAGTTGATTTAAGGGATGGTTTGGATTTGTATCGTTTTTGGAATGGTTCTGTTCAGTGTCCATTGGATGCAAAGCTGTGCCACTGAAGCTCAACCCCTCCACCAGTACACTGGTCCTCATTTCAACAACCTCATAAGGATGACAGGCTAAGTCAACCCCACCTGGTGTTAATTCAGCAGCCAACAGGGCTCAAACTCAGTACCCTAAGATCCTAAGCCAGCTACCCTAACCACTTAGCCAACACCAGGCTTTGTGGAACAGTGAATTTTAATTAGATATTTGGTCAATAAATATGTCAAGCCTGGTTGAGATTTACAGACGAGTAGAGACACAATCTTGTGATGATTACCTATCAAGGATATTGAATATTAAAGACTTACCTTTAGGGCAAGAAGTCTTTGATGAATGAGGCTATTAAATATGGTGTGTCTATGTACATGCTGTAAAAAATCCAACACTGAAGCCAAATTAAAATGGGACAACACAAAGTGATATGCGATCATCTTCAGAAGTCATATTTGCCTTAGGTCATCTTTCATCTGCTTGGAAGTCAGCCAACATCAATGGATTACACAAACACGGTGCTAAAGGCAACCCTTTTAACGACAGGCCTATCAGCTGATTTACAATCATCAGCAAGGTCATGTAATCCATAATCGCAGCTGACATCAAATAATTCCTTTTCTCCAATGGTATAATTTCTTGAAAATTGATATTCACAGCACGCAGATCATCAATTGAAATCTGGTCGCTCTACCATATGCTGCTTCTGCTCTCCCAACAATGGATGGAGGCCCTTAATGTCAGACATGAGATCAGTGCCGTCTCTCCAGAGATATTGTTAAGGATTCAGCGGTGGCGGGGAATTCGAATGCCACCCAAGTCGGCTCCAATCCATAGCCAGTTTGGGTTTTCGCATCCTTCTCTCGACAGCCAAATGTTGAATATTCGGCGTCACTTAACCACGCCGTCTCCGGGGTTATAACGCCGGCTGGTTCGGCACAGGCCTCGGGCACGCGCCTTCGAATCGCGATACCAACGTACACCTGGACCTTACCATTGGGGGAATAGACCCCGGTTACAGACTGGTTTTGTCAGAGACCGAGCGAATTCTGCCAGTTTGTAACCATTTTGGTTTTATATCTAAATCGAGCGGATCGTTCCTCGGCGCAGCACGAATTAATTCAAAGCGGCAACTTCATACGAATCAGCCAGATTTATTGGGGACACATCGGGGAACACGCACAAGCAGAGCATTCACGACAATGTATAATTAATCTATAACCCGTTCTTAACTAGGAGACGCTTACGGGTTCGAAGGGGACCCTAACGAGATAAACCTTAAACAACATGCAGACAAGACATGGACAGCATGCAGACAAGACACAGAGTACTTGGTGATGCTTCATGGACGAGAGGAAAAGTGTCAAAAGCACGAATGTGGCTCGTGACAAGCCGATTCCACGGATTTGAGCACCCAAGCTCAAACACACCGCGTGGCAAAATGGCGTCGTCCTCCTTTTGTCGCAGCCCTCACGCACGCAGCCTCAGCGCGTTCAGCCCCGTAAGGTCGACTGCACCAGTGCGAAAGATCCACGTGGTATGCTCCAGCTGGCTTTTCACAAGGTCCAGCATACAAGTCCAGGCCTGGCCTGTTCACCAGACAAGGCCAAATCGAGGTGTTGGGCTCCACAGGCTGGGTCCGTGGCCGAGGAGGCACCGCCGGCCAAAACTACTCCTCCACAAAGTCGATCGCCAGACTCGACGTGCAGGCGGCCTCTCCACTGCCAAAATGGCAGACTCGACGGCAGGCCATTTCTCTTACTGCCAAATGGCAGACTCGGCCGCTCAGTTTCCCTCTCGCCTCTCGGCCGACTGCCGTTTTTCCCTTCAGTTTCACTTCTCCTTTCCGGCCCTGCTCGCCTCAAAGCCCACTGGCTCCTCCCTTCAGTTTCACTTCCTTCTCTAGGCCACTCCCCTCAGAGCGCTGGGCGGGACTATTGTCCGGAGAGAGGAAGGAAGAAAAAGAAACCTCTCGGTCCACCACCAATGTACGAACAATGAACAGCCTCTTACACCTCCCGACACACATGTAACGTCCATTTACCGAACAACCTGGCTAAACATGCATTTAATGGGGGACTGGGCTAATCCTGTATTTAATAATACACTAAGGGCCATTTCCGCAACAATATCTCGAACATTCAATGCAGTCTGGCACCCCGCTTGCTCTGCAAACTCTCTGCCAATGGCATCCAAGGCCAACTCCACTCTTGGGTTACTGACTTCCTCTATCTCGTAGCTAAATGTGTGCTCTCAATGGGATCTTCTCACCTTCTATCCATGTCAAGGCTGGAATGCCCCATGGCAGTGTTTTGGGCTCAGTCCGATCACTAATTTTCATCAATAGTCTTTCTGACTCTGGAAAATCCTCTTTATCTCTTTCTGATGACTCCACCCTCTGCCATAAAATCCCTCATCCTTCAGAAGGCAAGCTGCAGCCCATTCCCTATCTGCAGACCTTGGTAGAATTCGAGCAGGTAAAACACTTGGAATATGCCTTTCAACCTGACAAATCTCACACTCTCACTCTGTCTTTCCAAAAAGATCGTCTGGCAAACCATCGCATCTACTTCCTTAATCATCATCTTGAAGATGTTCAGTCACTCAAACTTTTGGACTTTTGGGCCTCACTATCAGCCATGATTTTTTGGGGGGCAAACCGTAAACCACATATCTAATCTGGCCTCTAAAGGCAGTCACTGACTCGGCATCCTCTGTTATATGCAAAATTATTCCTTGGCACACCTGAACTTTTATCTACCGACAAGGCCTTCATCCACAGCTTGATGGAGTACTGCTCTCCCCTCTGGGATGCTGCTCCTGCCTAAACCTTGCTCAGCTTAATGCCATGGAAAGCAAGGTCTTCAAAATCATTGATTCTCTTAGCCTATCACTTTCACATCACAGACAGGTCGCTTTCTAGTCTCTGTCTTATACCGCCTCCTTTCTGGTTTTCCACCTTCTGCTCTCTAAACGCTCTGTCTCCCGCCACCCCCCAGGTTTCTTCAAGTTGCATGCATTCTATCAGTAACCCTCTTCTGATGAACCTTACAAAATCCAGACACTGTTCACTTCCATCCTTTTGTTTCTCTTGTTCCTGCCCGTGGAACCAACTTTCTTCATCTCTTCAATTTCATTCTTCCCTCAAGGGCTTCAAGACAGCTGTTCAGCACCATCTCAGGTCGTCTCCCATCCACACCTATGATATTTCATAACCCCATTAAACCTCCCCAAGCCCACTTCATTCATCGTTTCCAGTTTTTCCTTCCACTTCTGTGATTGAGGCTGCATCCATGTTATTCACTCTCTGTGTGCTCCCCTTGCCCTCATTCTTCTGCTCATCCCTTTTTCTGCAAGTCTCCCTCAAATTTATCCCTCAATCCTGCTGTTGATATGTTCCACCCCCTTGCCCTCTCTTTCTCCTGTTAATTGCATTCTGGTGTGTCCTGATCCATGCTGTGTTCCAACTACTTCACAAGCCTCGACACTGTATACAAAAAAAGTTTGTCCTTTGTCCAGTTGGAGAATTTCTTGAAAAGTGATATTCAAAAATGAAAGCACCATCAACTAGCAGTTGCTCAGCAAGGCAAGGCTGAAGTCTGATATTCAACCAATGAGTAATCTTCACCTTGCACTCTGCAGTCAGACATCGAGATGGGCATCCTAACTAGTTAGTGATCCTTTCATTTTTGAATATGGATCTTTCCAATTGCACAAGTACAACCAATTATTTTTCCATCCTTGAAAAGTAACGTCTCATTTTTGTGGTAATGTATAGATAATTATCTAAGTGAGAAGCAGATAAGCAAATGTTCAAGGAAATTTAAAGTAACCTTTTACATTTTGTGGGCAGATATGGTGTGAGTACTTGCCTTAACGCATCCGGGGTTTGAGTTTCACCACAAGAGGAAGTGCTCAAATTCCTCCCGAACACCTGGTCCTGATGCCACCGAGCATGGATAACTCCACACGCCGGGGGGTTGCTAAGCAACCATGAACGCCGGTTGGTACTGCCAATCCTGGCAGGGTTTCACTACTTTGCGTGGGTACCTTGCAATTATGACGTCATAACGAAGGCACCTATGGTATCATAAAAACACCACCCTCGTTCCCAATGAGGAGTACTTGCTGTGTGCCAAGTTTCAATTTTTGATTTGGTACGGTTTCAGAGATACAGAGGTCCAAAGTTTTCCATTTTTCCAACATGGTTGCCACACCATGTGACTTATGACGGCATAATTATCATTACAACATTATACATGAGTAGTTGCACCAATGGTGAAAATTTTGTCTCAATCCTACAAGTGGTTGTGGAGAAAAACATGAAAGTTCTGTGCGGACAAACAAACAAACAAACAAACAGACAGACAAACAAACAAACGGACCCAAAATTCAATACCCTCTCCTTCACTGGGGGTAATAAGCAATTTATTACAAGAGAAGGCAAGGAAAAGCATGTGTCACAATAATCACAGGTTTTATTACAAAAGCAACATGAACAGCAGGAGAAAGCAAGGATTTGTGGGGTGCAGCAAAATATATGCAAGTACAAGAGACAGGCGCCGTCAGAAACATACCCCGAGGAAAGTTAGAGAGAAAAGAGAGATGAGGAAAGACAAGGTGCTTGTGACTTCTTTTGTACCTGGTGCGGCTGACGGGCCGATGCTTCTCAGTCGCTTTGGAGGGGGAGGGAGTAGGGGAGGAAAACTGAGAGTGTCTCAGGAGAATGGTTAGAGGAGATATGATGAGGTGTGCGGTGACTAGCAGATGAGGTGTGCGGTGACTGGCAGATGAGGTACAAAGAGGAGGGTGTAAAGATGTGGGTCAGGGGAGGTTTTGTAAATGAAGCAAATAATGTGTTCGAGGATAGAATTAACGTGAGTGTTAGAGGTCTGTCTGTGTACGTCTTTATCGGGCTAAGGCAGCGCTCGTTCTGGTGTCTCCTGCTCGCAGGTGGACTCCGTTCCGTTCCCTCAGTCAAGCTCCACTCATTCGTTCCATCAAGCTCTGCTTGTTCCGTGGTGCCAAGAACAAGAAAAAGAGAGAGGGCGGGCCAGGTCAGAGAGGGCTCTTTTATAATCCCCCCCAGCGAGGGTGGCGATTGAGAGCGGAACATGCAGTGTGATGGGTGTTCTACAATGCCCTCATTAGCACATGGACGTTTACTACAGCTTTCGCTCCACCCACGCGAGGATTTTGCACCAGAAATGGCCTCATTTGCTCTATGCCTGGGCAAGCAACGGAGCTCCAAGGTTAAAAGGGGGCGAGGAACTCGATCGCGCGCCCGACCATGAATGCGCATCCTTGTCCCTGCTCGTCCCAAAAGGCGGTGGTGGTCGTTAATGGTGATGATGGTTGAGCAATGGCAGTGGTGGTGGTGAGCGTCGGTAGGTAATGGCACGATGTTTGAACAGGAAATAGCACGCGTATACTCATGAACTGCCTGTTGCTATGCGTGCATGCTTACGTGATAGAGGGGTTGTGTGTGAAGTAAAATAAGTAAAGGATAAAGAATGGGAATAAAGACCTGCCTGCAAACCCATGCAATGCATTCTGTCCCATAAACCCACTAGACATAAGGGAAGGGCTATCTAAAACGAATACTAATGAAATAACTGTCTCGGGATAGCTATATGATGTATGCCATTGCCTCGGAGGGCGCGCCGGCTTCGCAGAACTGCAACAATATAAATGCTCTGGCCTCTGGTATGACTTTTATACACTGTGGTCATGGTGATTGTCCATTGTCTCCTATGTCCTTAAATTTCGTGGAAATGATGTTCAGTTGCTTGACTATTGACAGGTGAAACAAAGTCAAATACATTGGCTTCTTGCAGGACGAGAATGTTTTGTGCTGATGTAACTTGCTGTGCATCATTGTTCTGGCTTAAAAGAAAGTGAAATACATTTTCTGTCCGTTTTGTTATTTTTATGTTTTTTAAAATCTATTTTTTAGGTTATTTCTTTGAAATAATCTCATAGAGTGGGTCCCGGTGTCCGTCCGTACGTCTGTCTGTTAACATTTGACGAAAACATCTCAGAAACTCCCTGACCGACATGAACCAAATTTGGTGTGATGCATCAGGACAGCAAGGTCTCATGGGGTTGTGCTCCCCATCTGGATGTGCACCCTATAAAGGGGATGAAAGGGGGGTATTTCACTCAACTTTACCCCAAATATTGGTAATTTATTCAAAAATCTTCTTCTCAGAGACCGACGACTGGATTCAGACCAAACTGGCCATGCGGCATCATGACCAGGCCCTCACTTTAAGTTGTGCTCCCCATGACCGTACCACTTCAGGAAGGGGGGCCATGGCCCCTTCCCCCTAATCCCTTATTTTCACCCCGCCCATTGGGGAAATAACCCTCAGTCCCCCATGGGGCTATTTTTTATGAATGGGGGTGGGGTGGGGTGTCAAATGTCTTGAAAAAAGTTTAATAGATAACTCATGTTTCCACATATTTATAGAAAGAAATGACTTCAAAACTCAACAAAAAACATCTGATGGTTTAAGCAACCAAAAATAAACAAACAGCAGCTTGACAGACAAGTGTTGTCAGGTTTATAAATATCTTATTTCCTCTGCACCTCGGTTGTGTAAGTTGCTCACAGTTTAAACTGCACACCAGCTGTGCAGCACAGAAAAATCCCTCCTAATACCTGCTCATGGCTGAATTTTCCATTCATGCTGTTCAGCAAATACAATTCTGATTTCCTTCCACATATTTCATACATTGCAAAACAATTAATTAAGCTTGTCAAAATTAACAATTAATTGCACAAAATAACTGGAGTTGCTCAAGACAAAAGAGCAGAAGGCTCAGTAGTTATTGTCATGCATCGGCCTTTGTCAGAGGATGTTGTGTGTCTCAGATTTTAATGGGGCAAATGAAAGGAGACCTGCGAAAAGAGACTCTCATGGAATCATCACAATAGTATATGTGCTACAAGTTGTGATTCTTTATGTCTAAGGATGTCTTACTGGCTTGTGGTGTTACTTACCTATGTGCAGCTCCGCATTTGAGAAATATCTCTTATTGGTCAATCTAATCTGACATCACTTACGTATTCTGCAAATCAAGCATTTTATAAAGGTCCCCCTCATGCATTGTGTAATTATACAGCATACAGTCATATCCCAAAGCCCACAGTCTACTTCTTTGCAAACCCTTGGAAGAACAATGGTTGAAATCAACAGAACATTGATTGAGACATGCTAACCACAATGGGAAGTAAAGAGAAGCTGATATTTCAGGCGTTGACCCTTCCTTGAGACAACCGAGAGAGAAGGGATCGGGGCGAGGGTTGATATAGGGTGGGACTGAGTCAGAGGTGGGTGGGTCAGAGTGGAGTCAGGGTTCAGGGAGCACATGGGGTGAGAATGATTTTGGCAGGGAGCGACAGGGTTCAGGGGTAAAAAGTCAAGGGGACTGGAAATGAGAGAAAAGTGAAAATAATACAGCAAAAAGACAAAAACAAGAAGTAACAGAAGATTATACAAATAAACTAAAGCAACTTTGAAATCTAGTTATCAAGTTGTGTCAGACTTCTGGTGACATCATTGATTCGATTTCTCCAAACATCTTAATCCTGCACTACTTCCCGAAGCTCTGACCGAGACAGATTGGTTGCAGCCTTCACTGCAACCTGATTTGCACACGTGGACCTGGAAGTTACCGGAAAATTATTGCACATTGGCAAACCCGTACATATCTGATGTCAAAGGCTAACCCCGACATTTATAATCTGTTCCACTTTCACGCAAGACAAGTTTTAGAATGCATAGCTCACCTTCACAAATATTACACAATATAACCAGTACATTCCAGTATCATGTCCTGAGTGCACCAGCAAACCAACTTCAAACTTCACCTGTACACCACCCAACAGACACACATGTAACATGTGACAGCCTCGGTATTCTCCTGAGATCCAAGTCCATGATGAGCCTCTCCTAACTCATTACAACGTTCTAGTTCTTCATCTGAAATGCCCCCACTCTGGGTTGGTAACTCTGTTTACCATCTACTTGTAACTCAATTGATTCCAATGCTCTCCGTGTCATTGGCATATCTCAGCAGGAGGCCAAGTCCCTAGATATGTTTCTTGCCCACCGCAGAAAGGTTGGCATTGTCTCAGTTTTCTAATGCCAGAATTCTGATCTTGCTCTATTCCTGTCATTTTGTCCCGTTGTCCTCCCCAAGCCCATCTAAGTCACATTCATTCTTTTAGAATCACACCTGGTTACCCTCTCCAATTCTAAGTTGAACACTCACCTCCATTCTTTCATCCCTCTTTTTTTATCCAAAGTGGAGGCTCATGGAAGGGCTAGAACATAGAACGGATCAGGACATAACAGAATTAAAGGAACAGTAGAAAGAGAGAACCGGGAAATACACCAACGGCAGGATCGATGGACAAAATAGAGTGAGACGTGGACAAACTATTCTCCTGTCTGTGGATATAACTCTGTATATGTTGTCTTGTGTTCATCCCTACGGTCCTTCAGCATGGCTGCCCATCGTCTCTTCATGCTGCTTCTCTTATTGACCCATTCCCCTCCAACCCATTCCTTTCTGACACTAATCAGCACCTGTGTGACGGCTTTGTCTCCGTGTTCCTTTTTGATCCCGTGTCAGTCTGTGAAACTGGCTTGACATCCTCTCTTGCTCGCTCACAGTCTCACTATCCAGTCTCACTGTCCAACTGTTTTCTTTCGACATTCTTCATCAGTCTATCTGGTAGATATTACCTCGCCTTGAGTTGGTCGAAGTCAGGTAAAATTTCTTCAACATCTTGCCAAGAATCTCCACTCATTGGACAATGGTGCATCTTTACTGTTGGCTCAAAGTTGAATAAAACAGTCAGGACGGTAATACTGCGATAATAGTAAAGTGATGATGGTGTCACATAATGATATCATATAAGAGGCTTTAAAAGACTGCCCAATCATGACCCTTTCTCCCAAATCTACTAATACAGAAGTTCGAAGAACATAGTTTGGATTACAAAATGGCTGGAGATTTCTAGTAACCTCCAGAGTACTTCGAAAGGTTAATTTTAATTTTATGTGGTGAAGCTTGCAGGACTGAAGCAACTTGATGAACCACACAATACTATACAAGAGGAAATTTTTCGCAGTAGAAAGTTTTCATTGTAACCGCAGAGGATAGCAATGTACAAATATAAATGCGGCAAATTTAACAACTGAACAGGTTACACCCATTCCTAAGCTATGCAATTGTGCAATAAATACATCATGCATATGCAAAAAAAGTCCTCCATGAACTTGTATAAGAGTTATCATGCATGGGGTCTCAATTATTTACCCCTATCTTTCAGTGTACGTACACACAAAAGGGTCTGGCCAGTCAGTTTGTAAAAAAATTGGGCCAATTGCTTTTGTGAGCCACCGACCCTAAGCTCTTGGGATATGGCAGATGATGTTGGTCATACTGACTAGTACAATAAGATGCAAATATTAAGCATTCAAGATTGGTCCAGGCAACCAGACTGATGCTTTAGGCCTAGAAGCGTAATGGTTTGAGAATCCGCTCCGTGTTTGGGAGGTTGGCACCCCGGCAGAGTCAGATCAAAGACTTTTATGTGCTCCTTCTTTGCTTGACGTTCAGCATTGAAAAAGGGTAGAGCACTGACAAACAACCATAGGCTGGCAACCACCATGTTGGCTTGATAGGCCTAATGGCCTCCTCCTCCTCCTGCGTTGAATTTCCTTGGAACATAACTCATTAAGAAACCCAGACTAAAAGCTTTTCCAAGTTTCCAGGCATTTTTAAGATGCATCGAGCCATTTTTAATGAGCATTTCAGGCCACGACAGCGAGAGCTGCTAAGTGCTGCACAAATGTTGTGCTGTGATATAAAATGTGAAACAAATCAATTTGTTGGCTCTTTATGGTGAGATAACTTTTTTAGATAGCAATGTCATTCGATGTCACATTAATAAGGTCCAAAAGAGGGAAGGCCCCTGTAAAAGATGAAATTGTTGGAGTTGCAATCAAAGATGGTGGTGAACTGCTTCACAGGAAATTGGCACAGGTATGGATTGCACAAAGCCAAGAAAGATGTGATATTAACATTATGCATGTACTGTATTATATAAAAATATAACGCATAGCAACATACATGAAACAACAACTTATGATCACGTAACCAGCAGTTGCAGCTGCAACAATTTGGTTATTACATTATGGAACCACAATACATCTCTCTCTCTCTCTCTCTCTCTCTCTCTCTGGCCCCAAACACATTCTCTCACACAACCAGGATGGTAAAGGATATGGCAGCATCGGGCGGGATCACCACCACGGAAAATGAGACATGGCCATTGTAAAGGTCGCTGGTGGAAAAGGAATCAGAGGCTCAAATGGGGGCAGTGGCTCAAGAATGTTGGGCCGGTTGGTCGAACTGCACCACAGAAAAGTACACATTGGAGCAAGACAACCACCTCTATGCTCTTAGCCCGTTATCAGTCACTTTCCACATGTTCTCGATGGTTCTGCCTCATGGAGTCGAGTTTTTAACCCCACTCCATTCCGAGGCCTTCGATCAACTCCCATCATGGGGCAATTATGAGGTCTTCCACATGCTGACAGACAGCTTCTGGGGAAGAGTTAACTCTCCCTCTGTTGGAGCAGGGAGGAGGGGATATGCCATTACCCCACCACTGCATGCTCTGCCAGGTTTTACAGAGGAGACCATGAGATGAGAAGACTTGACCTAACTATTTTCATTTCTACAAACGTCCCATCTCCTTTGTAGGGAACGTTTTGCACTGACTCATTACCTTAATCTATATTATGATTTCCTTGCAAAGTTGTGTCGTTGTGTGTACAGCTGTTCTGAAATGAGTTTTTTTTTGTGGTATTCGGTCATCAAACATAACATATCATTCTCTTTCTAACCCCACCTCCACCCCTCACCTTTCGATCTTTTTTTTCCTCCTCCCCCCCCCCCCCGCACGCACTTTCACCCTCACTCTCCTCTCTCACTGTTCTCTCTTAACCCTCCTCACATCCCTCCCCTCCTGCTGTACAGAGCAGCATTTGGTGAAGTGTCGCTCTCCCCCCCCCCCATCCCTCCTCACTCTTTCCCTTCCTCACTCTTTTCCCCTTCTAGATTCCTCTCCCCTCCATCCTCTCCTCTCCCCGCCCGCCCTCGCTCTCCCCTCCTTCCGTCCTCTCTCTCCCCTTCCGTACAAGACCATAAATAAGATTGTTGCAGGCAGTAGTTGGCTCGTAACATACGAGGGTACCAAAATGAGTGTAGCTTACTTCAGAAGATGGTTCCGAATCCGCCCAAGCACATTCCGATTTGCTGCGTTGGCGTAACGACAAACATTCTTGATGTGTTCTTTCATGGTTAGATGACGATCCATCACAACACCAAGATTTATTGCATGGACAATGGGAGTCATGTCGACATGGCCAACTACCACAGTCAGGGGATGAGGCGCTGCAAGGAACTTTGAGGGGAAAAAATGATGATTTCCGTCTTGGAATCATTCGGTGTAAGTTTGTTTTGGGTCGTCCAAAGCTTGACAACAGCGATGCTTGCATTGAGTTGACCAAGCGAGTCCTTGCGTTTAGATGGTTTGATCAGCTGTGTATTCTTCTTTGTTCATATGCAGCACATGGCGACAGGGTAGCATCATTGGCTGAGGATGTGGCTCCACCCAGAGCCGTATATTAGAAAGAGTACGGTCAACCCGGTTTCAGCGCATCTGCTTTATGATTGGTCAAAAGCCCTCATGTGACTACAGGGCGCCATGTTGTGGACCAACCTGCATACGTAGCAGACGATACTCGCTTTGCTACAACGCTACAAACATATCATCTTGCATCGAATGCTCCCTCATAAAACGTCACTTTGATGAAATATTTAGAGTTACAACGTTTATAAAGATGCCCTGCTGTGCAGCATAGGGTTGCTCAAATTGAAAGAACTGTGGGAAACAGATGCATCGCTTCCCCCGCAATCCAGAAAGGAGGAAAATCTGGGAAGTAAAGGTTCGTCGGGATGGCTGGAAAGCCAACGACAACTGTCTCTTGTGCGAGGTAAGGTCAACTTAACACGTCGAAGTAAAGACTAAATAAGACCCAAGTATTATTTCACCAGCGAAATAAATATTGATGAATATTGTATTACTGATATCTTTTTCAACAATTTCAAAAAATTGTAGCAAGTTAGTGTATATTTAGTTGAAGATCACGGATAACATGTTTCAAAACTAACATGTATTTCGGTATATGGGACTACAGAGTACAGTGTAAACTTTGCGTTGGTCATTTGAACCATTTACCTTGGAACTGTTAGATGTGGTTGGTCCATGACTCCATAACCATGCTTAATTCCTAGAAAAGCAACACAGTATAGACCTGAAAGTGAAACACATGCAGTTCAAGGACCATGAATGATGACAGGAAGACTTTTTCTATCATGATGTCTGCGCAATTTAACAATGATGATTTCTCAGTTTCGAGACCTTACTAGTTTCTAGACCTTCTACATTTGGTGGGTTTTAAGGTAAAAGTTGCAGCCTTTCATCGCCCTCTAACCTGATGTTTTAACGTAAGATGGAAACTTAATGTTCATTTGATTTAAAGTTTTTTTAAAAAAAATTGTACAATTAAACTAGTCAAGTTGATCTGAACATAGATTTGTCGGCTTCCCGTAGCACAGATAATTATTTGAGTTAAAAGATGGAACAGTACAAAAGAAAAAAGTGTGAAGAGGGGAAAATGCAGAAGTAAGAATATGTAAAGGGATAGATGATTTCAAGAGGAGGAATGAAATGGATGAGGGAAGAATGGTGGGAGAAAGAGTGGGAAGAAGAGATTTGGAGAGATGAAAAAATAGATTCTTAGGGAATAAACTTGACCCTACTTAGGGAATAAACTGTCTCTCTTGACCTTACGTTCAACTTGTTGTCATTCCTTCTGATCCACTGTCAACTCACCCGTTGTCTCATGGGTGTGTGTGTGTGATTATCAACTCACCAGTCAAAGCAGATTTCTCATCTGCATGGGGACATCTCCCCATAAAGATGTTGCATGCCCCCTCGGCAGCATCCAGGCATCCATCTTGGACCTGCAAGACACTCTTAACTTGTTTCTGATAGGTTCACTGGCCTGCTTCCATTCTTTCCTTAAGGAAGGCCACGTCCCTCTGAACCTCACTCCACAAACCGGCCATGTCCTCCTTCAATAATTGAGATGGCAGTTCACCTCCTCATGCCTGCTCTAGTATTCATCCCGTCATGCCGCTATTTAGAGCTGGGTCATGGCAATTATATCTCCCAACCCTGCCCTTATTGTGTCCTGGCTCGCTTCCACATGGGCCAAGCCAACTTGGAGCTCGGCCTGCCTTGTTTCAGTTTTGATGGCAGGTCATCCTTAAGTGCCTCCTGACTCACTGCTAACAGGTCCAGGCCAGCCTCCATTCTTTATTTCAACTCACCCCTTAGCATGATATAGCCTATCTCCACATTATTTATATCCCAATTTAGTTCCTCCTAGGTCAGGTCAATTTGGACAGAGAGCTGTTTTCAGGTCATTTCTATTTCAGCCTTTAAATCAGCCAGTCTGGTGTCGATCCTTCCCATCAACTCCAGGAACAAACCCCTTTTATCTTGGGAGGCTACTGCTCTCCCATGAGGCACTGATGACTCGGTCTCCTCTTCCATCGCACCCCCCGGTGAGGTGGCATTCTTGTCTGCCATCTTTACACCTATAATTCAAAATACTACAATATGAAAAGAACAATTTGGGACTGTAATTTGATGACACGGCGAAGAAAATATGCACCCGTATACTTCTCAGTATTCCAAGTTATTTCGCAAGCACCGTGCCAGGAGGCTCAATATCAAACAATTATGGTCAGATTTGAAATATTATTTCTTTAATTTAAAAAAATAATGCTTCAAAATCCCCCCCCCCCCCCCAGTAGCTCAGGGGGTTGAAATCCCACACTCCTGGATACTAATTTGTAGCGAGTACGAGATTTGCCAGCCATTAGGCTTCAGGGTGGGTCGAACGGTCTGATTGACCAAATTTGAAGCACCAGATGAGGACTCGTTCTAACCCGAACTAACGGCTTTCACTACCATCGCAGCGCTTCCTACAAAATGACAGAGCATAGATGCACACCCATTGAATAAACAAGCAATTTAATCGTAATAATAATTATTACTATTTTATAATTTAAAAAAAAAACAATTACAAAAGGATAATTTCAAACAAGATACAGTTAAATAAATCATACATAAAGATAACAGGCACAAACTCACCACGGAGCCCAACATAAGACAAACATAAAAGAGCTCTTAACAGCTCAGGTCAATATAAAACATGTCACAACAGTCTCTATTTTAATCATTTTCATTTCTAAAACGTTTTTCATCATTATACTAAGGAATATCGAGATTTTCTTTTGTTATCATCAAATTGTTTATCATCAGACCATTTCTCACTTTCACAAAAAACTGACCTTGGATTCGCTTTCAACACTTGGGTTATTCTTGGAAGCTGAGCCAGTCTCAACCCTAGTTTCCACATCTTCCAGTGTTTTCAATTTTCCTTCTTCAATCTGTGACAAGACATCTCATTACAGAAATTCAGCTGGAAACCGCTATTTTAACAACCTTCTAATAGCATTTGAAGATAAAACTTGCAAATATTTTACATCAAGGTTTAAATAAACTTATTCACAATGAATTGCAATATTTTTACAAACTTTATTCCCTTAAGTAGTCTTTATTTAAAATAAGGGGGAATCCATTATTACATTGTCAGTGTTGCAGACAAAAAAAATATATATATATATATATATATATATATTGGGGTGGGGGTGGGGGACGGGGAGGTTAAAATGGGAAAATGAAATATGAAAACAGGAAGAGAAGGGAGGACAAGAGGATATAAAGCTGAAGTTAAAGAATAGGAATGGAAGGGAGTTATGGTTGGGAAGATGCTGAAGTTATTATGGGAGGGAAGGATGACACATGTGTAGAGCTTACAGGAGGGCAGAAGCCTGCTTCGAAAATATCAAACTTTTGAGAGTTATTATTCTTTACTTTGTTTCATAAACAGTAGGGAATGCTGTCGAGTTCAACAGGATGTCTAAGTGTTATCCTGACCAATCAGACACTTCCATGAAACCTGCTACTTCACCCCATCACTAGAAACGAGTTTCTAAACTGCTGCCAATCACATGGCATCTCATTTATTGGATTTCACTGAATATTCTCAATGCCGAGCAATTGTGTTTGTCGAAGCAGATTGAAAAGTCTTCAAAGAAATGGAGCATTTTCTGTCATTTCATCAGACACAATGTCATTCAAATCCATTTATTCAAATGTCGCACAAAATGAACTGCAAAAATAAATTCTATTATAACCTGACCATTTACGCATACTTGCCAGAGATGTAATCAACATTGTGGAACCAAAGATGTTAATTCCAACTCATCAGGACCATTTCTATCCCATTATTAACGATGAAAGGTTTCAAAAAGTAACAAAAAAAGAAAGAAAAAGGTTACAATGTTGTACCATAAGCAGCTTTTGTCCTGCTCTTAGCTAATGAACTGCATGTCAGAGCTCACAGACAAGAGTTGTTCATACATTGCTAAGAAAGAAGGCTTTTTCAACAAAAGGCCTGTGAATCAAAGAGCAAGCCATGCTGTGCCCTGCCCCTCCTGCTGACTGCAGTATGTCACTGTGGACGGTTTAGAGGTTGGCATCACAACCAAGGCTCCTTTGTGTGCCCAGTGCAATGCCTTTCAGTCTATCATGCCCAAAACTGTCACAGTGTCTCTTTAGAGACAAGCAACTGGGCCAAGAAACAGCTGCATGTCTTAAAGCTGTCTGCAATGAATGAGAGAGAGAGAGAGATACCTGCTTGTCATCTTGGTTGACTCTTTCAACTGTACTTTTTCCTATGTCAGTGTTCAATCGGTATCAATAGGTATGATGACAGAATACCTTTCCTAAGCACATGAGTTTAATTAGGGATTGGATGATGCTCCGGTGGTGCTATCGGCTCGGCTGTCCAGTTCTTGATTTGATCGATCTCTATTCGAGTTAAATTCCGAGGAATAAAGAAAACTTCCAGTCTGGAAAAATACCAGCATGAAACAGCACATCGAGGAGCCTGCTGTACTTCTTTGGTGATGTCAGCACATGCATTTGTGGATGTGAAAGATATGATGAGTCGATCTTTGGATCTGTACAATGGCAAAATAAATCGTGCCTCCAGTTTTTATCATTAAAAGGGTTAAGTAGGATGTTAAACAGTAAAATCCACCACTAACAGTTTGACATGTAAAATAGCCCCTTTTCTATGAAGAATTTTTGCTTTTAGGTTTGAACTTCATTTTCCAGGTCACCAAATTTCGAAAAAGATGATAACACAATCTCAGTACATATGGTAAAATATACTTATATAATATCAGATCACTATTTTTTAATAACTTCTTCTAATTTAGATACCATGGTGTCTTTTGATGACAAGTCGCAGCAATCATTGGCACACTGAACAAATTCAAAATTCCTACCTCAACTGAGGGTGTCAAGAGGTCTGTGTTTTCTTCGAGATTCCTCAATACGTGGTTAAGGTACTTGCTATTGCAGAGTGGGGTTGCTGTGCAGGCAGCATCTCCTATGCTATAAACAAATTTATGTATATGTGGGCAAATTACACACCCACACAAGAAATTGGACCCAGGTCCTCTACTAAACCATACCAGGGCTCTGTCATCTGAGCTTATCTGAGACAACCCACTGGCTGAGCACACAATCCTCCCACATATAGAGATGCCATTCTCTTCCCCCAACTGCTTCCGGGACACTCACTGCCAACCAAGGAGCAGCGACGGCCTGTCCACAAGAGGGTCTTTCCCTCGTGAGGGGCGGGGGGGGGGACAATTCCATGACCACTGTTATTAACCACAGAGGGCGTAGTAATACAATTATAAATGAACAGGCAAAGAAACATATGTATATATGGGAAAATTATGTGCCATACCAGGAATCGAACCACAAAAAAATTTTTCCCCACATATACATATTAAGTTTGTTTCCCTGTTCATTTATAATTGTATCACTACACCCCTGTGGTGAATAATAGCGGTCATGGAATTGTCTCCCCACGGGGGGAGACCATCTCGTGGACAGGCCGTTACTGCTCCAGTGGTTGGCAGTGTCCCAGAAGCAGCGGTGGAAAGGGAGTGGCATCTCTATATGTGAGAGAATTGTGTTCTTAGCTTGTGGGTCACCCAAATAGTTCAGATGGCAGAACACTGGTATGGTTCACCAGAATACATGGGTTTGATTCCTGGTCTGGTGTAATTTTCCTACATTATACAAATATTTGTTTGCCTGTTCATTTATAATTGCATAAATAAATTCGTGCATCCAGGTGTTTCCATGTCATGTGTGAATGGCCATCTTCTTTTATGAATGGTAACCATAAAAACATCTCTTTGGAAGCAACACAAAGAAATAAGGAAACATCATTGTAATATTGCCTGAATTACAAGGACATCAGTGGAACAGGCAAATCAACATGGTCTGTTGGATTTGAAGTTTGCATCCTAGTCGAATGAGCTAAGTGCTCAAACAGAAACACCAAACTGGCCATTGCACTTGAAGCTTGACAAAAATGTGGAAATGTGCGAGTTCGCTTACAATCATAGCAACTTGTCCCTTTTTAATACTGTAATTGTAAAAGCTTGGTATAATTTGAATAAATATAGCATGTGAAATTATCCAAACTCTTTGCAGTTTTCAATTCCTTTGTATTGACAGTTGTGTCAATATCCCATGGCTACTCTTGACAACTTCCAATATCTACATGTCAAAAATGATCCACATTGCCCATTTATCCTTCAGCTCTCGACGATGACGACTTCCAGTCTCCAGCTAATGTTGAATGGCATTACCTTGTTCTACTTATTAATGACAGCTGTGTTTGTCACAAAACACTTTGTGAGTTGTTTTACATCAAGTAATCATAACCATGTAATACACTGTTCCAAAGCTTTGTGTTCATACATGTTAATGGATCTATCATAAGAATGTTAGCAGTAATTCAATAGCAAAGCATTGAAATGCATGCTATATCTTTCCTGTTTATCAGCCCGGTTGTCTCTGCAAACACGTTTGGGGAGTTCAGCAATTTATAAACTTTTAAGGATGAGCTAGCATAGGCTGGAGGATGTGAATGATCCCATGGTCTCTATCGACAAAGATTGGGAGAGGTGTCACTGGCAACCTGGCCAAATTATCAAATTCCTTTGCTAACGTGCATGAGGTCCATTGTATCAGTGATTCAATAATGCTGCAGTGATGCAATCAGTAGGTTCGGTTTTGGAATTGAATCCAGAATAATAAGCAATTATGAACGACGATTTTCTTTCTAACTTCACCTTTCAATTTCTACTCCATTGTGTCTTGTTGTTTACCACTCTTGAATCAATGGTGCATTTCAGATTTAGAGGTTTCTTTTCACAACAAGTTTCATATGACAATTTATTTTCTCCTGTTGATGAAGCAATAAATGTGGAAAACAATACTTTCTAGAATTGCTGCTCATAAAAGCTTGTGGCATTCCCCTTTTAGGAAGTGGTTTATAGTAATGCCCTGTAGATATGTCTCTTTTAGGTACATCATTATTAATGATATATGATTGATGTTGGCTTAATGGTTGGGGTAGTGGGCTTGGGATCCTAGGATCCTGAGTTCAAATCCCATTCAGCTGTTGAATTACCAATACCAGGTGGGGTTGACTCTGCTTGTCAACCTTCTGAGGTTAGCAAAATGAGTGCCAGCTTGCTGGTGTCCTGTGTTGGAGTGGTGACCCGTCCAGCATTGTGCCCAATAGCCAAGGAGACTGCTTAGGCAGCACCAATGTTCTGCACAGAGTATGGTCCCAATGGATGGATGGATGCTTAAAGATGCACACCATGTGATGCATACATTTTGTGATAGGATTCAGGTCCATAGAGCCAGTCAAAATTAATGCTGCTGGGCTATGCTATCTAAAAGTAAAGCAGATTTCCAGATGTAATAAGCATAATATGTAATATTTTCTTATCCTTTATTCGATTGATTAAGAATTTGGCTCTGCAAACCAGAGTAATGTATTTCGGTGTTTATTAGATGCATTGTCTGTGGTCACGTGTTCGGTAATTCGATCATTTAATTCCTAGAACATATGCACAACACAGATACTGTGCAGATGCAGTTTTCCCCCATCCTCTCACTTCCTGTCATCCCCACCAGGCTTCACGGGCTTTGATGTGTGGGACTCGGTGGCTAGAAAGACGAGCGAATGGGATTTTCTTAGGTTAACCATGTCAATTGTTCCAGGAGGCACCAATGACTCATAGCATTTGACATCTTCTGCAATGCGGCTTCCCACCATGCTCGGAGAGGGTTTGTGATGACAGCCACATTAACAGCCATGCCAATGGGGAATTGTTCAATTAATTGAATGATTATTTGTTTTACCTTGGTGCAAATATAAATAAAGCTTATTGTGGCATAGCAAGTGATATGTTACTCTCAGAGTAACCTTTGCTTTTGTGTTAAGTTTTCAGCTTGAAGGGCTTAAAGGATTATAGATCGAATGTGAACAGATGAAGTGATACAGTGTTTAAATGGTTAGATAGTGTGAGTTCATGGTAAATAGCAATACTGTATATAGGAGTTATTATTAAGCAGTAGCTTTCTCAAAACTGTGGAATCCTATTCCTTGGTAGAATTATATTCGATGAAAGTTGCCATTTGGGGGCAGTTCATGCAGGTTGCCGTCGATAGTAAGGAACATTTATCTGGCTATATCCTATCTGCTTGCACTTGCTGATGGGCATTAGGGAGGTACAACGATCAGACCTTTGGCCGAGTATACCCGGGGCAAATTGCAAATTTTCTATCTGGACTAAGCATTTAGGATTGACCACATTGTCTGATGAGGACAGTTCCTAGCCCATAACCACCATAACAGTGCTCTACTAATCTTTATCGTGATGCTTCAATGTAATACGTAATTAGAAAAAATCATTATTTGTAGCAATCCATCCATAACCAGAAGCAAAGGGGGAAACTCCATAGCCACTAACTCCCTACCCTCCCCCACCTCTGTACAATACCTCTGAATTCCAGATGGGTAAACAGGAAGGGCAGGGAAAGTAGGTTCACCAAAGACAATGTATGAATGAACTTGCAGTTTGAATGCTGAACTGTTACTTGAAAGCTTCATGTTTGCATATCATCCTTTAGTCCCTCACGATCATATATCACCCTATGGATTTCAGGGCCTGGTGAACCTGCCGTTCTTTGATGAAATACATATTGTACAAAAATCTTACATCTGATAGAATGAAGTCAACTAAATTGGATTAAATGTATTGTCAGTTTGCATTGTAATGTAATGCAGCATGTTTTTTTTTATGCTTCCACTGACGAAGTCACCAGAAGCATTATGTGTTTCGGGTTGTCCGTCCATACGTACGTACACATACGTAGTCTGTCCGTGCTAATTTTCTCTGTTTTCTCTACAACCGCTTATTCCGATTGACACGAAATTTTCACCACAGGTGCAACTACTCATGTAGAATGTTTTTATGATAATTATGATGTCATAGGTCACGTGGTGTGGCAGCCATGTTGGAAAAAAGGATAAACTTTGGACCTCTGTATCTCTGAAACCCCTCCATGGAAATAAAATTAAACTTGGCACATGTGAGTACTCCTCATGGGAAACAAGTGTGATTGTTTTTTTGATGATGTCAAAGGTGGCTTCATTATGACATCATAATTTCATACATGGAATGCTTTATCCAATCAGTATGAAAGTTTTTCAGGGTTGTCTAGGGTTGGTTAAATCATATGGGGGAAAAAAATGATGATGTCATCGGTCATGTGGTTCAGCAACCAGATTTTTTTTAAAACATAAAAACCTTCACAAAAGTCTTCTTCTCTGAAATGGCTGAACAGATCGAGGGGAAACTTTACAGGTATGATCACATATCCACGAGGAACAAAACGTTCTCCACTGATGATGCCATCGGTCACATGGTTTGGCAGCCATATTGGAATTACCCTAAAACCTTCAAAAATCATCTTCTCCAGAACGGCTGGACAGATCGAGGGGAAACTTCACCCACATGTTCCCCAAATCTTGGGGATACCATGTTGTTCACAAATAATTAATATGTCACATGGTCTGGCAGCCATATTGTAATGAGCAAAAATCTTTAAAAAATTATTTCTCTTGAACCGCTTCATCAATCAATGTGAAACTTCACAATTATGATCTTGCAGTGATGGGGAATATATGTTTTAAATTTCAACCTGATCAGATGCATGGTCTGGCAGCCAGAATTATTTAATATTTTGAATCTGGGTTCAGGGATTTAAATCAAACTTGGAACAAGTATGTATAATGATGCAATAATGTGGGCAGAAGCATATCTGGCGAGGACGTGACGTCGAAGAGTGCCCTACTAGTTTTAACATAATATGATCAGTCTCTTTCTTGAATTCTCTTTTTTATAAAGCAGATTTGGTACTGTTTGAAATTTAAAGGGCAAACGTTTTTTTAATTTTTTATTTAGCCAACAATATTACCCCGATAATCCACCAAGCCCACCTCCTTCAAAACTCCAGTTCTGGGTTTGGAGCATTGGCAGGTCTCCTTCGGGCTCCCTGCTGACGATCTCAAAGTTAAGTTTCCGGTCGTTATCTGTCCCGTTTTAACTGTTTATTTTCTCACTACATGTTACTGTGTGTTCCTAGTTCAGTTTTGTTTCAAAAATCGTGCTATTTTGTGAGATTCGTCGAACTTGTCTGACTGGGTGCTTGAGGCCTATCTTTGAGGCTTGAGGCTACCCTTTGTTCCCCTCGGTGTACGATCGTGTTTATTTGTTTTTTTCCCCATTATCTTCAATTTCTATCTTTCCACTTTCTTAACGTCCCCATCCTCCAACTAATCATCCATTTCTTATCTTAAATAAAAAATAAATTAAAAAACGCTACCTTTCTCCGTTCTTCTTCTTCTTCATCTCCTCTTCTTCTTCCTCCTCTTCTTCTTCTCGATTTTTTGACAACGCTTCCATGACTAATCTGTTGAAAACTCTCTCAAACATTAATATATAACAAAAACGATCTCATATGCTTCATCTTCCTCTTTCACATATGTGGTTCTCTTTACTGTATTAATGACTACTCTTCTGCTATTTAAACAGACTGCTCTCAATTCGACCTTTCCTTCATACCTTGCCCAAAAATCCAACTGTTACAGCGTTTCTTCTCTCCATTTCTGAATTCGCCTTTATTGCATCTCCAAGAATTGTGTTAAATCGCATAACTGACCTAAAACTTTTTAAAACCCCAGTTTCCTATGAATGTTCGTTTCCATCAACCATTTTTTTTTCAATTCAGTGCCAACACTCCTCTCACCCCTCACTCTCAAAGCAACCACCCACTCTTCTCCTGCAACTCTCACCTCTCTCAAAAACTCCCGCCTCACTTTCTCCACATTAATCCTCACTCATCTCCCAAAGTTGCCCACTCCATCACAAAGCTGCCTTCTTCCACTGCCCTTCACCTCCATCTCTTCACTCCACCTCCTCAAATCCTCAACGGCTTCCTCCCGTCTCTTTGTCACCACTCCCCCAGCACACAGAGCCTTTTCTCTCTATTTGGCCCCCTAGCTATTCTGCATCCCACACTCTTTCAACAACCCTCCTTACTCCCATCGTCCTTGTCTCCTCTCCGCACCCCTGCACCCAAAGCCTCCAACCTACCTCTTCATTAAAAGTAGGACTCAAATATCCGGGGCTTCGCTCAAACTTTCATATCTTTCCATACAGGTTGCCACTGACAAAACAGACATAATCTGCCTAACAGAAACTTCCTCCCCAAGACGTGTCTGACTCCCAAGTATCTCTCTGGTTACTCCCTCCTCCGGTTTGACAGACCTGAGCCTCGCCCTGGTGAGAGAGTTGCTCTCTTCATCAAAGACTCTATTCCTCACTCTCCATGCACTGCATCACTCCCACACCCCAGGAATACCTCTGGTACAGCTTCCTCCTCCACCATCATGTTTATATGTTTACTGTACCGTCCACCTAACAGTGATGACTCATCTACACCTCACTATCCGAAAACATGGCCAACTTCTATCTTCTCATCCAAACTCTCTTTCCTCATATGTGGCGACTTCAATTGTCATCATGAGCGTTGCTAGGTGTGGGTACTCTCTCACCTGTCATGGCACTCAGCAAAAGCTTTCTGCGACTCATTGGGACTGACTCAATCGGTCAACTTCCCTAACCGGATCTCAACCAATGGTACTCCTCTCTTCTGAATTGATTTTGACAATTCCCTGACTATATTGCTGCTCTTCCTCGCTCCAATCGGTTCTTCTGACCACGTCCTTGTCAAGGTGGACATCTCTCTGGCTATTATCAGAGAACCACCTCACCGCCGTCGAGTCTGGCATTTCACTCAAGCCGACTGGCAGGGTCTCAAGCAGCCCTCAAACTTTAGACTGGTCTCCTATCGCTACTTTCTCCAACATCAATCCTGGAATTCTTTCAAAGAAACTTGCTCTCCTCATGCACAGATTTATCCCTCTCATCTTCAGTGTCTCTACCTTCCTCCGCTTGGTACTGAAGCTTGTGGTGAGGCAGGTGTCTGAAACAACTTGCCTTTGCCTCATGGAAAGCAAACCCAGAGGGCAATCTCAGTTCTTCCAAAAGCTCAGAACAAGTGTGTATCTACCTCAGGAGAGCCAGAAAACAACATCTTTCTCATTCCAAGTCTGAATGCTCAAACTTCTCCCTCCTGAAAATCCTGGTGGTGACTAATCAAATCTGTTTCTGGTGTATGTTCCCTCCATCCCTCCTTACCTCAAATGGCTGCACTGCTGATACGCACTGATAAAGCTGAATGTAAACTCGTGTTTTGCAGCTAAATCTTGTGTCAAACCATCACTTTCTCTACCCACCTTACCGAGTCGCAACCAACTGTCCCTGGACTCTGTGTCCTTTCTCCTGACAAGGTGGAGAGCTTGCTGTCAAACCTCGATCAGATTCTGCAACCGGTCCAGACGGCATCAGCCCACGTGTCCTCAAAGCCTGCTCTTCTGCTCTTGCTCACCTCTCTCTGTTCTATTACCTCTCATTTGCTCAAGGTATTGCCATCTGCTTGGAAATCAGCAACAAACTGCTCTGACAAAAAGGTGCAAAAACAGTTCCCTGCAACTACAAGAATCAGCCTTCTCCAATCATCAGCAAGGTTATGGAATCCATCATCGCTTCAGACATCAAATCTTCCTTTCTCCAATGCTTGATTTCCGATCATCAATTTGGTTTCAGACAGGTCACTCTACCTGGATATGCTGCTTTGCTCTCCCATCAATGGATGGAAGTCTCAATGCCAGACAGGAAATCCGAGCCGTATCCTGGACATATCACGTGCTTTTGAAACAGTCTGGCACCCAGCCCTGCTCACCAAACTCTCTTCCTATGGTATCCAAGGCCATCTCCATCATGGCTCGCAGACTTCTCTCCTGTTGCAGTCAAATGTGCCTAAATGGAGTTCTTTCATCCCTCTCCTGTCCAGGCTGGAGTTCCTCAAGGTAGCGTTCTGGGCCCTGTTCTTTTTCTGGTTCATCAATGATCTCTCCGACTCTCTGGAAAAACCTCTATATTCTTTGCTGATGACTCCACCCTCTGCTGTACATCGGTCATCCCTCAGACTGGAAAGCAGCAGCTTCTTCGTTCACTGCAGATCTGGATAAAATCAACAAATGGTCCAACACGTGGAACATGTCTTTCAATCCGGACAAATCTCACTCTCATATGTCTTTCGAAGGACGTTTAGAACCCCCCCCATCTTTTCTCAACAATCCTCTGGAAGAAGTCCTTTCTTTCAAGCTTCTGGTCTCAATATCTGCCATGACCTTTCCTGGAGAAGCCACATTTCAAACTCGCCTCCAAAGCCAGTCGCCGATGGGAATCCTCCATCGTGCAAAGTTTCTTGGCCTTCTGAGCTCCTGACCATTACAAAGCTTTTGTCCGCAGCCTGATGGAGTACTGTCCCTCTGGTGGTGCTCGCTCCATTTCTCGCTTCACGCTGTAGAAACAAGGCATTTCGGATCATTGGCATCTCCCACAATGAGGCTGAGTCTTTGGGTCTCACTCAAATCACCGTAGTTGGTCGGTGGTCTTTCTGTTTACCGTCTCCTATCCAGCGCCCCCCCCCTCTTTCTGCGATTTGTCCCCACCACATTTCCACAGGGCGCTCAAGGTCCGCCAACAACCCCTTCTGGTAAAACTACCAAAATATCGAATCACTGCTCACATTCATCTTTCATTCTCTTTTGTCCCGCTTTTGGAATAAACCCTCACTCTATTCATTCCCATTCTTCCCTCCAGGCTTCAAAACTGCTGTTCACACCACCTCTTATCATCCCATCCAAATCCTCGATCTTTCTACCCCCGATATACAAGCCACCATTCAATTTCCTGCTTCCTTCCTGAAAGTCCTTGTAGTGTCATCTTCATTCCCATGTTCCCGTCCATCCCTCTCCTTCACAGATTCCTTATGCCCATTGTTTTGTCCTTCCACTCCCGCCTTTGTCTCATGCCCCCTTGATGTGCGTTGTGTGTTAGCTCTCATACGAGCCTCGACAAGGTATAAAAAAAATAAAAATAAAAAGAAGTAGGATTTCGTTCAGCTTGTAGTAGGATGTACGGTGTGATTGTTTTTTTGATGATGTCAAAGGTGGCTTCATTATGACATCCAACAACATAACGTTTATTATTAGTCAACTGAATCCAGAATGGGATTAAAATAAATTAAATTCAAATTTTTTATAATTTCTTTATTTCGCCAACAGAATGCAAAAGTCGTTAAATAAGGAAACATGTTTTGAATTTATACTCGAACTTGGAGGTACGTGTACCACCAACTATTATATCTGCCCATCAGACAAGACTCAAGTCCGTGTTTCAAGCACTGAAGAAAATCCTGGACTCATTGAGTAGTCCAGGTCTTCATCCCAGATGAAGACCACTCAGTGTTCGAAACATCAAATCTGAGCAGCTATACAAGTTGGTTGTGCCTTCAGTTTTGGATATGGGTTTTCCCGACGACATACATCCTACTTCCAAGGTGAACGATGAGTCGTCTTTGTAATTTTTATGTCCAACTCACATTTCACATTCACCAACAGGAAAAGTTATGACTGTACATTGCTCACTTGGGAAAGGTGACGATGTAGATGTGTTACTTTGTGCGGCAAGTGTGCAAGCATTTTGAGCTTTTATATCTACTAGCTATGTTAGAGAACAGTCAAATAATTGTTATTGTTACTTTCTTTTAAATCCTTGTTACTGTTTAGTCACTGCAGGAGGCTATTACACATAGCCTCTTGGTTAGAGAAGGATCTTCAATTCCAAGATCCCATGAAAAAATAATTGGGTGGAGAGCTGGGAAACAAAGAAAGAAAGGCAGTGGTCTCGCTGGAATAATTTAATTGCCCCAACTCAAGGAGACCAATAGAACATTCTAACACCATTAGATTTTGCTTAAGCAGGTCCAACAAGGGTATATTCAAAAAAGGTGTTTCATTCATTCTCATATGCAAGTTGGCAATCAACAGGAACCACATTCTGTGTTTTTCATGTACAACAATAAGGCTGAACACAGTACACTGCAGGACAATTCTATTTTCTCAGGAAATGATAGTGACCGCCATATAGCCAATTTATTGAAGGACATTGAAATCACCTTCATGTTTGCAGGAATATTCATTTGTCTCTTGCCTTGACAAGTGAGTATAAAGAGGCAACAAGCAATTGGATGGTCACCGAGTTATATCACACTTTTCCTGGAGGTCATTTCAAGGCCTATCTTTAAAGCCAAATTATATCCCATGCTGTGATGTGTAATACTGTGTTGAGGACAATTTCAGCTCATGAAAGGTACTGGATAACAGCACAAGGAATTTACACACTAATAAGATTGCATCCTGTGCCAAATTCTTTCTCCTGACTGTAAAAAGCAATTTATTTTTCCACAGGCAAAATGTTATACATCAACATGCCTTTTGAGCATTTACAAATTTGCATATTTCAAAAGAATCAGTGCAATGTATTTGTGTGCTACTTTATGCAGAATACCAATTTCATTCTGATTTCTGGAGATTTTGACAGGTCAGTAAAGCAGGCAGATATAATCCTCCCCTTCCCCAACCCCTTCCGCTCAAATTAATAATCATTATGTGTTTCCTGAAATCTGGCCATGGCCACTCTGTATATATAGTGCCACCAGCCACAGCTGGTCACCAGTGAAGTATTTAATTCATTCATATACGCACATTGGCAAACTATTGCCTTTCATCAATGACACTACCTTTGAGTGGCCAAGCTCTGCAAAGGTGACAATTGGATTTAAGTAGGTGCTTTGTAATTTCCACAACAACCAAACATTAATCCATCCATCCATTGGGACCATACTCTGTGCAGAGCGTTGGTGTTACTTAAGCAGTCTCCTTGGCTATTGGGCACAATCCTGGACGGGTCACCACTCCAACACAGGATACCAGCAA
>CM068960.1:43793183-43808634 GCA_035128595.1 Eptatretus atami | reverse complement strand
TTTTTTGCCCAATTACTCATTTCAACCAATATATTTCATATATCTCTGGGTAGGTCTGATTCTGAAGAAAGTCCTTGTCCTACACAAGAGGCCACTAAATGGTCTTGTCAAAATTACAGGACAAACTTTGCGAGAAGTTATCAGTTACAGCCTAGTCAAGATACATCAATTACAATGTAGTTGTCGGAGCAATAATTTGACTTCATTTATACACCACCTTCCCCCAAATAAAAAGTAACAAGAAAAAGAGCAATCAGAGATTGCAGACTCTCACCAGGACTTGTTTTGTATGGTGCTTGTGTACTGGTGTGTTACATAATTATAAATAGACATAACTAGAAATGCCGCTTTATAACTGCTGGCAGTGATGACCGGGTACCAAGATGTCCAGCTTTGATGCAACTTTGCTTTGATCAGATGCCTGACCCTGACCCGTGACGTGTATTATTAGTCAATTGAATCCAAAATGGGATTAAAATAAATTCAAATCAAATGGAAGACCAAATACTGGAGGTACAGTACTGTATTGGAGTCATCAGAAGGAACCTGAACAAGCAAAAAGCAAAGATGGAGTCATCAGGAGGAACCTGGATAGGATTTGGGTTTCAGCTGCTACTCCTCTACCCTCAAACCCATCCAGGTGAAGCCATGTGAGCCTTATTCAATAAAAATAATAAAAAATAAACAGATTCACAAAATTAAATCATCCCGGCTGCCAGACCATGCATCTCATCAGGTTGAAATTTAAAACATATATTCCACATCAATACTCGATCATAATTGTGAAGATGCACGTCAATCGATGAAGCGCTTCAAGATAAATAATTTCTAAAAGATTTTCGTTCAATCCAATGTGGCTGCCAAACTTTTGACCTTTCGATTAATCATGAACACCCTGGTATCCCTAATGCTTGGGGAGCATGTGTGTGAAGTTTCCTCTCAATCTGTCCAACCGTTCTTGAGAAGGAGATTTAAAAAAAGTTTCAGAGTAAATTAAATATGGCTGCCAAACCATGTGACCTATGACATCATAGGTGGGAACATTTCATTCCTCAAGGATAGGAGGTCATAGCTGTGAATGTTCGCCTTGATCTGTTCAGCTGTTTAGAGAATTTTTTTTTAATGCCTGCTGAATCACATGACTGATGATGTCATCAATTTTTTTTTCTGTTGACCAATTTATCCCAAGATTACCCTCAAAAATTGCCGTACTGATCGGATGTAGCAATCTACATATGCAATTATGATGTCATAACGAAGGCACCTCTGACATCATCCAAAAATCATACTTATTTCCCATGTGGAGTACTTGCCATGTGCCAAGTTTTAATTTTTTCCATGGTGGGGTTTTGTTAATACAGGGGTCCAAAGTTTTTCCTTTTTACCAACATGGCTGCCACATAACGTGACCTATGACCTCATAATTATCATTAACATATTCTTCAAGAGTAGTCGCTCCTATGGTGTAAATTATGTGTCAATCCGACAAGCGGTTGCAGAGGAAAACCGTACTCAATTTATGTGTGGACAAACAAACAAACAAACAAAAGAAAGAGCACAATACTTGCAAAATCCACCCCGGCTCCCCTGCAAAGGTTGCCAAGGATACATCAAATTCCCCACTTCATTAAGATTATAATTGACAATCTTTATCAAAGCTTTGGTCAATCGGATGAAAATTGATTATTTTTCAGATTGAAATTGATGATTATAGAAGTTTGATCATGAGATAACTGACATTTTGACCTCAAAAATAGTTATTTTTCCTATTCAGTGATGGACTATGCAATTGCTGTTTAACTTTCAAGTGAATAGGATGTAAATTGATGATTTTTCAGTTGAAAATTGATGATTTTAGATGTTTGCCCTTGAGTTGACCTTTGAATTGGGAAACCCTCTACTTGAGGTCAAAAGTTTAGTCACAAAATATGCAAATCCTGTTCAACTTTCAAGTCAATCACATGAAAAATGACGATTTTAGAAATTTGACCTCAAGATGACCTTTGACCTTTGACCTCAAAATCAATAGACTTCTCGGTTGAGACGACTCTACGACTTAGTAAAGTTTCATGATTATCAGTATAGAATTATGACCGTCTTCTTGTTCTTGTACAGGGTGTCCCAAAAGTCACCCAGGGATTTAGAAATGAAATAACATTTCTGTTTTTAAATAATTTGTTTTTCTTTTCTTTTCAGAATTTAGATTAACATTTGCAAATTACCCAATGAAAAAATTCACAACTGAACAAAGAACCCAAATCGTGGAATTTTATTTTAAATTTCATCGATCAATTATTCTCACCCAAAGAGCATGGACACCGAATAATTTCGCGAAATTCAGAAAATTATTGGCCATCACGTTCTCCTGATTTGACGCCTCCCGATTATTTTATTTGGGGTTACCTAAAGGAGCGTGTAACATCAATCAGCCCCATACAATTCAGCAGCTGAAGGATAACATCTGTGCAGAAATTTGAGGGCTGAAGCCAGAGTTATTGTCCGCTGTTATGGAAAATGCTGTCGAAAGAGCCCGTCTCTGCGAAGCCGAAAATGGAGGACATCTAAGCTGCATCATTTTTCATAAATAAAGCAAATTTATCTCCATTTTGTAAGTTTTCTTTTGGTATAAAAATAATCATAAATTATTTTAAAAAACAGAAATGTTTTTTAATTTCTAAATCCCTAGGTGACTTTTGGGACACCCTATATATGGCAGATTGACTGCCGAGGAGGTATCATTTTGTTGGCGCGTGACTATGCCGCTGATGCTATGCCCCAATGCCAGTACACTGGTACTCATTTTGCAAACCTCGGAAGGATGACAGGCTGAGTCAACCCCACCTAGTATTAATTCAGCAGCCAACAGGGCTTGAACTCAGGACCCCAACATCCCAAGCAAGCCACCTGAACCACTAAGCCAACACTAGGCTTAGAATTATGACCTGTAGGCGATTGACAAACCAACAGACAAATAAACCAATGTCACCCGCAGGGTGACCCGTATCTTGCCAAAAGGTGACCACGTGTGACTTCTTTAAGGTCACACTGAGGTGAACAGAGCTGCTATCCACCGAGCGACTCCTTGAGGAATATCTGCCTACGAGAGATTCCGATGAGAATCGTTCTACAGAGTAACCATGAAAAATATGCGTTTGCCTCATAACGTCACCAAATGACGTCATAATGTCTCAAGCTTGACATATCTAGAAGCACTCATCGAGGTGTTCAATTTGAGGTACTACACGATATGGTTCCTAAAACTTGAAAATTTGACCTTGGGGTCAAATATGTTTGACCTTAGGCGCTAACCATGAAGGTCAAGGCCAATCGCCACCAAAAATTAATCAGTGAGCGCCAGACCTGAACTATATTCCCATGAAGTTTGAAGACGATCCGATCAAAATTACTCAAAAAATAAGGGTTTCGTCGACTCCCCTGATTTGCGACAAAGTGACCTTGACCTTTGACCTTGACCTTCAAAATTTTGTGCGCTGAAAGGGACTCTATAGGCCTCTGATATGCGAAGTTACAAAATTTCCAATGATAACTGTGCTCTGCAGAGTGATTTCTACTGATTACAGACAAAAAAAAAAAAACATATGAAGGTCAAGGCCAATCGCCACCAAAAATTAATAAGCTGAGCGCCAGACCATGAACTATATTCCCATGAAGTTTGAAGACGATCCGATCAAAATTACTCAAAAATAAGGGTTTGTCGATCCCTGATTTGCGACAAAGTGACCTTGACCTTTGACCTTGACCTTCAAAATTTTATGCACTGAAAGGGACCTCTATAGGCCTCTGATATGCGAAGTTACAAAAATTTCCAATGATAACTGTGCTCTGCAGAATTTTTTATACGTGATTACAGACAAAAAAAAACAAAAAAAAAAAACATACAAGCTCACTAACATATCTTGCAAAAACTTCGTTTTGGCAAGATAACAAAAAGACAAAAAAACCAATGTCACCCCAGGGTGACCAGTATCTTGCCAAAATGTGAACATGAGTGACTTATTTATTCGATTAAAGTTACTCAAAAAATAAGGGTTTCGTCGACCTTGATGCTTGACCTTTTTGTGACCTTGACCTTTGACCTTGACCTTTATATTTTCGTACGGTTAATGTATCTCTCCAGGACCGTTGTACATGAAATATCAAGAGATTTTGATGAGAACTGAGGAAATATAATTTTCATGAAAAATCCGTTTTTTCGTCATGACGTCATCAAATGACGTCATAGCGTAAACTTTTGACAGATCTGGAAAGCACTTATCAAGCGCTTTCATATGAGGTATTACTCGATATGGTATCTAAGATTTCAAAATTTGACCTTAGGGTCAAAAACTTTCGACCTCCAGCGCTACCATGAAGGTCAAGGCCTATCGCCACCAAAAATTAATCAGCTGAGCGCCAGACCATGAACTATATTCCCATGAAGTTTGAAGACGATCCGATCAAAATTACTCAAAAAATAAGGGTTTCATCGACTCCCCTGATTTGCGACAAAGTGACCTTGACTTGACCTTGACTTAAAATTTTATGCGCTGAAAGGACCTCTATAGGCTCTGATATGCGAAGTTACAAAAATTTCCAATGATAACTGTGCTCTGCAGAGTGATCGATACGTGATTACAGACAAACAAAAAAATAAAAAATAAAAAAAAACATACAAGCTGACTAACATATCTTGCAAAAACTTCGTTTTGGCAAGATAATAACAAAATCGACTTACCAATATACTTGAAAAATCTTCGATGTGGCAACTAACAAACAACAAAGATGTTATGCATAGCACAATACTTGCGAAATCCATAAAACTAATTTGACCTGAAAAGAATAGGATCACATGTCCTGAAGCTCACCTGGGTCAGGAGCAAAAGTCACTCAAACCCCCTGCAGATCCACTTAGACCCTGATTTTTTTTTATTATTGCCATGAACAAACTTTGGTACACCACGGGTGATGAAGGTTGTGGTCAACTTTCATCGAAATTGTGTGTGTGGTTTTGGCGAAGAGAGCAAATACCTATTTTGGGGGATCAACTCCCCCACCCCCATCCATCCCTTTAATGAGCACAGATTTTGATGCGGTTGATACACTTTGGTACATCACGGGTAACGAAGGTTGTGGCCAAGTTTCATCAAAATCGTGTGTTTGTTTCAAGCGATAATGACTGAAGTGTTTACGGACTGACTGACTGACTCACTCACTCACTCACTAATGGACACTGCTCATTCGCATAAGCTCACTGGACTAAACTCCAGGTGAGCTAATAATTGGTGGTTGAATTCAATGACAAAATATGTAAAACCTCTTAAAATTTCAAGTCAATTGGATGAAAATTGATAATTTTTGAAATTTGGCCTTTGTCAACTTTTTGGCCTACGTTGACCTCAAAAATCATTGGTGGTCGAATTCAGTGAGCTGATATGCAAATCCTGTTCAAATTTCTAGTCAATCGGGTGAAAATTGAGGATTTCAGAAATTTGACAAAGTTGTTGACCTTTGGCCTATGCCCCTCTTGACCTCAAAAACCAAGAGGTTTCTTAGTCATAATGAACTCCACAAGGTGGTTAAGTTTTGTCAAGATCGGTTGAAAATTGTGACCTGTAGGCGATTGACATACAAACAAACAAACAAACAGACAGAATAATGCACAAGACGAGTCAATATAACTTCAAAAGTCTTCAATTTTCGCAAGTAACAAACAAACAAACAAACAAACAGACAGACTGACCCAAATGCAACACCCTCTCCACTGGTGAGGGTGAAAACAAATCGGAAATTGACTTAATAGTGAGTATTTCTAGATGAGAGCTGGACTTAATAGTGGGTTTTTCTATATTGTGGCATGAATTGTACAAGATGCCACCAGACATTCTTTGGTACATTATTTGTATTCATTTTTACACGATCGCCAGCTATTGACAGGCTCTATTGCTATTGACAGTGGTGAGGGTGTAGCTTGTGTTAGCAGCGGTGAGGGTGCAGTGAGGTCAAGCAGTGGAGAGTGCAGGTAGCGGTGAGGGTGTCACGAGTGCAGGCAACAGAGAGGGTGTAGCGAGTGCAGGGGGTGGTGAGGGTGTAGCGAGTGCAGGCAGCGGTGACGGTGTAGCTAGTGCAGGCAGCGGTGAGAGTGTAGAAAGTGCAGGCAGTGGTGAGGGTGTAGTGAGTGCAGGCAGCGGTGAAGGTGCAGCGAGTGTAGACAGTAGTGAGGGTGCAGTGAGTGCAGGTAGCGTTGAAGAGTGAGGCCAGGGATATAATGAAACTATTAAAGTTTCATTAAAACTATTAAAGTTTCATTAAAACTATTAAATAATTACGTTGCCGATGAAACTCTTAAATATTGTCGTAGTGCTAGCGGTCCAGGTTAAACTCCAACCCCAAATTGTGGTGACGGGTGGTCAACACCGCCAGCACGGATTGCCGAGCAGTTATTCCTTATTCGGAGGCAGCGGACATGTTGATCCTCGGAGATTATGACCTGTGCGGGAGTGGTGGGGCACAATGACAGAGCGACAGAGGCACGGGGAAGCACAGCACCAGGGGGGTTTATACTCGAACCCCATGACAAATACACGTACACATCAACTTAAAATAACTACAGAATTTCATGACAGAAGAAATATTTACAAGGGTAATTCAAAAGGTAATGATAATAACATGAAGTAAATAAATCCGAAAGTCGAGGTGCCTCTACACACAGAATTAAATACAGACAAGGGGAAACAAAATAAAAGGAAATCCTTCCTTTATTCTGGCACTTAGCTTGCTCCAGAGATGGTCTTTGTGGAACTTGGAATCGAGGCATTTCGTCCTGCACGTGTAGACACACGCAAAATAGCGCCAAGTCGCTTTCTCGCAGCGGGACAAACGTACGTCAGGCAATTCATGAGCGATATTCAACACCAAGGCTCAGAGATCCCGTACAGCTTAGAATGGCGCCGTCCCCTTCGTTGACATACAAGAGACTTCGAGGCCCGTCTCACATGACCATCCAAGAGTCGATGGCCAGTGTCTCTCTTCACCATGCGAGCCAAATCGCCTCAGCATGAATACGAAAATTGTGCCATCTTTTTCATATGTCGAGGAAAGTCAGCCGGAAAGTCCTGTTCTTATAGGCCATCTCCTAGCTACGTTGTCTCTCGACCGCATGCGCCCCTCACTCCGCACTCGTGCGTTCCTCCTCTCTCTCTCTCTGTCTGACGTCACCCCGAACCACTGTTCCACCTCCGGAGCGTGGCTTGCTTGCACGAAACCCGGGAAGATGGGGCCTCTCTGTCTGTTCAGCATGCCTGCCTCGCTTCTGACATCACGCCCATCAATCATCAGCCTTGTGGGCATGACCGCTTGTTGTCACCCTTGGAGGCGGGGCTTCTGCCTGCTCGGCATGTTTGGCTCGCTTGTAAATGCAAAAACGTAGGGATAGGTTATAGGGGGGAAATCACATACTGGGGGAACTTATTCTTAATCCCTATCTAATTAACACCGCAGCCCCCCCCCCATGTGGTGATACGTAACACTTAAGCTCACAGTCTCCCTACTTAAGCTCACATATCGAGATCTCCCTACTTAAGCTCACGTCCACGGACCAAACAACTCTATTCAATTCTAACTTTCCTCTTAAATTCCTCCATATACCCCCACAACCATAACAATATTATTGTAGCCACCAGACCGTTCTGGTTGTCCCGTTCAAATTCAGCAAGTTGTCTCAAAATGACCGCAACAGTCACCCGTTTCAAAGACCCCTGTTGGCGAATCTTCTTTCTGTTTAAATTCAACACCAGTTTTTTCAACCACAGGGGTAGGCCAATTGGCCTGTCGTTATTTACTTTGTGTATATTTCCTTGCTGAAACCCATAATTAAATTAGTCTTTGACTCTTGTTTTGCCTTGTACTTTTTTTTTTTGCCAGTTGTAACAATATCAGATTCAAAGGTGATTTGAATTGTTATTTTCACAACTCGTGTTTGGTGTCTATGTGTTTTGCTAAAACAAGCTCAGGATTGATTCCCCAAGTTCTCACTAATGTTTTACAATGTCTACATCTTCCTAACACTCCTCATTACACTGCACACAAGAAGCAAAAAGCAGGGTTAAACAATTGGTTCACTTGTCTGTCTGTCTGTCTGTCTACAGACGTGACTTTATGATTGAGGAACAATTTCATTTCGATTGAATGTTACATTTTGAACATGAATCGGAAAATGTACCTGCAGTTTAGCAGTACTTTGGCTCTGAATTTGTCTGGTTCACCCGTGCACAGGGAGGAGTGAGGTTAATTTTCACTTATTTCACCATACAGGTCAGTCAGGTACCATGTAAACCTGTGGCCTGGTTGCCACATCCTGTTCCATGGCCTGGATGCTTGTGACGAAACAAACTCCCCCACCATGTTTCCTGGTGAGGAGGGTGCATGGATAGAGGATTAAAAACAAAACCTGTCAAAGGGCGGAGAAGCTCCAACTGAACCAACGGCCATCCATATCTGGCAGGTGCAGCTGTGTCTGTGGATGTCGTCCTGCAATTGTGTTAGCCGTTTCTCGGAGGTTGGTGGCAGGATCTGCACTCCGGCTACAGTAAAACACTTCATTTTGCAATACAGTATATACTAACGTGAATCAAACCCAGAAAAACCTGCTCCGTGGCAGTACCTCCTGTGCAGCTGCCCTTCGCAGGGCAGCTAACCGGATGGTGGGACTGGGGCAAAGCCTTCGGGACCCCCAGTCTTTGATGATAGGAGGTAAACCACAGGCCAACTCCGCTGGGTCGGGTTGTGGTGGTACTGAGGTGTTGTCCAACAGATGGCTGTCTCCTTGGGTTAATATGAAGCAGTCGCTTCATATCAGGTGGATGCCTGGAATGTCCTCATTCAAAGAGAGGATGATAACCTGTCTCTGCTGTCATCTGAGCTCCAACATCGGGCATCAGTATTGTAGCACTTTGAGGTCCTGGGTCCGGATAGTGGTGAGAATATGGTAGGTGACTTACTACACCTACTATGAGTCTGGTCACTCTGATGGACACAATTCCCAGGGAGTTGCTGTAGCTGTGTACAACAAGCTGACTCCTATGGTAGTTGAGGCAGCATAGGTCAATGAGCGTATTATGAGACTGAAGATTCGTTACTCACTGGGTGTCATTTTCCTGGTCTCTGTATATGCTCTGACTGAGGTGAGTGATCTCATTTGAGAAGGAGGCATTCTTTGCCACACTCGAGTTGGTGGTTGATCAGTGAGGTTGTAGTACACTAAGGGACAGGCTTGGAAGAATGTAATATGCTTGGAGGAATGCAATGCGCTTGGAAGAACGCAATGTGCTTACATCCCCTGTAAGCAGGATGAGAATCACTTGTCCACAAGTGATGCTCTACCTTTTCACAGATTCCTCACACAGAGGTCTCCTTGTCTGCCCTCAGCAAACGTACAGTTTTTACGCCTCAGCTCCCTGAACATCTCAGCTCTGCCATCAAGCTTGGCCCTGCGACACTTGTCAATGGTATCCAGTGTCTCTTTGGAGACAAAGATCCTCTTCGCCTGATGGTGTGTTCCAAGATACCTGCTGGCAACATCAAGGATGGTCATCTTGAAGGCACTCCACAGCTCTTCAGGATCCACTGAAACACCCAGATCCCTTAGACCCTCACTCAACCTGTTCACAAACTCCACAGCTACCCTTTAATCCTTGAGCGTGCCAACATCCAGCCTAGGCTGGGATGGTACCATTCTCTTGGATTTGAGCTTCAGATTCAGAATTTCTGCAACAAGCACGTGATCGGTATTGAGGAAATGAGCACTCCCGTAGACCCTGCAATTCCACAACAACCTCGAGTGACTATCAACGAGAACATGATCAATCTCCTTTGCCACACCACCAGCATTGGAGTGCTTAGTCCAAAAATGTGGCTGTGGATGCTGAAACCATGAACCAGCGATCCTAAGTCCATGACATCTCGTGAAGTCAAGGAACCTTATGCTATTGTGGTTCACAGTTCCAGACCCATGGGAACCAACGCATGCCTCACAGCCATCCATATCAGTGCCAGTCAATGCATTCAAATCCCCCACGATTAGAAGAATATCATGTTCATCATCCATCTGACTGGAAGAGGGGCCTTATTGTCCCTTTCTGGAAAGGAAAGGGTGATCACCAGGGCAGCAATTACCCAGTGCGGAGCATAGTCTTTACTTGGATAATTCTTGATAGGGTTTGCTACCATCTGCTTGAGCACCAGCTTCCAGAGCAGTCAGGCTTTACACCAAAGAGGTCAATGATTGACCGTATCGTTGCTCTTCGGGTCCTCACCAAACACAGGCGAGAGTTTCAGCAGGGGCTGCTTGCAGCCTATGTTGATCTCTGTAATACATTTGACTCAGTAAATTGTGATGCCCTCTGGATGATCCTCAGTCTTCGTGTGGTGCCTCCAAAGCTGATAGATCTGATTTCTGAACTATACTCTGGTACTGAGAGTGCTCTAAGTGTGGTGGTTTCATCTCTGCCTTGTTTCCAGTTACCACTGGAGTTTGTCAGGGGTGTGGACTGGCCACCACGCTTTTCAACACCTGTATGGACTAGATTCTAGGGAGGATGTCGAAGAGATCTAGCTGTTGTGCATCATTTGGAAGTGCCAATATCTCTGTTCTTGATTTCGCAGATGATGCAGTCATCTTTGAGGAAACTCTGGACACCCTTACATAGACCCACAAGGCACTGAATGAGGAGTGAGAGCCACTTGGATAATGGGTCTTCCGTGTCAAGACTAAGATCCAGGCTTTCAATGACATCTTGAATGCTGATATCCTGTCTGTACCTGTTTGTGGTGAGGATGTTGAGGTCAAGGAGAGATTCACTTACCTTGGCAGTAACATTCAGGGTCTGGTGCTGTCAGTATCTATGCAGGACGATGAATATGAGTCTTTAGGTCCTTGGTGTTTCCAGTCTTGCTCTATAGAAGTGAGACCTGTACTTTGACCAAGGATCTGAGACGGAGACTTAACTCCTTCGGTTCCAGGTCTCTTCGGAGAATCATTGGCTATTGCTGGTCAGACTTTTTGTTTAACGAGCATTGCTGATAGAGACCTAGATGAGATTTGTTACCTGTGCAGTCTGTGAGCGTCAGCTGCGGCTGTATGGACATCCTTTTCCTGACGCTGATCCTGCTCACCAGATTCTTTCAGTGAGAGAGCCTCATGAGTGGAGGAGGACAAAGGGCTGACCACATGCCTCATACGTGATTGCAGCAGGTTGAGCGATATCTCGAGGAGATGGGGATGGGCCGAGCATCTGCCTCGGGCATGGTCAGACAAAGGCCCTTGGAGAACTGGTAGAAAGTGGATGTGGCGACGTATTCCTCCAGTGCATACCCCCATACCTGACCTGACCTTATAATCAAGCTCTTTGAACTTTAACCTCTTTCCTGAACCCTCCCATAGTTAATGTATCATTCTTTTTATCGGATAATCGATTTAGCTCGATGCAGGTGCCCAATGATTAAAATGTTGAAAGAGTGCTTTAATATTTTGTAAACTGTGCCAAATCTATTTCCTTCTTATTAAAAGAACATGATCTGGATCCAAACAGTCTGACTTGTATGCTTTTACAACTATTCAGATGAATTAGAGTGTAAAATGCCACTTTTCTGCACCGTTTTACTTTGAGAGTTTCTATATTCACTTCGTTAAATCTTAACTGACTTTCAAATCACAGGTGAGATGAAGCAAGTTGGCAACAGTTGTTGATTTGAGGGGGAAAAAAACGAGGCAACAGAAGCGATAATCATCGACGGAAGCTTTTATTTGAAGTCCGATACCCATGCAGGCTATATGCTGTTCCTCGTGAGAATGCTGTCACTTCCACAAGAATCGTTTGGATTATCCAGTGCAAAGCATGTCCTGCTGCCATCCATCCTCACATGAGTCATTGCATACAGCTATCATTAAAGTTTTCCAAGTAGTGCAGGCAGCTTGGGAATTCTGACGATAAACTACAGAAAGGTCTCATTCCCCCTCCCCTGCCTCCCAACTCCCACCAACTTCACAACTTATGAGGTTGGTGTGATTTTCTTTTTTAACCTTAAGACACAACCCCAATGTCACAGTCATTGAAAATGCTGTGGCACTGGGTTTTATGAAAACTTAACAAACCCATTCTTAAACTTATATGGGGCATCACAGAAGGCAGTTGAAATGAGGCCTTTTAGCAGACCTGTGGCGGATATGAGAGGCACGTAATCAGAAAAAGAAGGTACGACGGTTCGCTTGTTTATCAAGTTTGTGGTGTGGGAAATGTAGTGTAAAGAAGTGCCCGCCAGCAATCGTGACCGTATGAAAGGTTATGTCAGCAACAGCAATTGGTGGTGAGAACTCATGGTCTCAGCAAACCATCTGCCCACTCATATTGCAATAACTGCTGGTTCAATTTGAGATAAAGCTCTCATCACAATTCGGATTTACAGCAAAGGAGTTTTTTTTTTTTTTAGATGGAGTATGGCCAATGGTTTGGACTATTGGCTGGAGCTGCAAAATGAACTGGGGCAATTAACTCTGGTGTTGGAATGGCTCTGCAGCAGGGGATTGTCGCTTAGCAACACCAAGGTTTTCAGGTCAAGTCCAATTTTGTCGTAACTCTGCTGAATTTGACTGCATTGGATATTAACTCCAGGGAAAAAAAAAAAAAGTCGAGGATTTGATCTCCTGTTTTGCTCTCCTTTCATTGCGACTCAAGAGACTTTCGCAAGGAATAGTAATGAAGCAAAAAGATCAACTTTACACTAAACTAAAGTAAGAAATTGAAACACTGGCACGGGCATTTTAATTTTATTTCAAAGGCTTTATTTTGAAGGAGATATACAAGGTTATTACAAATGCTTTATTTCAAGTTCTATCCAAAACATGGTTTGCTCCATGATACAGTGCCTGCACCACACAGCACATGTCAGATCTGATATTATTACAGAACACGAGGTATCCAAGCATACAAATAAAAAATAATCGTTATCATTGCATTATTATTAACATTAATAGTGCTTTACAAGCAAAACTAGAATGGCACTCGGAAGAACGCATAGTCTTGCATCGCATGTTCATTCTGAACAAAAAATTCTGAACAAAAGTTAACCATCTGAACACGCCACTATAATGGCCCACTGCTATTATCGCCCATATATCAGTATCATCCATGCACCCTATTATGTGACATCCATTGCCATTTTCTGTAGCTTTATTGATTACTAGCATAACCCGCGCTCTGCGCGACATGTTGGGGTGGATGTGTTTGAGAAAGGAACTGATGCAGAGTATCAGTAGTAATTTTACTTTAATGCAGTAAGTGGAATACGATTTCACTGTTTCAGAACCATTTTATTTACTTTTTTTTGTACCATGAACCTCATATGGTCTTTGAGATAATGTAAGCCGAATATCACGTTACTCGAGCGCAGAACAAAGTCGAAGATAGCGCGACACGAAACCACAAACTCGGAAATAATATATAAGATTGATTGATTATCAGGATATTTAACGACCAAATTTGTGCGCATTAAGGTTAAATAGCGCTAATGAAGTTGAATATGAAAAAAATTTCAAACGATATTCCCCATGGCTAGTCGATCATGAAGTTTCACATCGATCTGTTTAGCAGTTCTGGAGAAGAATATTTTTTTATGTTTATATTTTAAATCTAATATGGTTACCAGACCACATGACCGATGATGTCATAAATTTAATTATTCACTCACACTGGGTCATATATAAGATATATGAAGTTTCAGATTTTTTGGACAAGGATTTTGATTCAACAAATTATGGCTGGAATACCACGTCACCGATGACATTATCGTTATCACCCCATATACCCCATGGGGAGTTAATGACATATGTCAACTTTCAATTTTTTTCATTGAGAGGTTTCAGAGAAAATTATGTCCAAATTTTTTCCTTTGATCCAATATGGCTGCCACACCAAGTGACCTATGATTTCAGAGTTATGAATAAAATATTCTCCATGGGGAGTCCCTCCTACGTTTACATTTTCGCATCGATCAGACAAACGGTTGAAGGGAAAAAAGCGAAGATATGTATATGTGGACACAAACAGACAGAAGATGTCCCAAATTTTTCCCGTTAACCCAATATGGCTGCCATACCATGTGACCGATAACATCAGAGTTATCAAAAAAAATATTCGCCATGGGGAGCTCCTCCGATGTTTAAAGTTGCTCATTGATCGGACAAGAAGTTGCAGAGAAAAAATTTTTTTTAAGCGGAAATACAAAGATGTGGACACACAACACACAACACACACACACACCACAACACACACACACACACACACCACACACACACACACACAACACACACACAACAAAAAAAGTCTCACGTCTCCTTCAGGAGACTAATATATAATTGACAAGAACAAAATAAGAATTTGCTTTGACTTTTACAATATTTTACAATATAATTTTTTCTTGACCCAGAACGTTATCCCAGGGAGCTTATGGGATGGCGCGTCGTCTGTCTGTCCATCCATAAACACTTGCAACTTCTTCTCTGAAACTACACACACGATTTCGATGAAATTTCACGACAACCTTCATCACTAGTGATGTAACAAAGTTTGTTAATGACGTTAAACAAATCGGGGTCTGAGGGAGTTTATAGGGGGGAGTTGTCCCCCAAAATAGGTATTTGCTAAAACATTCGTTCATTGGTACATCTTGCTGATTCCGTCCCACATTCTTGCTGATGCTGATTCTGGCAAATGGCCAGCCAGAAATGCCTCAATGGATCGATTCCTTTCCATGCTGGAGGAAGGGTGTGTGCTGGTGAGTGCAACTCAGCTGGAAAGCATATTTAATTTAACAAGCAAGTTTCCCGCGCCCACATGGGATTCTAAATGGGGTCGGGATAGAGGAAGCAAAAATGTAAATGGCATCTTCTGTCATGAGCTGGCAAAAATGTAAATGGAATCTTCTGTCATCCGAGCCGGCAAGCTGGGAGCAACAATTCACATTTATTGCCACATCTAATGCAATTTAAATGCTCTAATGGTAGTGAGGTGCTCCATTTGAAACTGTTTGTTCGATATATGTAGCATTTTGATGCTGAGGGTCTGAAATAACAATGTATATTGGTGTCAAAGCCCATTGCAATTAATAGTATGATTTAACATTGAACTTTTATCACGTTTGATGTACACATTATATGTATATATATTGCATTAAAGCATAATTAATAAACCTTGCACGTCTCCATCCCTGCAAGTCCTTTAAGCTCCTCTCTTTCTAGACACTTTCTATACACTTCTGGTGCTACACCCAATCTCCTCTCAATCTCTTCACTCTCTTCTATTTTATTTCCACTTTGCTCCGTGCTTGTTTCAATTTCCTTTATCTCCTGCATGGGCACTGTTTCTTCCAGTCTCTTTGCTCTCTCCTCTTTATTTCACTT
>CM068960.1:43762619-43788945 GCA_035128595.1 Eptatretus atami | reverse complement strand
GAGTACCCAAAGGCAGTGTTATAAGCCCCATTATATTCCTAATCTTCATCAATGATCCCTCCAACTCTCTGGGAAATCCTCATTATCTCTTTGCTGATGACTCCACCCTCTGCCGTGACATCCTTCATCACTCAGATAGGCAGGCAGTAGCAGCCGCTTCCCTCTCTTCAGACCTTAACAAAATCACAAGCTGATCAAACTCTTGCAATGTGGCATCTTTCAATCATGAGAAATCCCACACATTCTCCCTCTCTCTCTCTCTCTCTCTCTGAAAAGACTGCATGGCAAACTCATCTACTTTCTTAAAAACCCTCTCACAGACGTTCAGTCATTCAAACTCTTGGGTGGAATATTGCTCTCCCCTCTGGTCTGGTACCCATGCCTCACACCTTGCTCAGCTTGATGCCATGAAAACAAAGGACTTCAAGATCATTTGAATCCCTGTGAAGAACTGAGTCTATGGGCCTATCAATTTGACATCACAGAGAGGTTGGTGGTCTCTCTGTCTTTTTCTGCCTCCTTTCTCGTCCGCACCCTCTGTCCTCTCTGTGCTTTGTCCCCCCCCCCCCCAGATTTCTGCAGGACACACACAGTCGACCATCAATCCCTTCTGGTGAAACTCCCAAAATCCACAATCACTGCTCATCTCCACTCATTTGTTCCTCTTTTTTTTCCCCACCTATGAAACCAACTTCCACATTCCCTTTAATCTCATTCTTCTCTCTAGGTCTTCAGGCCAGCTATTCCCACCATCCAAAACCATGGCCTTTTCTACCCCCAATAAATCACCCCCACCCCACTCCCAAATTTCCACTTTTTCCTTCCTGAGAGTTTCCTTCTGTATCCATCATGTCCACTCAAATCATCTTTTCCTGCCTCCCATTCCTCCTCACACCCATTATTTGTCCAAATCTCCCTCCATTTTGACCTTCAGCTTAGCTGTTGGTGCCCCCCCTCCCCTCTCCACTGTTCCTCTTGTTCTGTTGCCTCCTGATCCATTCAATGTTCTAGATCTTCCACAAGCCTTGACTCTGTGTATAAAAAGTACCGAAGGCCACCTGGTAATACCTCATATTAACAGGTGATGTAAAATTGCTTGGATTCAATGTGTCACACTTTAACTCTCAAAACTGCCATGGCATGCATGGTCATGACGATGGCTGGAGGTGGATGAGACTGGTTGACAGACAAACGTCTTAGATGGGACATTGCAGTGGATATGGTGCGGAATGTAGGGCCTGCATTTTGACACAATTTGCTTTCCAATCTATTATTATGAGTTAATGAATCCGAACAATATTTCATGCAAGGGAACGTCTCCCAGCTTGGTCGAGATCAGAATTTTAATTGTGTCATATTCCAATAGGATCATTAAAAAAAAATCACGATTATTTGTGCATGTATTTTCTTGTTCTTTTGTACCACTACACAACATAACCATAAAATATGGTTGTGTTAACATCATACCTCATCCTTATGGGAGTGGCACAAGTACAGACAGATGTTAACCTTTATTAATCCAAGGTCCAGGCCCAAGGGCTTAGTCTGCTTGTATGACGATGGGATATTCCATGGAGCCCACACAACAGTTGAGATAGGACAACTGAAAACCCCACCTTGAATGGCTCCAATAATTATTATATTATAATCCAATATTATAATATTGAACGTGGGCCAGTGAGGTAAGACAAAGAGGCTTTCACCTAAACAAAATTTATTTATCCCACCGGTTAGGTAATGAACACAAAGCTCCACTATTCATTCCAGCAGCAAAACAAACGTCTGCAGTAAATAAGTGAGAGTTATTTGTTGCACCGGCCATCGCGGAGAAGATATCTCCACAGGGCCAGTTACCATGGACATGATGATGCATTAATTTGGTGCAACATATAAAAATTGCTCATTCGGGTTGCGGTTCGTAAAATTATGACATGTAAATACAGGTATATACTTCATCACATTGCTAGGAGTAATAAGGTCATTATAATGAAGAAGTTGTTTGTGTTAAAATGTCTTACAGAAATATTCATGACCGCTCGGAAAAAAATGAGCTCATCATAATGAAGAAGGTGGTTGGAATGATCAATATGTGACAGTTTAGAGACGACCTGTATTGTCAATGGGGCCTGACTTTACAGACCACAATGTCTGAATCTTGAAATGCACACAGCAATAACTTTAAAAAAAGTGTGAAATCTTCCAGAATAATATCTAGATTATGAATAAAAACCAAGCTGGAATTAAAACAGGGCTTAAAACTACAAGGGCACTCGGTAGAGCGCATACCTCCGCCACGTAATGCCTGATCCACGAGAACATATCGGGTCCAATACATTTTTGAAACATCATGCTGTATATCGTTTTTGGCCCCATCTCTCAATGGTGAAGAATCACTTAGGAAATTAAATAATTCTCGGATCCGGATCCGGATCTTCAACAAAATCGAATCGATTCTTCCTTGTCACACACCCGACGTGTCAACCAAGTTTTGTCTGAATCCATCCACAACTTTTTCAGATATCGTGATATATATAATATATATATATATATATATATATATATATATAATTATATATAATCATTTTTCGCCTTTCGCTCCGCGCTGACCAGCTTGCTGACGGCCTGCTTGCCGATCCCGTCTGGCTCCTCGTTCCTTCGGCAGCAGGCAACCGGAACAAAAGGCCAGCAGCAGCAGTGACAGTGAGGAGAGTGAACTGGATGAACTCGAATAGGCGAGCAGGCTGACTGACTGACCCACGAGCAGGCTGACTGACTGACCCACGAGCAGGCCTGACTGACTGACCCACGAGCAGGCTGACTGAAAGAGCGACTGACCCAAAAAGAGAGCGAACAGACTCCTCTGTTCCCAGGCGAAAGGAGGGGCCGAGAAGCGGATCACGACAAGCTCCAGGCAAAATACCGCTCCTCTATTGGGCCACAGTGGCCGTAGCCACGCCCCTCCAGGCCTCGAAGATGAAAAATGCATCAGTTGCTCGCTGACCTTGACACGGGTCGGAGCTCCGAGCTTTGCATGGGACCGCAGTCTTCGGATCCGTTCTCCAGCCCCGAATGTGCGCCGACCCTCATTCCCACATGGAATTGTCGTGAAATCCTCGCGCTACCCGTACGTCCCTTTAAAAGTGGCAGCGCACGCTCGCGCCTCACGTTATGCCTTGACACATCTTGACCCACGTCCCCCTCTGGGTCCCTTGATGTTTCGTTGCGAATTTGATGATCATGGGCAGTTGCAGCGGTTATAGAGCATGGCGCTCTTGTCTTGACACTCGTAGAGAGAGGTGGTGGCAATACGGCGTTTGTCGCGAGTGATGATTGCCACGTGGCATCAATGGTGAGGGCCGAGTGCCACGTGGCGCTCGAAGTGAAATGGGTGAATAAAAGTCACCAGTTAGCGTGGGTTGTGGCGGGGGTATTTTTTCCCAGTTGTAAGAAGCGGTTGTGGTGAAGTTTGGTGAGCGGGGTGAAGTCTGAGGTGAGGTGGCGGTTGGGAATTGGCACGCACATTTGAACGGAGAATGGGCGCTCAAAGTCCAACAAAAGGATGTACCGTTGTGTGTTGGCCGGATGCGCCCGCAGTGCGAACATGCTGGAAATGCTCGTAGCGTGTGCTCATTCTTATTTGCGTGGCGTGCGTGCTTGATTGCATGGTTCATGTAACAGAAGGGAAAAGGTTAAAGGTTAAAGTGAAGATATATGAGATATAAAAGACCAAACTACAAGAGTCCCACACAACGCATCTTTCCCCTTTTACCCACTAGACATATGGAAGGGACTAACTAAGACATATACTGTTGAATTAACTGCCTTGGGATTGCTGTATGTTGTGTGCCATTTCCTTGGAGGCATGCGGTTTTACAGAACCGCAACAATATGTTTGCGCAGTACAGCTTGAAGCCTTTTGATTGAACCCGTCACCAGCAAAGCGACGAGTAGGCACCAGTGGTGTTGCACCAAATTTTGAGGTACTGGAGCCCTGCAAAAACGTCGCCCATGATGTCTTCGCCAGATCTACCATCACATAAAGTTTTTAACATTATACAAACCATTTGAGTCCCCAAAAAACGACTGATATATAAAACCCACACATTTTACCATAATAAACAAAAGCTTAGCACTCACACCCACCTCATCTCACAACTAAGAATCCCCTTATAAGAAAAAGTCAGATCAATTTATTCTCTAACCACCGTTTTTTGACAAAACTATTTATTTTAAGAATTGAAGATGTTTCTTATTTTTTTATTTAATACCAGATGTTAAGGGCTGGCAGAATGGCCAATGGGTACACACATTCGCCTCTTAGCTGTCCAGCTTGGGTTTTGAGCCCCAACCCAGCTGTAAACTGTCATCACCGTGTTTCACAGGCATGGTTATTCATCAATGGGTGTGCTGTACCCCTCAGATAGACGTGAACCTGGGCTCCTGTCTGCGTGACGTGAAAAGTTATTTTGTTGTTTTGTTTCACATTTGTTCCTGTCTTTCTTGGAGTCGACGAAAGAAGATAAAGCTTTTGGGCCGGAATAACGTCCAAGAGTATTTAAGGAGATGGCAGGGCAGATATGCATGATGTTAACATATGTATATATATATATATATATATATATATATATATAATGTCATGCTTATCTGCTTTACCAACATGAGTCTGTGTCCTCAATATATTATGTTTACCTTTACTCCTACAGAGTTAGGCCTACCTTTACTCGTACAACGTACAACTTTACTTTACTTTACCTATACAACCACATCACTGAGCCACCCAGACTTCAACTGGTGATAGGCATCCAAACTTTTCCACGACTTCAAGTCTTTCAAGGTGTGAATACTTTTTGTAAACACAAGAAAATTCACCAAATCTGGAATTGATGTTCCTGTCTTCTTTTGTTTTTTACTACTACAATGTGGCGGTGGCACATAAATAGCTGACGTCACTAAACAATCTCTGTTCGTGAAATCGCATTTATGAATTATTGTTTAAATGGAAAACAAAGGGTTTCGTTCAGACCAACTCTTGCTCACATATGTATAGTTAGGCACCACATATTTGAGAGCTTAGGTTTCAGAAGAGCTTGCTAAAAAAAAAATAAAAAACCTCACCAGTAATATGATACCTGTTTGCAGCTATACCACGATAAAAATAGGTTTAAGTACCAAAGCATGAGATAAATTCTCAACTTTATTGATTAAAAACTGGAGTTCAGAGAACATGATATCCAATGCAGTGTTTAAGTATATACAGGAGGGCCTTGCCATTTACAGGGGTTACATTCTTGAAAATCCCTGTGAACCACAAATCCGCAAACTTAGGGAGTAATGGGGGAAATATGATTAGGGACTTCAACTTTAATTACCAATGTTTGTGTATCGTTTTTGTGCTATTAATTTTCATGAATAAAAGAGTTATTAAGAACATAAAATAAAGTTTATTTTATTGAGTTATTAAGATCATTAAACTTACCTGTAATAATAATGATGATAAACTTGATCCAATAATGCGATGGTGATGTTGATGATGGCGATGATAAAGAAGAGTTGACGGGGATGATAGCGATGATGATGTTGGCTGGGTTTGAGGGGATTATTGTGTTGACGGCCCATGTTAATGAGGTGAATAAATGTGGAAAACAGTTCGGCAAACCCGTGATTATTTGAGTGCAATGACCGCAATCCACACACCTTGCCTCAATAAATTAATCACAATAGAGCAAATCCTCGAAGGGGAAACCCACAAATGGCAAGGCCCTCCTGTAACTCAATTCTAATAAAATAATGATTTTAAAGAACGTTTCAAAAAATCCAGTTTAGCACTACTGAAACTATCTTATACACCAACCACCTTATACATTATAATAAGACAACATTGAGTCACAATTTAGGAGGTGGAGGTTTTATTGATCACCATCGAATGCAGTGTCAATTAGCATTGTGCGTAGCCATTATGGTGGCCTCTCATTCATCCCGATACACATGCCATGCCCTGTAAGGCTGTATATATATATATATATATATATATATATATATATATATATATATATATATATATATATATATATATATATATATATATATATATATATATATATATCCATATACTGCATGATTCTAAGAAGTATTATGAAGGCGATTTGTGTTCTAGTCCTCAAGTATATTATTCAATTTAAACAAAGGTTTAACAGAGGTTTAAAGGCGTATAAATTAATTCCAGGTTTTACCGCCATTTTCCCCAGTGTCTATTACATCACCTTATCTAACACGTTACATTCGTTTTTTGTGCCTGTTGTTTGTGTAATTTATAGCATCCATAAAACAGTAAATTTCCTGTTTGGAATGATTTTCAATTTTGTCTGACTGCCAGGCACGCAGACAGAATAAAAAAAACAATCATCTCACTCGATCCTCCCTACGCATGAGCGGTCGGGACAAATTCAGAGCCAAGGTACGGTAAAATGACAGATTTGTTTTCCTATTCATGTTCCGATTGATATTCAAAATATAACTTTCAATTTAAACAAGTTGTTCCTCGATCATAAACTGACGAACATAAAGTGATAAGACAGACGGACGGACGGTTGGACATGAATCAATTGCTTAACCCCGTTTTCCGGTTCAGGTCTGCGGGGCAATGATGCATGAATGCTTCTGTAGACATAGCCAGTAACACTTCTAGGTGTACGTTCCGTCAGCAAGTGTCTCGCTTGCCAAGTGGCTTGCTTGATTCAAAGCACTCAAGTAAGTACTCCAATGGAACGGAGTACTTGGCACTGCTTGACAACACGGCAGCCTCCAATATAAACAGTGCTATGATGGTACAGTGAGTCCTCCCTTAACATTGTCCCGGTCAGCATTGTTTCATTATTACATCGCTGATCTATTGGAGAACATACTCGTTTAAAGTCGTTCACCGTTTCCGTTATAACGTCGTGTACAGGATAACTACTGAAAGCTCATTTGCATTCAAATGCCTTAAAACCTCTAATTTAGTCCCAAACTAATGGTTTCCTCGTTTTAATAAATTACAGTACAAACATAACAAATATACGGTGTAAAAGCTGTACCGTAATAACTGGTGTATTACCAAGCAGAGTATGTATAGTATCAGCGTTATATACACCGAGCTGTGCATCGATAGCATCGGTGGTTGCGTCACCCTCTCCGAACTCAGGTGTTTGACAAGTAGTGATTCACCCGACTAACTACGCAATGTTTATATGTTAAACTGATGGAAACATCCTCAAGTGCAATGATAACATTGATGAATCCAGGGCTGAAGTTACTCAGGTGTGCATGAATGATGGGTGGAGGAAGTTGTGGTTTGAATGTGTCAATGACTTGAAAGGATTTAAAGATGTTGTCCCCACTATGAAGAAAGTTATCCTCGCCTTGGCCAATAAAGCGGGTTATTATGAGATGAAGAAGCCAATGTCACACAACTTCTGCAATCACATGGAGAATAGTAAACCAATGAAGATCTGAAGCAACTCGAGATGATGAGAAAAAAGCAACAAGAGAAGATGATATTCAATTGTTTGTTTAAAATTATTTAAAACTTATACTCTACATGTAAATAATGTCTTTTGTCTGACGTCCCCAACACACTCCCTATTTACATGAATTATTATGGGGACATGGATTCGCTTAAAGTCGTTTCAGTTAAAGTCGCACTTTTCAAGAACGTGACAACAACGTTAAGCGAGTACTTGTACTGCACTCGAACAATACGGTGGTGGCCGGGCTGTCATTTTCAATTTTAATCCATCCTTTTGTGACAACAAGTTGCCAAAACGAATTGATTGTGTTCGCAGCAGCAATAGAGAGCACTGTAACATTAGGAGTAAAAGAAAGAGAAAAAAAATTGTGGTGTCAGAAGTGGGAACCCCTTGCTAAACTCATCAATGGATCTTCCACAGTGCATTCAGATTTTTTGGGGGAGGGGTGGAGGGGTTTTGTCTGCTTGTAAATTTTAAATAATTGGGACGAAAAGTAAACGTAACAATAAAAGTATGAGCGGCCATTTTGCTGCCATAAGTGGGAGCAAAAGTTCCATCAGCAAGAGGCTTGCTTACCACTTGCCGATCACGTCCCTTGATCGCTTGCCCAGCGGTTTGACAATCGGCTTGCAAAGTGGACGAGACGGAACGCCTGGCTTGGCAATGAGGATGTGATGAGAGATGATAACTGCAGGGGCTGTCAAAACTTTCAAAACTTTCAAAGTCAGGAATGGGTCATGGAAAGTCATAAATCGTTCACATGAGAACCATCCATGACATGAGCAGAATATTTGTTGTTAAAATGTAAATCGGTCACCAGCGAATTCAGCTTAATTGAGGCCACCGAGTCCCACCGTTAAATCCACTTAGCATTTGCGAGGGACTATACTTAGTCCAAATGGGGGGAAAAATGCATGATAGTATGATATCATCCAGGAAGTGGGTAAATACATCATGTTGACAAATTTTCGGTTGAAAATGAATACAGTATTATATTTTCAAATGGATCTCCTTTTCTTTTTTTCCTGTGGCGGAGCGACCTCCAGCAGCACGACACCCCAGGTAGGCATGCCTGGAGTATATCTTGAAAGTAGACCCTGTCCTTCCCTATCTTTTAAGTAACAGGATGTTCAACCTGTTGCAAAAACGTCCACACATATAAACGATTCAGTTGCATGCAACCAAGCTCAAGTGTGGACCCGACTTCAGTGGCACAGAAACTCGTGAATCAGAGCAATCTATATGAGAAAATTTGCCATCTAGTCCTTCACCACATCTGTGATATATATATTATCGGGTTTTCTTTTATGGAAGTTACTGTAGGTCTTTAATGTCGATAAGCTCAATGCATATCAGACAGCTGAATTTAAGCCACATCTTAAAGGATGGGTTTGACCCAGTTGGGAATGTGTGTGTGTGTGTTTTTGGTATTCTGAGCTGGCTGAACTCAAGTCCATTGATGGATAATGGCAGAGCTATCACCTACGACATAATGCCTTATCCTGCAAGGCAGGTAGAATGCCAATTATTTGGTTGTTCATTCTTTGAAGCAATTACAATTCCTCACCGGCCACCGCTAAAAGGTCATTGTCTGGAGCCGCATGGCTGGTTTGGGCAGGAATTTGGCTAAAGTGTCGGCACACAATGGCCTACTGTTGCAAAAGATATTGTGGGATATTTAATGTCCACCAGCAAAGGCTCGCAGATGGGACCTCGGAGACACTTGGCACAATTGATACAGGAATCAGTTCAGGAATCAAACCCAAACTAGACAGCTCAAACGCATGCTCTCTCTGAGTTATCCTGTCAGTCTTCATTGAATTCGCACTAGACAAATGAGTGGCAAAACGCCAAACACTGAACTATCCTGCCTCCCCAGTATTCTTAATGGACAAAACTAATTTTTTTCGAAAAAAAAAACTACACTTTCTGAAAACAGAATTTAAAAAAATTGATAAATCATGGCTTAAGATGCAAAATACATAGCACGATGTTTGGCTTGCTGCGCTGTAGAAAGCTAAAACCAGTATCCCTCTGGACATAAATAGTCAGTCAAAACAGTCAACTGTGAACATCCCACTCCTTGCGTTCTCAGCATGACTCTGCCGATGCTGAGAACGTGAAACAGCAGCAACAGCAGCAACAGCAGCACATTTCTGTCCTGTGGAATATCGGTTCCAAACAAAGTGTAACGTTAACGCCATGTCGTATTGTGACAGTTTGAGGTCACATGCAAAGCAAACAATCCAGGAAAAGCATCATTGTTGAACTGTTACCTCCGTCACTGAAGGTGGAAGGAGGTTATGTTTTCATCTGTCTGTTTTTTTGTTTGTCACTTCCAAAATCGAAAAATTTTCAAGTAGATGAGTCTGTCGATTTTGTTATTCTGGCTGTTTGTCTGTCAATCGTCTACAGGTTACAATTCTAAACCGATCGTCATGAAACTTTACCAAGTTGTCGAGGTAGTCTCAACTGAGAATCCTGTTGATTGAGGTCAAAGTCGTTTCAGTTTTTATACCTTTCAGGTCAAAGTCGTTTCAAAGTCGATAACCAACTATTTTTGAGACCAAAAGGTCAAAGGTCAACTCAAGGTCAGACTTCTAAAATCATCAATTTTCAACTGAAAAAATCATCAATTTACATCCTATTACCTTGTGAGTTGAACAAGATTTGCAGAGTCCATCACTGAATTGGGAAAGCAACTATTTTTGAGGTCAAAAGGTCAAAGGTCAAACTTTTAAAATAATCAAATTTCATCTGAAAATACATTTTCATCTATTTAACCTGAAAATTAAGCAGCAATTGCATAGTGCACCACCGAATGTGGAAACCAACTATTTTTGAGGTCAAAAGGTCAAAGGTCAGTTGAAGGTCAAAGTTCTAAAATCATCAATTTCAATCTGAAAAATAATCAATTTTTATCCAATTGACCTGAGCTTTGATTAAGGTTGTCAATCGTAATCTTAATGAAATGTACAATTTGATGTATCCGTGGCAACCTTTGGAGAGGGGGGTGGATTTTGCAAGTATCGTGCTCTGCACGACATCTTTTTCTTGTTACTTACGAAATCTAAAGATCCGTAAAGTATATTGATGACTTCTGTCCTCTGTTTGGTGTTTGTGTGTGTGTGTGTGTGTGTGTGTGTGTGTGTGTGTGTGTTGTGTGTTTGTTTGTAGGCCCGATAACTCGAGAACGGAAGAAGCTACCAATGTCAAATTACACCACGTGATTCAGGAGCGTGATGGCTAGTGCTGATTAGATTTTGGTCAAAATCGGTCAAAGGTCAAGGTCACAGTGAGGTCAAACATTCGATTTTTGATGGTTTGGTACAGAATCATCATAGAAAATTCTGGTTTGCGTCGCTACCTTCTCTAGAAACAGCTTTTATTAGACAAGGTCAGAGGTCAAGTTGACGATTTCGTAAGTACCAGTCTATGACTGCTTGTTACTTACGAAATCTTTAGATTTCGTAAGTATATTGATGACTTCCGTCCTCTGTTTGTGTTTTGTTTGTTTGTGTGTGTGTGTGTGTTTGTGTGTGTGTTGTTGTGTTGTTTGTAGGCACGATAACTCGAGAACGGAAGAAGCTACCAATGTCAAATTACACCACGTGATTCAGGAGGGTGATGGCTATCGCTGATTAGATTTTTAGTCAAAATCGGTCAAAGGTCAAGCTCACAGTGAGGTCAAACATAATTCCGTAAATTCATGTGGAGAAATGGAGTATTTTTGCTTCGGTCGACGTTACGAGTTCGTTTTAACTTCGATTTTAATTTTGTCTTCGGTTTTTGCGATCGCTTAGGACGCTTAAAACTCGGTTGTCGAAATTCTGGTAAAAATCGGATGTTTTGGAGACGTTTTAAGATTGTATAAAAAATATTTCACTCGCCGCGTCACGGCTCGTCACGTGGTGCAGCGCGCTCGAGCAGACGCGTCGTTGAGTCACGTAAAGGTTTTGCGTGTGCGCGCTGACGGTGTTTTCGATAAAGATGGTGTTTAAAAGTCATTTTTTATCCCAATAAAGGTTATCGTCGCATGCCTGACTCGCTAAGCCGTCGGATTATGGAAAGATTGTTGGTGGATGGCCGAATATTACGGTTTTGTGACTTTGATAAAATAATATTAAATAATTGCGGTGAGAAATGGAGATTTTTGCTTCGGTCGATGTTACGAGTTCGTTTTAACTCGGATCGCAATTCTGTTTTCACTTTTGGTAACGGTTAAGTATGCTTAACACTCGGTTGTCGAAATTCTGGTAAAAATCGGATGTTTTATGAGATTTATGTGGGTGTCGTATCTGAAGTATTATGTACTGAAGATTATGCTAATGAAGGGGATTGTAACACACGGCATTACGCGCTCGTTAGGTCATCTCTATCATCTCAGTAGAGATGACCTAATAATAAGTGTCGAAGTCTGTCCGCCCGTCCGTTCGTCCGTCCGTTCCGTTCGTCCGTCCGTCCGTTCGTCCGTTCGTCGTCCGTTCGTCCGTCCGTCCGTTCGTCCGTTCGTCCACAATCAAACCGAGTGGAGACAATAACCAATAGTGGAATGGATAGAGGTCGATGAGACATGCACAACGATATAACTTTCAAGGTCGTCCAAGGTCGAGGTCAACGTCACGAGGCTGTCAAAGTTGCGAAAATCGTCGATTTCAAATCGTATCTCCTCCCTCATTTATCAAGAGAGATCAAATGTTATTAGTGATTCAGATACTATGGACTATTATCTAGAACAACACGAGCCATTTTTTTGAAATTTGCTCTCGTTCCGATTTTATAGCCCTTCAAACTTCGCTCTCATTCCCCGTATGGGCCGTTCATGAAGTACAGTACGTACAAAAAAAAAGTATTAAATTAAGAACCGGAACTCTCCGAGACAAATACAGTAATCCCCGTTTTCTCGCGGGGTTACGTTCCAAACCTCCCCGGTCCCCGCGCTAAGTGAAAATCCGCGATGAATGGACGCCTCCCCCAAAAATCGACTCGTCTGGTCTGGTCGGTTTGGGAGTGATTGGTTTGAGGTGCCGAGATCGACTAGTCTGGTCTGGTCGGTTTGAGTGATTGGGTTTGAGGTGCCTGAGATCGACTAGTCTGGTCTGGTCGGTTTGGCAGTGATTGGGTTTGAGGTGCCGGAGATCGACTAGTCTGGTCTGGTCGGTTTTGAGGTGCTGGTATGAGCAGTGCTCTCCAACGGCGGCAAACCTTTTTCCTTCCCGAAGCATATATCGAGCACCTTACCTTAACCTTCTCCTGAGGCGTCCCAGGACCTTCCTCTGGCGCTTCGGTTCCTTGCCAGAAGCCTTAGAAGGTGCAGGGCGTTTGGGCGCCATCGTGGGGCTTGGAGAAAAACGTAGAAAATATTCGAAGTTCACAAGCGAAACTTTGTCGTGCGTTGTGTGACTGGTCAGCGCCACGCGTTATAATTTATTGCTGAAAGAATTTATATTTTATATATTATTCGGTATTACATCCGCAAATATTACGTTGGACCGCGATGAACCGGGGCGCGATAGGTGAACCGCGATGAAGGAGGGGTTACTGTATTACATTTGAAGCTTTTGTCAGATATAACTAAACAATGGAACACAAGTTTATATGCACACTTACTTTCATTTATGACATTAACATTGTTTTGAATGTCAATTTGTACTTTTATTTCATAAATGACGTGCTGTGATATTAAAAGAAAAAGGTAAATTACACCGCTCGGGACTGCATCGTCATGCTTACAAACATCGGTTCATAAGGAACTGCTGGCTTTGCAACGATTAGCGATGTATGAGGGTGGTGGTTAAAGCCCGCGTACGGCCTGAGACAGGGGGTGGGGTGGTACGACGGCTGCATACATACTTTATGAAAGCGTTTCAGAAGATGAAGGTGAGCCTGTCGTCATCGCGAGGGGAAAAATATCCCCGTTCACAGGACATTTCGACGTGATGTTGAATCCGTGGACGTCAATAATTGTTAACCTCCGCCATCGAAGATGGATGGAGGTTACTGTTTTCACCCTTGTTATCTTGCCAAAACGAAGTTTTTGCAAGATATGTTAGTCAGCTGTATGTTTTTTTTTTTTGTGTTTGTTGTGAACAGTATTACGGAAAAACTCCTCGACGGATTCGACGCGAAACTTGGTGGGGGGGTTAGGTATGGTCCAAGGATCATGCCATTAGATTTTGGACGTGGTCCAAAATCCAATATGGCGCTATGGCGGCCAATTTGGAAAATATTTGAATTTTTTTTTTTGCATTTCTACATGTTTTTAGTGATTCCAACCCCCCCCCCCCCAAAAAAAAAATTGTTAGAGAAAAAAAATTTTTTGCAACTTTTTTTTCAACAAAATTTCGATTTTTTTTTTGCATTTCTACATGTTATAAGTGATTTTCAACAAAAAAACATGCCAAAATTATAATTGCGGCTGATTTTGGAACTTCAGGTGGATATACCCACGTAAAATCAATTCTGTCTCAAGGAATCTAGTTATGACGAATGAATTGAGTATGTAAAAGGGAAAGTTGCCAACTATAACTCTGAGCACTGTTGACGTCAATTGAATGAATAGGTATTCAGGTTCACTTGAGTGACCTAGCAGTATTGGCGGTGGAGGTTTTGCACTCTACCGAGTCTCCCCCTCAGTTCCATATTACTGTATTCCGTAGTTAATAATTACTGATGCATTTGAGATAAATCTACAGTTCGTTGTATCTTTAAGTATTGTGATGTGATATGAGACACATATGGGTGGGTGGGTGGTCACTAGCCTGCATGCAGAGGGTGGGTGGGTTGGTCACTAGCCTACATACAGAGGGGGTGGGTGGGTGGTCACTAGCCTGCATACAGAGGGGGGTGGGTGGGTGGTCACTAACCTACATACAGAGGGGTGTTTGGTGGTCACTAGCCTACATACAAGAGGGGGGTGGGTGGGTGTCACTAGCCTGCATACAGAGGGGGTGGGTGGGGTGTCACTAGCCTGCATACAGAGGGGGGTGGTGGTGGTCACTAGCCGCATACAGAGGGGGTGGGTGGGTGGTCACTAGCCTGCTACAGAGGTGTGTGGGTGGTCACTAGCCTGCATACAGAGGGGTGGGTGGGTGGTCACGAGCCTACATACAGAGGGGGTGGTGGTGGTCACGAGCCTACATAGAGAGGGTGGGTGGTGGTCACTAGCCTGCATACAGAGGGGGTGGTGGGTGGCACGAGCCTACATACAGAGGGTGGGGGGTGGTCACGAGCCTACATACAGAGGGGTGGGTGGGGTGGTCACTAGCCTGCATACAGAGGGGGTGGGTGGGTGGTCACGAGCCTACATACAGAGGGGGTGGGTGGTGGTCACGAGCCTACATACAGAGGGGGGTGGTGGGTGGGTGGTCACTAGCCTACATACAGAGGGGGTGGGTGGGTGGTCACTAGCCTGCATACAGAGGGGTGGGTGGGTGTCACGACCTACATACGAGGGGTGGGTGGGTGGTCACCAGCCTGCATACAGAGGGGGTGGTGGGTGGTCACGAGCCTACATACAGAGGGGATGGGTGGGTGGTCACGAGCCTACATACAGAGGGGGTGGGTGGTTTTGAAACCCAGAAGTAGAGCGTACGTACTTTATGAACTGCCCCTATTCCAGTCTGGCACAGAGTTACTTACTTTCGACCTCTGGCAAGAATGACCGGCACTCCCGCTCGGGGTATTTTTTATTGTCAATTCAATCCTGTCTTCACTTTGGTAACGGTTAAGTATGCTTACTACTCGGTTGTCGAATTCTGGTAAAAATCGATGTTTATGAGATTTATGTCAGGTGTCGTATCTGAGGCTTAACTGAAGTTATGCTAATGAGGGGGATTGTAACACACGGCATTACGCGCTCGTTTTAAAGTCAATTTCAATCCTGTCTTCAATTTGGTAACGGTTAAGTATGCTTAACACTCGGTTTTCGAAATTCTGTAAAAATCGGATGTTTTATGAGAGGTTTGGTACAGAATCATCGTAGAAACTTGTGGTTGCGTCGCTACCTTCTCTAGAGACAGCTTTTATTAGACAAGGTCAGAGGTCAAGTTGACGATTTCGTAAGTACCAGTCTATGACTGCTTGTTTGTGTGTTGTGTGTGTTGTTTGTTGTGTGTGTGTGTTTGTTTGTAGGCACGATAACTCGAGATAGGTCATGTGGAGGTGGGTCGGTTCGTTCAGTTTTGTTGTGCAGATCACCAATCTAAACGAAATTCACCCTGTACATTCATGAGAACACACCATTGAATTCCTACTTGTTTCCATATGCACAAGTTGACACACCGACAGTTATTACCATTTGAAATTACCGCCGTGAAGTGGGCATGGCATGCTTGTAATCGCGGAGGAAACGACCAGGAAACAAACAAGTCAAGATGGCGGCGCCCATGGTTGTCGTGTGATTTCGAGTGATTTTTGGTCTTTCAACAACCAAATATGCGTTGTTTCATACACTTGGGCGCGGAGGATGATGAGAAAGTGACGCAATTCACGGATAAGAGCTGCGTAAGGTATGCGAGTGTGCGAAGGCTTGGTGCGATGCCACAGATAGTGAAACTATCAACAAATGCCGTTTGCTGGCTGATCAAATTATGAACTGTCTGCTAATGACATCCTCCTGCGGATGCCGGCTGTCACCGGTTCTGCTATGCGTCGTTTTGTAACAAGGATCATATAAAACGCGCTGAAGCCAGGAAAAGGAAATCAGAAGCCAGCACTACTGCAGTTTCTGCTAGAGCCAGTGAGGTGTGGGTGGACTCGAAGAAGAGGGGCACTCATACCACAAAATATGTAGAAAATCCCTCAGAACCTCTGCAGAAAGGGTGGCTGGCAAATCAGCTGGTGTACTGCCAAGAATTTGTATCATATGCAGAAAAAGACAAATTCATCCGTGTCAAAGGAAAATCTCAACTGATCAGTTGTCCCTGGCAGAAACACAGGATGGAGGAAAGCTGAGGGAAACTGCTGAGCAAAGGAGAGATGAACGTGATGTGGAGAATAATGACAACTATAAAGGATAAAGACTGTGTGGCGCTGGAAGTTTGTTATCACCGTAAATGTTATTACGAGTATGTGAATGACACATACCACAGACAGAGTGAAAGTAAACTCCAAACTCAGAAAGTGAACTATGACTCAACATTTGACATTTTCTGTGATAAAGTAATCCAGGTAAGACTCATTGATGGAAAGCAATCTATACATATGAAGAAGTTGTGTGAGATGTTCAATGACCTACTCAAGAGTATGTGAAGGTCAGGATAAGGCCAACTACCAGGCAACAAGACTGAAGAAAAGACTGCAGGAACGGTACCCAGACATGATTTTCTATCGTCCACCAAAAATGTCTGAGAGCGAAGTGGTGTACATGAAGGACATTGATATTGGTTCCATTGCTCAGGCTGCTTTGTAGACAGTAGCTCTACAACAGAAACAGAGTCAACTACAGAGGATGAAGCCAGCCAGGGTCCACAAGCAGGGTGACTCAGCCTCAATTTACATGTTCTATACTCGGGAGCACTATGGTGAGGGATGACCTGAACAAAACCAAAGTGTGGACATTACATGGCCCTACTTGGAAATGGTGGAGCTAGCACTAGAGCTTATACGGGCAACTCGTACTTCGAACTGCGATCTTGCGAAACACCTTGCAATCACGAGAGCATCAATGCCCTGGTACTTTGCGTACGATCACCTAAACTATGCAGGTACTTACCCGTTTACTGGCTGGAAATGGCCGGGCTAGAGCACTCCCACCCAGACACCTATCAAGCGTTCATGGACGGCAAATGGACTGCCCAACGGCATACTCGTTATGGATTTAGTAGTGTTGCGTGTGATCAGATCATAGAGCAGACTTTAAATAGGGACAGCAAGACCAGTGGAGGCATCATTGGTTACACTCAGAAAAGCACAGCTGTGAAGAAGTGGATCCTGTCCCAACCAGCACGTGCGGAAATCGCAAGGAAATGTGAGTCCATGGCAGGTATCCACGACGAGCCCGAACGAGAATGGATTTGGATGTGTCGAGCTCGAAGAACGAAGCAGTGGTGGTACAAGTGATGGACACAGTACTTCAAATGATTAACCCTTTCTCCAGCGCTCACCTTGAACTCGTCAATATTAGTTCAGGTGTCATCGCACGCCAGCCACATCCGCAGACTTGATGAACGCGTATGTCAAGGGAGAGAATGCTGTCGTGCAATTCATGCGTGATCGGCTTCTCTCGGGTGAGGTCCCATTCTTCAGTCCGATTTCGAAGGCAAATTGGCAACTTTCTCGAAGGCGCGAGGCAAGTCGGCGACTCCCCACCAGCAGACGCAGAAGGTTGAAATTGCGAATGAACGTCGTCTTCTCACACGACTCTGTTGATTGGAGAGAAAAGCGATGTAACACTCCACGATCTGCTCGCGTACCCACTGGCGAACATATCTTTCCCGCTGGCATCTGGTGATGTTCGATTGCTAAGACGGACAAAGCCAAACTCGCCACCATATACTGAAACTGTGGCCGATTGCCATGTGGACGCTCGGCCTATCCAAGGTGCAATGATTGTGGATGGAATAGCCGTTATTCAGGCGATAAAGGCTGGTTCACTGCCTAACACTTTCGGCAAAATGGAAGAGATGGTGCTGAACATCGTAGTGGCCAAAGCACGACATAACCAATCTTCGAGACTGGACGTGGTGTTTGATACTTACCAAGTATCAGCATCAAGTGCCTGGAGCATGCCAGACGAGCGGGCAGGGTGGCGATCTTCAGGTGCGAACCATCTACGGACGTGATCAAGCCCTTCCAAACAGTGGGCCAATTATCTCCTGAGCGGAGCCAACAAGGAGGCGTTGATAGAGTTAATCGTCGAATCGTGGACGAGAAACATCTCTCCATAAAATGGGCGACATGCTGTTGTACGTCAGTCATGCCGGCAAATGTGAGAAAATTGAGGCATCGAATGGTGTCATGACTGTGTCGTCAGTACCTGAACTTGAATGTGACCATGAGGAAGCTGACACGAAGCTCCTGCTACATGCCGCTCACGCGGGACAGAATGAAGAGTCGGTGCGCATAGAGAGTTTCGACACCGATGTGTTTGTGTTGGCGTTGGCTCACTCGAAGTCGATTCGAGCACGAAATTTCCATCTGGTCACAGGAAGTCCCAAGGACATTATCATCGTTGACATTAGGAAGCTGAGTATGCCTTGGAAAGTTCTGTCTGCGATGCGTTGATAGGTTTGACAAATTTCACGGGAAGTGATACCACCAGTGCATTCCACGGTAAGGGCAAAACAAGGCCATTTGACTTGATGATGAAGAGTCCCCATCTCATCACCTGTTTCGGGAACATTGTCGAGAATTCACGCTAGATCAGAATATCATTCACGACCTGGAACAATTCGTCTGCGCCATGTACAATCAGCGACCATGAAGAGTGTGGATGAGGCTCGCTACAAGCTATTCTGCAGCCAGTCGCTGGAGAACAGAAGTTGCCGCCTAAAGCGACGCTCTGATGCTGCATTGCAAAAGAGTGAACTCTCAGTCTGCGATCCACCACCGCGCAACTGAGAGGTTTATAGAAGCCCTTCTCCTACATTTCACGATGGATGGAACGCAACGGAGCACTGATTGTTCACTGGCTGAACAAACCACCAGCGCCGAAGGAACTGTTAGAGGCGACGAAATGTAATTGCAAGAAGATGAAATGCAGAAACAACCAGTGTTCTTGTCGGTCAAAAGGACTGTCCTGCACAGAGTGCTGTGGGTGTCAAAACTGCGCCAATGATGAACAGACCCATGCAGAAATGGAACTTATGGATGATGAAAGCGGAACTAACGATGATTCCGACGACAAACTGTGAATGCGGGTGTCACACTTATTTGCTGTGGTGATCTACTACACAGTAGTATTCAGGTTGGTTATCATGTAATAGTGGACTGAGTTTTGTAATAGCAGCAGTCAAGAGCCTAGTTCAGCAACCGCTTCAGAGCAAGAAATACTGGAGTTCTAATACAGTAATCCTCTTGTGGCGGTTCTACTTTTCATCAGGCTGAGTCGCGCAGTCTCTTTGTCTTTGATTTAATCCGTAATAGCCAATGTAACTGTCTTAATAGGCGCTGTAACTGCCTTTAATAGTCAATGTAACTACCTTTAATAGCCAGTGTGGCTGCCTTTTAAGCAAAAGTTGCCTTGGTCAATTCGAAGGCCTGTCTGGTCGGTCCAGACGTTTTCTGCCGGTAAAAAATAGTAACTGCTTCGGTTTACGACCTTTAATTTATAACATCTTTAATAACAGTGAATAGGGTTTTCTTTGATAATATATAACTCTGTATAAACATATTGTATCATTTTAAGACCTCACAAGAGTTTTCTTTGACGTACATATCAGTCTAACCATGATTCTTCATTTCTGTGTCAAAATCGTGCTTTAATGTTCGGTCTATCTTTAATTGCCAAAAATGACCAATTGTGTCACATCCTCGACGTGGAAACAAGTGGATTTGGACTCAGCGTCTAAAATTCTTTAAGTATGCCAAATTTCATCCAGATTGGTGATCTGCACAACGAAAATCATTTTCTGAAGGTAATAGCGAGTACTCTCACATGTTAAGAACGGAAGAAGCTACCAATGTCAAATTAGACCACGTAATTCAGGAGGGTGATGGCTAGCGCTGATTAGATTTGGTCAAAATCGGTCAAAGGTCAAGGTCACAGTGAGGTCAAACATAATTCCGTAAATTCATGTGGAGAAATGGAGTATTTTTGCTTCGCTCGACGTTACGAGTTCGTTTTAACTTCGATTTTAATTTTGTCTTCGGTTTTTGCGATCGCTTAGGACGCTTAACACTCGGTTGTCGAAATTCTGGTAAAAATCGGATGTTTTGGAGACGTTTTAAGATTGTATAAAAAATATTTCACTCGCCGCGTCACGGGTCGTCACGTGGTGCAGCGCGCTCGAGCAGACGCCTCGTTGATCACGTAAAGGTTTTCCGTGTGCGCGCTGACGGTGTTTTCGATAAAGATGGTGTTTAAAAGTCATTTTTATCCCAATAAAGGTTATCGTCGCATGCCTGACTCGCTAAGCCGTCGGATTATGTAAAGATTGTTGGTGGTGGCCGAATATTACGGTTTTGTGACTTTGATAAAATAATATTAAATAATTGCGTCGAGAAATGGAGATTTTTGCCTCGGTCGACGTTACGATTTTTGATGGTTTGGTACAGAATCATTGTAGAAACTTCTGGTTTGCGTCGCTACCTTCTCTGGAGACAGCTTTTATTAGACAAGGTGAGAGGTCAAGTTGACGATTTCGTAAGTACCAGTCTATGACTGCTTGTTTGTTTGTTTGTATGCATGATATCTCAAAATGTTGTGGTGGATTCAGACGATATTTGTGGGCAGGTTGCGGTTGTGACAAGGACGTACTGATTAGATTTTGGTGAAGATCCGGATCAGGATCTGGCTACGAGAATTTTAAAAGTGATTCTTCACCATTAATTGATAGGGCCAAAAACGATATATAGCACGATATCTCAAAAAGTTGTGGACGGATTCTGATGACATTTGTTGGACAAGGTTGGGTGTGTGACAAGGACGAATTGATTCAATTTTGGTGAAGATCCGGATCCAGATCCGGATATGAGAATTTAAATGTTTTTGAAAGTGATTCTTCACCATTGAGAGAAAGGGCGAAAAATGATATAAAGCACGATACTTCAAAAATTTATTGGGCCCGATATGTTCTACTGGATCAGACATTGTGTGGTGGAAGTATGCGCTCTACCGAGTGCCTTTATAGTTAATTACTGTGTTTATTTAATTTATATTGATAAAGTAATTGACACTGTCATACTGTACTTTGTAGGTCCATCGGTATTGTTATTGTATTCATTGATATGATGTGTGGTGAAGTCAAATGTGATAAACCTTCCTTCTGTGCAATCAGGATCACCGAATGTATTGCATGTAGGCCCTCAGAGGCAATAATGTTTCGGATACTGGACCCAGTCTCTTTATAAAATGGATTATGACGCTGTCACTTGTGTCCCAGCTGTCAATTTTAAGCTGTCTTGTCTGAAATATTGTGTTGACCCATGACTTCAATCGCCTTTTGCAATAATGAGTTTTTAAAATGTATTTTTGACAAATTCTGAGATTTAGCATCAAAATTACAAAAATACAAACAAGTGAGTTGCATAAGACTTCTGGTGGTCTCAGCTTCCTGTTCACCTTTGTTTTTGAAAGTTTTGGTGACAAATGATCCATCCATCCATTGGGACCATACTCTGTGGAGAGTGTTGGTGCTGCCTAAGCAGTCTCCTGGGCTATTGGGCACAATCCTGAACAGGTCACCACTCTGATACAGGATACCAGCAAGCTCATGCTCATTTTGCCAATCTCAGAAGGATGACAGGCTGAATCAACCCCACCTGGTATTAATTCGACAGCCAAGTGGGATTTGAACTCAGGATCCTAGGATCCCAAGCCCAACACCCAAACCCTAAAGCCAACACCAGGCATGACCAATGATGGCATCACAAAAAAAATTGAGGGACAATTCTTGTTAATCAGGTGTGTAAAACACAGCTCGGATACTTTAGAATTGTATGTGTTGAATTTAAGTTAATGGCAAAATTTAATAAAACACTTGTTTATCTTTCTACATTTGCTTACTGCGTTAGTAAAAAAATGGGTTAGATTGTTATGATATAATTTTAATTACTTTTCATTACCTCTTTATTTGCTGTTTTCGGTAGAAGTAGGATTTTGATACATTGTTGAATCACTGAAGTAATAACTTCATATGCCTGAGGTTAAGAATAATTTTGAGTTGACGTATGAGATTTAGTGTAATGGCAGTGGGCACACTTCACCATGAAGTGGCGCAGCGAAAAAGGGAATGAACAAAGGACTTAACATACGTTTCTTGTTAATCTGAATGCATTAAAAGGAGGTTGGAGGGGATTGGTCATGAGCTTGTCCTGTTGATTATGAAAATGCAACCATTACCTATTTACTATTATAATAATTATACATTCAGCGGCTGTCCTGAAAGCACACTTTATGACATTTTGTGCATGCACATAATTCTGGAAGAACAGTGAGCTGACTAATTGGCTTTCACGGGCATGAGTTGACTGGAGCACTCGCCTGTTGGTGGCAAGATTCAATGTACCGACGGGTTCAATAAGGTGATGTGGAGATGTGCTTTCAGGATTGTGGGGCTGCTACAGTAAAGGCAGCTGCAGTAGCGGTGAAGCTGATACACCATATCCAGGGACAATGCTTAATATAACTAGAACACACAGTTGATCGTGACAACTGTGGCAAAACACTGAGAGTGTTTATTGATCCACAAAGCCTTTATATTGGTGAACCACAGTTGAGGCCATATATGGAGAGAATAAGACTAATTCTAAAGTCATCCCTCTCCCCAAGAAAAAAACCAAAGCTACAAACCAACTTGCAGTGCCAGTATTCCAATATAGCTATGCAATAATAAACTGGCCACAATTGGACATCAACAATTTAGACACCAAAACAAGGAAACTTCTAACTATTCACAAGATATTCTACAAAAACCAATGCACACTGATGTTGTACTGACTGAGACAAGAAGTAGGAGGTGGTCTGATGGAGCTTAACCAAGTGAACAGAACATCATGTGTCGGACTAGCGGAGTATGTGAAAAGCCCAACAAACTATCAGGTGACATTTGTACACGAACAAGAAAACAACAGATCAGAAAAGGGATGCTAATCCATTTAGCAAGCCTGCTGTTGGCTGAATGGTTAGAGTGGTGGGCTTGGGATCCTATGATCCTGAGTTCAAATCCCCTTCAGCTGTTGAATTACCAATACCAGGTGGCGTTAACTCGGCCTGCCATCCTTTCGAGGCCGGCAAAATGAGTGCCAACATGCTGGTATACTGTGTCGGAGTGGTGACCCGACCAGGATTGTGTCCAATAGCCAAGGAGACTGCTTAGGCAGCACCAACGCTCTGCAAAGAGTATGATCCCAATGGATGGATGGATGGAATCCATTTAGCAACAAACTTCCAAAAACAGGAGCAAATGATGGATACTACACAGGAAAATGAAACAGAAAGAAACACAGCCCCAATGATTTGAAAGAAAAAAAAACAACTCTCTATTAAATTGCCGAGTTATTTTCTTAACTTTCCTCGATTTACTCCGATACACCCCCACCACGCCTGAACTGCTGCACCTCCACCACTGCCTGCACCCATTGCACCTCCACTACTCCCTGCAGCGGCTGCACCGTCACCACTGCCTGCCCCGTTGCACCGTCACCACTGCCTGTCCCCGTTGCACCGTCACCACTGCCTGTCCCCGTTGCACGTCACCACTGCCTGCACCCACTGTGCCTCCGCTACTCTCTGCACCTGCTACAACCTCCACACTGCCTGCACACATCAACCACTGCCTGCACCTGCTGAACCTCCACCACATATATATAATATATATATATATATAATATATATATATACACAATATTAAACATATATTGTTGGGATTCTCGCCCGCGGCGTGCGAGCGACCGCGTTTAGCCAATGGCGGCTGCCTCGCCCACCGAACGGACAATCCAGTCCGGCTTTCCGGATAACGCCGAAACCAGCCACGGGTGTGCTTTTAACCACACCACAACCTTGTCCTACTCTACCCGCGCTACAGGGTCCGATCGCCAAATCTTCGATTTACCTAATTAATCGCGCGGGTAGATTACCGAGAGATTGTACCTCAACGAGGCCCGCTTGGAAACGAGCCGCTTAAGCAGCTCGCTCAGTTTTGGGATAACCAGCGGGGTGTTATCGCGAGCCCTGTTGGACCCGATCACTTTATCGGCTATTTAAAAACCAACTATATTCCGAGTGCAATATGGCAGTTCAATTAGGGAAAGAGGACGCAACGAACGGGTTAACATTTAACAAGCACATTTATTTCACAACCAAACATGCACGTATACGGTCAAAGATGCGGTTATGCAGTCATGCATGCAAACAATGCACGTATTCAATCATGCAATGAATGGGGATTGGGACAAGACGCGAGCAAGACAAAGAGCTACCACCGTCTATTTATTATGTACAGTCACTTAAGCAGGTTTACTTAAGGACACGGCACCACAGACACACACACAAAAGCCCAAAGAAATAAAGAAAGGAAGGAAAATGTGACCGGGTGGTGGATCCTCGATCTCGAGTCCTCCTCGATCTGACCGAGAGAGGCGACTCGCACACGATCCTGAGTGACTCCGCCACGACCACCGACCCCCTCAAAGTGCCTTCGATCCAGAGAGCCCAGAGTGATCCAGCGAGCACGATCCAGCGAGTGAGATCCAGCGAGCGAGCCTCGAGCCTTAGCGTCCGCACACACACACGCCTCAGACTCTCTTCAGCGCTCGGTTTCCGCCACCTCCAGAGACTCTCCTACAACGGCGCCAAGAGCGACCACTGCCGCGACTCTCCTCAGCAAAGCTCACAACCTCCAGCAGCTGACTCGACAGAGAGAGCGACCTTGCGTTCAGCGCGCCCTTTATTTCCACGGCGCCTCGCCCCTCCTTTCGCCCCCTCCCTTCCAGCACGCGCGGAAGCTTCCAGAAGCAGGGCGTTTTCCTCGCCGAATCGGGGTTTTTCGTTTACCTTCTCCTTTTACGATCGTTGCTTCCTTTTCCACAAGTGTTTTCATTGGGGGGGGGAGGGGTGAGGCCGTCGTCCGTTCTCCCCGATGAATGCCAGGCTTCTCCAACCTGCTAAGGTGGAAATGCGGTGGTGGTGTGGTTGGCGTTATGGTGGCGTGGCTGGCGTTTTGTGGTGGTCGTGAGGGTGGTTGGTTGGGCGGTTGTGGTTAAGGTGGTTGTTGAAGGCGGTGGTGGAGAAGGTGTTGGTGGTGGAGGTGGTTGTTGTGAAGCGGTTGATGAGAGCGATGTTGGTGGTGGAGGTGGTTGTTGTGAGCGGTTGGTCCAAATAACGATAGTAAAAGAAAACGGCTAACTGAAGATTCACAGCCCAGTTACAGAATAAATCCCTTAGACATCGGTGGGAAATCTATCTGAACACAGACTTATCGACATAACTGATCTAAGGACCTATATGGTGCTCTGCGAATTTCCACAGCCGTAACAATATATATATATATATATATATATATATAGTATATATATATTGTTAAGGATTCAGCGGTGGCGGGATTCTGACGATGGCGTCAATCTCTGTCCGTAACCAGTTTGGGTTTTCGCACCCTACTCTCGACAGCCAAATGTTACAGATTGGGCCCACCCTAACCACCCGTCTCCGGGGTTTATACGCCGGCTGGTTCGGCACAATTCTCGGGTTACGCGTCTCGAACCATGATACCAAAATACACCTGTACCTTGCCAGCTGGGGGAATAGACCCCGGTTACAACTGGTTTTGTCAGGACCGAGCAGTCTACCAGTCTGTAACCATTTTTGTTTTATATCCAAATGAGGGATCGTTCCTCGGCGCGCACAAATTAATTCAAAGCAGCAACTTCATACGAATCAGCCAGATTAATTGGGGACATCGGCGAACACAACACAGCAAAGCATTCACGACAATGTTATAATTAATCTATAACCCTCTAACTAGGGAGCTAGGATTACGGGTTTCGAAGGGGACCCTAACGAGATAAGCCTTAAACGACATGCAAACAAGACACGGACAGCATGCAGACAAGACAAGAGTACTTGGTGATTTTCATGGACGAGAGGAAAGTGTCAAAGGCACGAATGTGGCTCGTGACAAGCCGATGTCCACGGATTCGAGCCCCAAGCTCGAGCAACGCGG
>CM068960.1:43739778-43754713 GCA_035128595.1 Eptatretus atami | reverse complement strand
ATATATATATATATATATATATATATATATATATATATATATATATTCTGTAATGAGGTTTTCTTCTGTGATCTGATACCCTGTGATTACCTTCCTATTTCTGTCAGCATAAGTTGTTTCTCAATGGAACCATCCAATCAGCCCCATCATTCGGGATGTGCCACCGACCTCGGGACACATGGTTTTGCTGTGCGATCAAACAGGGCATGGCTTTGTCTTTTGAATGTCCAATGGGTCATCTTGATCCCCAGTCATATGAGAGTATGCTTGAAAAATGACATCACAGTGCCAGTTGAAACAAATATCAGATGTCAATTGTAGTTTAAGTGTCATTTATGTAAATATGATGTCGATATTAAGTAAATTAATATATAAAGGAAATATCATGTGGGCAATGCAATATACATTAGGCACGGTGAATCAGGAATGTTATTATATTCCTTTCCAGGTTAAGTGAAGGAATATGAGCAAATTAGGTGAATATGAGTATGTTGGAAATTTATTCTGAAACTGAATATTGAAAGAACCTTCTTATATCTGATACTGTATTAATAAATTAAGTAAATACACAGGCAAATAGTGTATTTACTATAAATATACATAAATACACAGTTGGATGGGTACACACAGCTTGACTCCTGAAATGAAAAATCCTTAAGGAACAGTCAATGCTCCGACACGATGGTACCTGTCCTTGCTGGGGTGCTGCATGGTAGATCATTCATTCAAAATGCACCTTTTCTCATCATCAAATAATTAAATCCTTTTCTCTTTTGCTAGGGAATGCTTTGACAAGTAAGCAATAAACAAAAAAAATTACAATAAGTCCAACCACAGAAAATAAATTGCATAAAGTATTGTACCTTTAATATATTTCACCATCGTGCAAGGGGTCAGGAAATGCGCTTATAATTGCATTGGTTATGAGGTTAAGTGTCATCACGTGTGAAAATAATAATGATCTTTTTCCAAGGCCTTCCTTTCCTGAAGAAAGACTATGAGACAGTAATTGGCTATTGCAATGTTAACACGGTCAAAACAGTGTCAAAACACCGCGGTCACATTCTGCCACTGTTTGCCTACACCTGAGTAGAATTCAAAATGCTGGATATTTTGGCTTTCATTTTTCATGACGCGCTCATCCATTTCACACAAACCCATCCGCGTTATCAAAGTAATGGTTCAGAAATTTGACTGTCTCAATTTGATCGGTTATGAAAATTGACTGACTCAATTTGATTGGGTTCAGGATGATTGTGAGAGTGCGTGCCATCTGGAAGAATAAATTGTAAATAAAGTACAAGATAGGTTCAGAGAGATTTTAAGAACGAGTTCCAATAGTCCATGAAACACGAGCTTTATATATATAATAAACTGATATATACTAATATATATATATATATATATATATATATATATATATATATATATATATATATTTTTTTTGTATACCATGTCGAGGATCGTGGAAGAGCTAACACACAAAACATATAACAAGAGGGGTGGGAGAGGGAAGGACAAAATAGTGGAGAACAGAGACAATGGGATATCTGTGGAAGGGAGAGGGATGGGGTGGGGTACACGGGGTAAACAAGATGGTACTACAGAGACTGTCAGAAAGGAAAAAGGGAATTTGAAGGAGTTGAGTTTGGGGTGGATTAACAGGGGTAGAAAAGATCATGGTTTGGATGGGGGAACATATTGAGGTCGTGGTGAACAGCTGTTTTTTGAAGACCTGGAGGGAGGAGTGGGATTGAAGAGGGTGTGGGAGTTTGTTCCAGAGGTGGGAAAAAAATGTGAGGAATGAAAGAGTGAAGGTGAGCAGTCATTGTTGATTTTGGCAGTTTCACTAGAAGGGAGTTTTTGGCTGACCTTGAATGCCCTGCGGAATTATAGGGGGGACAGAGCAAGGCCAGAGAGGAGATGGTAGAAAACAGAAAGACCACCGACCTGCCTGTGGTGAGAGTGAAAGACCCAAAAACTCGGCTTCATCGTGGGAGATACCAATGATCCTAAAAGCCTTGGTTTCCACAGCGTGAAGTCGAGCTTGGTATGAGGCAGGAGCACCATTCCAGAAGGAAGAGCAGTACTCCATCAGGCTATGGCTGAAAGCTTTGTAAGTTGTTAGAAGCTCAGGTGTGCCAAGGAAGGACTTTGCATGATGCAGGATGCCCAGTCGGCGACTGGCTTTGGAGGCCAACTTGGAGATGTGGCTTTTCCAGGAAAGATTGCGGCAGATCGTGAGGCCCAAAAGCTTGAATGAAAGGACTTTTTCAAGGGGATTGTTGAGAAAGTAGATGGGTGGGTGGGTGGGGTGGGGTTCCAGACGGTCGTTTCGGAGAGGCATGGTGAGGGTGTGAGATTTGTCAGGATTGAAAGACATGTTCCAAGTGTTTGACCAGCTCGTGATTTTATCCAGGTCTGCAGAGAGTGAAGAGGCTGCTGCCTGCCGATCAGAGGTATGACAGATGGTATGGCAGAGAGTGGATTCATCAGAAAATAATTAAAGAGGATTTTCCAGAGAGTCTGAGAGATCGTTGAAGAAAACCAGAAAACGAATAGGGCCCAGAATACTGCCTTGAGGAACTCCATCCTGGACATGATGAGAGAGAGCCATGAGGAGCCACTCATTGACTGCGACAGGAGACGAAGTTCGCAAGCCATGAGTGGAGATTGCCTTTCATACCATAAGAAGAGAGTTTGATGAGCAGTGCTGGATGCCAGAACACAATGAAAGCTCGTGATATGTCTAGGGAGATGGCTCTGATCTCATGTTTGGCATTTAGGGCCTCCATCCATTGTTGGGAAAGCAGAAGCAGTGTGTCCAGGGTAGAGTGACCTGGTTTGAATCCAAATTGATGGTCAGGAAGAGGAAGAATATGATGTAAGAATTGATGATGGATTCCATGACCTTGCTGATGATTGGGAGCAGGCTCATTGGTGTGTAGATGCAGGGATCAGTTTTTGCACCTATTTTATGCAGAGCGTTAATGTTTGCTGATTTCCAAGCAGATAGCAGATAACCTTGAGTAAATGTGAGGGTGAATGGAACAGAGACAGGGTGAGCAAGAGCAGCAGAGCAGGTTTTTAGGATACGGGGGCTGTTGCTGTCTGGACCAGTTGCAGAATGAATCAAGGATTGACAGCAAGCTCTTCACCTTGTCAGGAGAAAAGGACACGGAGTCTAGGAACAGCTGGGTGTGACTGCGTAAGGAGGCTATAGAAAGGAATGGGTTTGGGACACAAGATTTAGAATTCAACACAGAGTTTAGGCATTCAGCCTTTTCATGTGCAGTGTCAGCTGTGCAGCCATTTGAGGTAAGGGTGGGGATAGCGGGGGGACATGCACCAGAAACGGACTTAACCAGATGCCACCAGGATTTGGAAGAGGGAGACAGGTTTGAGAGTTCAAACTTGAGATGAGAAAAATGTTGTTTCCTGGTGGGAAACTCGTCTTCAGTTTTCCTCCCCTTCCTCCCATAGCCATTAAACAACAAAGATGTTGTTTGAAGAGAGAGGAATTGTGAACATTCTGTATTTAAGGATCCACATCATAGACACATTAATCACAGGTGATCTGAGAGTAGACACACATTTGTTCCGAGCTTTGTGGTCGGAACTGAGATTGCCTTCAGTAGGATTTCCCTTCCATGAGGCGAAGTCAAGCTGTTTCAGGACAACAACCTCACCACAAGCTTCAGTGTACCATGGGTGGGAGGAAGGGTATGACAATTGAAGACGAGATGGGATAAATCTGTGCATGAGAAAGAGAGCAAATTTCTTTGAAAAAATTCCCAGGATGAGTTGATGTCAGAGAGAGTAGAAATGGGAGTCCAGTCTAGAAGTTTAATGGCTTCTTGAAGACCCTACCAGTCGGCCTGAGTGAAGTGCCAGACTCGTCGACTCTGAGGTGGTTCTCTAATAACAGTGAGAGATGACCACTTTAAGAAGCATATGGTCAGATGAACCGATTGAAGCAGAAGAAGAACAGCAGGCATTTTCTGGGAAATTGGTCAAAATCAAATCCAGAAGAGATGGAGTATCATTGGCTGAGATCCGGGTCGGGAAGTTGACAGATTGAGTCAGCCCCAATGAGTCGCAGAAATCCTTTGCTGAAGTGCCATGGCAGGTGAGATGGGTACCTACATCCAGCTAACTGGCATGATGGCAATTGAGGTCACCACATATGAGGAAGAGATAGTTTGGATGAGTGGAGAGAAGTTGATCCATGTTTTTTTGCAAGCGAGATGTAAATAGTCATCACTGTTTGGTGGACGGTACGAAACACATATAAACAAGAGGTGGGTGTGGAGGGGAAGCCGTAGCCAGAGGTATTCCTGGGGGTGTGGTGGAGTGATGGTAGTGCATGGAGAGTGAGGAATAGAGTCTTTGATAAAGAAAGCAACTCCGCCACCAGGACGAGGCTCAGGTCCATCATATAACGGAGGAGGGAGTAACCAGGGAGAGAAACTAAGGAGTCAGAGATGTCTTGAAGGACGAAAATTTCTGTTAAGCAGATTATGTCTGGTTTGTCAGTAGCAACATGTATGGAGAGATCAGTCAGATTAGAGTGAAGGTATTGGATGTTTTCGGTCCACACTGTTAAGGAAGAGGGAGGGGAGGAGGCTTTGGGTGCAGGGGAGGGGAGGGGGAAGGTAGTTTGAGGGAAGAGAGGTGGAGGTAGGGAGAGTTGTTGACAGTGTGTAGGAGATTGCAGAAGAGCGAGGGGAGAGGGTTGGATGGGGAGGAGGTCAAATGGCTTGGTTCTGAAAGGATGAGTCGCAGTGGGGAGTAATAAGAGAGGGGGCAAAGGGAAGTAGGAGATTGGTGGAGGTGGAGGAATTAGATGGAAGAGAGAGGATGGGGGGAAGGAGGTAGCTTTGTGGATGTGAGGGGGGAGAATTGAGGCAGTAGAGAGAGGGGGAAGAATTGAGAGAGAGAGAGAGAGAAGAGAGAGAGAGAGGAGAGAGAGAGAGAGAGAGAGAGAGAGAGAGAGAGAGAGAGAGAGAGAGATGTGGGGTAAGGTGAGAAGGGTGAGGGGAAGTTTTGCAGGGGAAAGGAGAGAAGTTTGCTGTGAAAGAGGGAGGAGCAGTTGATTTGCAAGGGAGGGGTGAGAGGGAAGCTTTGAGGGAGAGGGGAGACGATGAGAGCAGTCACGGCCATGGGGGAGGAGAGAGAAGGCAGGGGTGGGGAGAGGGAAGGATGAGACTGGGTATAGATATTGTGAAGATTGGAGGGACGGGGGGAGGACAAAAATTGAGGGGGTGGGAAGAAGGGGAGGCAGATTTGAGAAGTAGGAGTGAGGGGGGAGATTTGAAGGGGAGGGGTGAGGGCAGAGATGTGAAGGGGAGGGGTGAGAGGGAAATTTGAAGGGGAGGGGTGAGGGGGGAGATTTGAAGGAGAGGGGTGAGGACAGAGATTTGAAGGGGATAGGTAAGGGCAGATATCTGGGGGAGAAGGGTGAGAGGGGAGAATTGAGGAGAAGGATGAAGGGGAGAATTGAGGGAGAAAGGTGTGGGGGGAGCTTTTGAGAAAAGGGGGTGGGAATGGAGTGAAGTTTTCTTTGAAGAGGGAGGAAGCAGCTGAATTGCGAGGGATGGGTGAGATGAAACTTGAGCATTGATTGGTGATTGTGTGCATTTGTACAGAGTGCTGTTGGTGGGGTCTTGGCAGGGGTGTTGTGTGGTTGATGTGTGTTTTTTAACCAAATCGATGCCCCTCCCCTAAAAGGAGGGGGGGGGAATACAAAAACTTAAAAAAAAAACACAAAAACACTTTATTTTTCAAAATATATAAAAATTTGCATTTTCTTCTTTGAATATTGTGTTGATAAATTTGTGTGTTGTTGATTTGGTGCAGGCATGATGGACTGAATGGCCTCCACCTGTGTCTGATTTCCTTGTATTTCCTTGTATAAGATGAGGTTCTTCATCGCAAGTAGAGAATGCAGTTTGAAACCATTGTCAGGTAGTATTACAGGGGCGATGAAACTAATTTATAAATGCTTTAAAAAACTACCATGAAAAGGCGAGGTTTTATTCTGGTATTAAAAAATTCTGCATCATTGACAATTCCAAACCTGTAATCGACAGTGTCCACAACATTAATAACAAGGTTAGGCTAAATGTCAATCAACTTGTGATTTTTACACATTACACACAAACATTCCACATAACAAGCTCATAACCACATTAGACAGAGCGGTAGATAAAGCAATTGCAGGAGGTAATAAAGTATACATTAAAGTCCATCAAAAAAGAGCAAACTGGTCTATGAAGGAAAATCAATATTCATGTAGTTTTTCAAAGAATATACTGAAAGAAACTATTTGATTTCTCCTAAACAACAGATTCTTTACATTCGGCAACAAGATACTCCAGCAGACAGTGGGGATACCCATGGGTTCAGATTCGGCCCCTTTCTTTGCAAGTTTGTTTTTGCACATGTACGAGTCTGATTGGGTCCTGAGCATGTGCAGGAATAAACTAACAACTGTGTTGAAGGTGTGGAAACATCTTCAGATTCATTGATGATTTACTAGCAATTAATGATGGGTTTGTATTTGATCAGCTTCATGGTGACATATATATCCAAAATAACTCGAATTAAAAAAGGAGAACCAAACTCACACTTCAGTTTGCTTTTTGGAATTACAAATCGATAACAATAATAATAAATTTCACACCTAATTATTTGATAAACGAGATGCTTTTCCATTCCACATTGTACGAATTCCTTTCTTAGATGGCAACATTCCTAAAAAGCTATTCTATGGTACAGTTGCAGGTGAAATAACTATGACCGTGAGAGCAACACACACAGCACTGAACTTGTCAATAGATTAAAACAGCTAGTCAGACGTACAATAACACAGGGAGCTACAGTTAGCAGATTGAAACAAATTTTCTATAAGATCATAAAACGACACCAAATAGAATTAGTGAAATGCAATACGAATAATAAAAATATTATGAATGCGATATTTATACAAATACATTATTTATACATATATATATACATATTTAAACCATTTTCATTGGTTGCTAGGAGAGAGAGAGCAGCATGTAGAAAATTTGTTATGAATAACCATTTCAATATTTGAATAATAGTTTGATTCAGAGGTAAGTGGGTGTATGTGCTGGGTGATGGACATGTTTTATTTATGGTAAGATATGCATGATTTAATGTATTATCATATAACGAAATGTGTGATGAGAGAAAAAATACGTGATAATATATTCAATACTTGAGCGAGTAAAGTCTGATTAGTGATGTTGTATTGATAGGTTGACTGACTACCTGTGGACGCAACTGAGGTTATGGATCTACCGATGAAGGTAATCTACTGATGTGGATCCATGACTGAGGTTGTGGATCTGCCGTTTGGAGAGGTTCTGTGCTGAAAGGATCAAAACCTTGAGGAAGAACGGTGCCCAGCTGATGATCCTTGCAGTCAGGAAACCATTCAATTGCTAGGGCCCTGTCCACACCTTGACGTTTTAGCCAGGAATGGCAACGTATAAAAATGTATGTAAAACGTTGGCGTACGCTGAAGTTTTGAGGGTTTTTTAAAGTTTTGGTCGTATTCATAACGTGTTGGTCGTATGCATAACATATTAGTAACGGGCACAGAACGTTTCGTTGTGTTAAAGATAACTTATACCAACGAATGCTTAGCCTGTTGTTGGCGTTCACAACCTATGCCCAACGATAGTTTAACTTAGTCATAGCGCGCTGCACGTATCGCCGACGAACTCGTGGCGTTCTCTGTTAAAAACCTGCCGCACGCCGATTTAAATAATAACCACTGAAAATTGGAAGTGTCAACATCGCAGTCACACCTTGAGATTTAGCCAGCGTATGCCGACCTATGAAAAATGTGTCTAAAACGCTGGGACACGTCGAATACGGTATGGGTAAGTTGTGTATACGTTGGACACGCTGAAAACAATGAAGTACGCTGGCATATTACGTGGTACGTCTAGTACGTCGTGAATTTCAAGCATGCTGAAAATTTTATGACTTACTCGACGTATGGCTCCACAAGTTCCGCATACGCTGGCATAAGTTCTCGGCACGCTCCGCGATCGTTTACACACGTCACTTGTAAGTTACTCATAAGTCGAAACACGTCGAGGTAATGTTTGCATACCCAAAACTTTATTTTAACCTACGAGTAACGTGCTTTGAACCTATTAGTAGCGTGCTTTGAACCTATGTGTAACGTATCTCAAACGCACATTGGCGTATGTAGACGAATTTGATTGACGTCTTCCGGACGACCACAGAACTTACTGAACGTGTTTCTAACTTACAGCTACCGTATAATGGCATATTGGCAGCGTTTAGGGGAATTGGTATTAACAAATGGGCTTCACAAGAGGAACCCGTCAGTGTTCCAGACTCCATGTTGAGTAGATGTCAATGTCAGTACAGTAGCAGTAGCAGTAGTAGTAGTAGTAGTAGTAGTAGTTCGAGGAATTTAGTGATGTCGATGTTATTAGTAGTAGTAGTAGTAGTTCGAGAGAATTTAGTGATGTCGATGTTAGTAGTAGTAGTAGTAAGTAGTAGTAGCAGTAGTAGTAGTTCGAGAGAATTTAGTGATGTCGATGTTGGTAGTAGTAGTAGTTCGAGAGAATTTAGTGATGTCGATGTTAGTAGTATAGTAGTAGTAGTAGTAGTAGCAGTAGTTCGATAGAATTTAGTGATGTCGATGTTAGTAGTAGTAGTAGTAGTTCGGAGAATTTAGTGATGTTAGTAGTAGTAGTAGTTCGAGAGAATTTAGTGATGTCGATGTTATTAGTAGTAGTAGTAGTAGTTCGAGAGAATTTAGTGATGTCGATGTTAGTAGTAGTAGTAGCAGTAGTAGTAGTTCGAGAGAATTTAGTGATGTCGATGTTGGTAGTAGTAGTAGTAGTAGTAGTAGTTGAGAAGAATTTAGTGATGTCGATGTTAGTAGTAGTAGTTTCGAGAGAATTTAGTGATGTCGATGTTATTAGTAGTAGTAGTAGTAGTAAGTAGTTCGAGAGAATTTAGTGATGTCGATGTTGTCGTAGTAGTATTAGTAGTAGCAGTAGTAGTAGCAGTAGTCGAGAGATTTAGTGATGTCGATGTTAGTAGAAGTAGTAGTAGTAGTAGTTCGAGAGAATTTAGTGATGTCGATGTTGGTAGTAGTAGTAGTAGTAGTAGTAGTACTTTCAAGTAACGTGTTGCAAAGTGTGAAACACGTTCGTGTAGCGTGCTTACAAAACGTTACTCATAGGTTAGAAATAAGTTTCGGGTACGCTAAACATTACCTCGACGTGTTTCGACTTTATAGACTTACAAGTAAGTGTGTTCGACGTGTGTCAACGATCGCATAACGTGCCTACAACTTATGGCCAGCGTAGCGGAACGGGTGAGTCATACGCCGGCATACGTCGTAAAATTTCAAGCATGAAAAAATTTGAGGAAAACCAAAAGTACAACGTTTAAAGCCAGCGTACTACGACGTATGGCAGTGTTTTTCAGTGTGCTCTTAACGTATCACAAAACGTACCCATAACGTATTCGACGTGTACCAAGCGTTTTAGACAAATTTTTCATAAATCGGCATACGCTGGCTAAATCGTCAAGGTGTGACAGGGCCTTTACAGGTTAAGGTTCTTACTTTAGGTAAGGGAACTATGTTTTGAGGTTTACATTTTAAGTTCATTTTGAGATCAAGAAAGTTCGAATGAAGCTATGGAATCTTGAAGAGAAAACAGCACTTTATAACAGGATGTAAATGTTTCTGTGAAACACAATCTTGATTGGGTTAATGTAATTAAAAGTATAAGATATCCTTCATCAAGCAAATCATTAAAATACTTATAATGGAATTAATTAGACTCCACAAGAGGGATAATTAAATTTCCCGTTATTTGACAAAATGTTCAGGTCAACACATGAGACCTTCTAAATGACTAGTACCGTGCTGTACTATATTAGTTACCGTATGTATGATTAATATAAAATAAATTATCACGTGTAATGACAAAATAAATTAGAATAAAACGAGATGTCTTTTATACATACATCCCTCTTCGCTTTGCTTCCCTTACTCCTATCGCCTCTCAACCTCCCCTCCTCATATCTCCCAACCTTTCTTCTCTCTTTTTCTCTGTCCTCTTTCCAACTCCTTCACCTTCCAATTATTTATCTGTTCCATTGTATTCTCTTCTTTTTCTCCTTTTATTTTATTTTTTAAATATCCTTGGGATAATATTCAAAAGGCTCTTCCCATCTATCACAAAGATGTGCACATTTTATTGTGCTCATGCATTTAGATGGATGCTAGTCCAAATTAATGTTTTTACCCCACACATGCAAAGTGAAAGTGGGGTTAAGCAATTGGTTCATGTCCGTCTGTCTGTCTGTCTGTAAACATCAGTTTATGATTGAGGAACAACGTATTTAAATTGAATGTTATATTTTGAACATGAATTGGAAAACAAACATGCCGTTTTACAGTACTGTCGGACTCTGACATTCGCGGATTCGACATTCGCGTACCACGCGTATTCACTGTTCATGAAATGTGACCTGCTTTTTAATTTGCGGCCATTTGCTTCATGTATTCATCTATTCTCGGGGTTTTTTTCGTTTTTTTTGTGGGTATATTCACAGTTTATCGTTGTTTTTCACCGGTGTATTCGCGGTTTTTCGCGGCGGTAGTATTCACGGTTTTTTTTCACTTTTTTGCGGGTGTATTCACAGTTTTTCATGGATTTTTCATTTACCTTGTGAATCACAAACCACCAGGAACTTACCCCCTTTTTTACATTGAAAACAATGCCCCAACATTCGCGAATTTGGACATACCGGCATTTTTCAAGATTGTACCCCCCACGAATGTCGGGGTCTGACAGTACTTTGTCTTTGAATTAGTCCCGATCACATGTGCACAGAGAGGCATGAAATAATATTTTTGCTCTGTCTGCCTGCCTGTCAAACAAAATTGAAAATCATTCCAAACAGCAAACTTACTGTTTTTAAGGACACCATCAAGGACGCATACAATAGGCATGAATAACTCGTATAATGTGTTAGATAAGGTGATGTAATCGACACCGCATCAATGGTGGTAAATTCTGGAATTTACTAATTTGTACGACTTTTACAATCTTTATTTTATTTAAGTTGAATTATGTACTTCAACACATTAGAACACAAATCACCTTCTTATCACTTTCAAAACCCTTCCATTTTGCAGTACTTGGACATGTTAAATAGGATGGTGTATAAGAGTGATATATAAGACTGATGGAATCACGCTAAACTTCCAGAATTTTTCTAACAATCTTTTAAGTCATTATTTTATTAAAATTTAAGTATACCTCTGAACACTGCATGGGGTATCGTGTTCTATAAACTCTCTAGTTCATATATTTATTCAGCTGGTTCTGGAATTGTTCTCGGATGTAACTACTTACAGCTCTAGCTGGGAGGTTCTTCCAATCGGTCGACGTTACCCCTTGGTTTATAGTGCTGAAGGGTCATGTTTTGCCATTTTCAGGTTTGTGTTTTACTTCTGCTAAAGAAGGTACTTGGGGTGATTGCCACCAACTCTTTCAATATCTTATAAACCATTGTAAGTCTGCTGGCAGTGTGCCTTTGGGAAAGACTTTGTCATTTCAAGTTGTGAATCATGCTGGAAACACTGGTTAGCTTGCGGTAGTTAGTGCAGACATACCTGGCCCCTCAACGTTGAATATTCGCCAATCTCTGGATGTCTGATTTTGAGTGGGGGTCCCAAACACTTGAGCAGTATTCCACATGAGGTCTGACTAAGGATTTGTAGGCAGCTTTCCTGAAGGACTTTCAAAGTTTTTAGGTGTTGGAGCAAACAAATAGCAGTTGGTGGTATGCCTTCCGTGAGATTACGTCAATATGAATCGTTCATTTAAAGTTGTTTATGAGCACTGCAAGGTATTTGTGGGAGCTTTACTGCTGGAGAGGGATGTTGAGTATGGAGTATTTAGTAACTATTGGATTATGCTCTGGCAGAACAGAATAGTTTATGGACTTTTGCTTGAATTGTTTTGGAGTTTTTTCAGTCTCTCTCATTCTGGCTCTTCCGGGCTCAGTTGCAGATACAGTCACCTGCAAAGTATTAATCCCTTACAAATAATGCCACATTTAAATGAATTGCGAATTACGTAGAAACAATTTTCCAAATGAACTTTTTTATTCATAACTGAAGAGATCAAACTAAACACTGTTGGAGTTGAAGGAAGTTACATGTCAGGAATACCTGCAAAAAAACCATGCAGAAATCAAAATTCATTGGTTGCAAAAGTATTCAGCCCCTCAGGTCAGTACTTGGTGGAAGTCAGTACTTAGTGGAAGCAGTTTTTGCAGTAATGACTGCCATGAGTCTTTGTTGATAGGTCTCGACCAGCTTTGCACAGTGAGATGCTGAAATATTTGTCCATTATTCATGTGAAAATTGCTCGAGTTCTGCCAAGTTTGATGGGGATCGTTGATGAAGTGCAATCTTCAAGTCTCGCCATAAATGTTTAATTACATTTATTTTGTAACCTTTCAAACAAATAATTTGCCCCTGAAGTGATTTACGTTTAATTAGGAAAAGGGTTTGAATACTTATGCAACTGATAATCATCTGATTTTCTCTGTTAATGTAACTTATTCACATTTTATCTGTATTTTTTTTAGCTTTATCACTTTGGTGTAGTTTGTGAAGACTCCATATATTAAGTTTGATTTGAAAGCATCATGAAATAAGCTCAAGTGGCATCAAAATGTAAAAACTTTGGAGGGGGGTGAATACATTTGAAGGCCACTGTCGAATGTTCCAAAGTGCTTGAACTTCAAGATTGAACTTTCTAACTTGTCTCCTTCCTCTGTACCTGGTGGCACCTATGCCTGGTGCTGATTTAATGGTTAGGGTGGTGGGCTTGGGATCCTAGGTCCTGAGTTCAAATCCCGCTCAGCTGTTGAATTAATACCAGGTGGGGTTAACTCGGCCTGTCATCCTTCCGAGGTCGGCAAAATGAGTGCCAGCATGCTGGTATACTGTGACGGAGTGGTGACCCGTCCAGGATTGTACCCAATAGCCAAGGAGACTGCTTAGGCAGCACTAACGCTCTGCACAGAGTATGGTCCCAATGGATGGATGGATGGATGGTGGCACCTTGTTTAATTCTGTCCTTGGAGTATGATCCCCCTCCATGCCTTCCGTCACTTCAAATGGTACCACAGCTGACTACTCGGGAGAAGGCCGAATGCCTCAATTCTGCATTTGCTTCCAAATATTAGGTACCCAACACCTCAGTCCCTATTTCCACCATACCCAGTTGCACACAACCGCTTGTGAACTTGAATTTGCCACCTGAGAAGGTGGAGAGGTTTCTGAAAACCCTTGACTGATTCTGCAACTGGATCGGATGGCATCAGCGCACTTGTCCTAAAAACCTGCTCTGCTGCTCTTGCACATCCTCTTTCTGTTCATTTCACCCTATCATTTGCCCTAGGTCATCTTTCAACTGCTTTGAAGTCAGCAGGTATCACTGTATTACATAACCAAGGTGAAAAACATGATCCCTACAACTACAGACTTATCAGCTTACTTCGAATCATCAGCAATGTCATAGAATGCATCATCGCAGTTTACATCACATCCTTCCTTTTATCCAAGGCCTGATCTCAGATCATCAATTTGGATTCAGACCAGTTTACTCTACCTTGGATATGCTACTTCTACTCTCCTTGCAGTGGATGGAAGCCCTCAATGTCAAACATGAGATCATGGTTGTCTTTGTTATGCCCCTTGGGTTCACAGGTCTGCGGGAGAGTAAAAATATGACAAAGCTTGGGAGTCTGCAGATGACCGTTTAAATTGGGAAAGTTCCATGCTTTCGGCTCTTCATAATGAGTCCGAATTATTTTTCTCAGTGTAGGCATTGTCAAATCCCTTTGGGCCACTAAATAATTCCGGAGATGCAAATCCGGCTCTATTGCATGCATTACTGCATTCACTATTTCCCTCTCCGGATAACCCTGACAAAACCCTTCATCAATCTGTCACAGTTAGGAACTATATGGCACAGAGATCTTAGCATTTCCAATTTGCCCAGTAATCTTAAAGTCTTTCTCCCAGAATGGGCGTGGTTTCACTGGTTGTACATATGATCCGGACCGAGCGGTTGGTGATGGGAACGGTGGGTCTCCGTTGCTGTCTGGATTTTGATCAGTCTCCAATTCTGTTAGAAATTGTGTCATGTGAGGTAGGTATCCCAGACCACCATCTTCCTTCTCTGCCTCTTTTAAAGCTGTTACTATTGCCTGGGCCGTTTTCAGATGAGAGTCTTCCCCTGGTGATATAACTCTGAACTGCTCTGCCATCAGTTTCAATTTCTCCAATGACAAACCATAGATCTGACTCAACAGATCAAGTTGGAGTTCTTCTGTTGGGGGTTCCATCATCTCCATAGACTGACACAGCCCCAGTGTGTCTTTATCTCTTGCGGTAAGATCCCAGACATGCCCCCAGAAATGTTACGTCACTTGGATTCACAGGTCTGCAGTGGAGTAAAAAGACGACAAAGCTTTTGAGTCTGCTGACAACGGTTTAATACTGCAATGGCGACTGCAGCAGAATGCTGAGTCACATGACATGACATTCGTAAAAAAAAACAGGTTTATACCAGAAATTACAGTTCTGGTATATAAATGTATTTTACCGAATAAATGCATTGATAGCACATAGTTATTATTCACACTTTGTTCCCTATGGTGCAGTCTCGTTGCACTAAATTCTAGTCTTACATGCTAAATCAAGCCAATAAGGAGAATGAGACGAAATGGGCCGGATGGAAACAAACCGTTTACCCAAATAAGCAAACACATATTTTCAAGCACAATAATCAGTCAAGAAAGGCACATATTTACAAGC
>CM068960.1:43633380-43646995 GCA_035128595.1 Eptatretus atami | reverse complement strand
ACTCACGCGCTCTCGCTGTGCTCCTTTATTTATTAGTGTTCTCTGTCTTCGCTCCGGATATGACAGCTTAATGTTGTCGACGCTAATCTTTTTCTATAGTCGTCGCGGTCATGAATATAAACTCTAATTTATATTTAGAACATGAGAGCTTGAATTAGCCGAACAGGCTGGTGCTCACGATTTTTAAGTCATAACCTGGCACTAGAATGATAGTGGGTCTACATCACCGTCATACCGATAGAATAGAACACAAAAAAAAAATAACAGCGGAGCGTCTTGGAACACTCTTGACGCTAACCGCATTTACACTCGACCGAATGTTTCGACCTTTTTGTTCAGTTTGAACGTACAACGATAACGTGTGTGCTCGTCGACTGTGGTGGATTCAACGCCTAGATAGCACATACACACTATGGCGTGCCTACAATTATGGCCAAGCGTATGCGGAACGTGTGCGTGCTCCATTACGCCCTCCAGAGCAGTACGTCTCGAGAGAATTTTCAACATGCTCTCTGAATAATTGTCGACGTATGTCGGCGTATTGTCGACGGTGATGTCCATGTCCGTACTCGGCGTGAATAATGCCAGTACCATAACTTACGTCAATATGCCAGCGTCTGCTCTCATAACGTAGGACCTAAAACATCTAATCACAACGTAATAGTCGACGCCAGACTACGTTTCTGCCTTGTGGGTCCGCTGTGCCAGCTTGGTTCGTCAAATTTTTTTTCATGCGTCGGCATACGAGCTGCCCCTAAACGTCAAGGGGTGCCATGCGGTGGGTGCCGTCGGTGGTGGACACGGCTTCACACTGCGGTTGTTCATTAGTGCCCGGTATTGTATTTGAATCGGAGTCAGAGCCGACAAAGCCTATGTGCAATTTATGAAATATGACTATCGTCCTACGTGATCGTCGGCCAGATTCACGCTTCCTCCGTGCGTCGCTGATGTCATAAGTATAGGACTACTCGCTGGTTTTTCGTGGTTAGTCTGTGTGAACGTCTCTCTCGATACTCCACACCGCTTCTTTTACATCGATAAGTAATTATTGCGATTAGGTATATGTGCAGCTCTCAAGTCCTCATTGATGATTGGAAACGTCTCGCTAGATCGGTTTACAATTCTCTCTTTACTTACGTTAATATGCATACGTTCACGACCGTTTACTATACGCCCAAAAACCTTTAAAATATAAATACATCATATTTTAGAAACTTCACTCGCTGTCTTGTGTCTCTAGGCGTATCGGATAAATATTATACAAATACTTTTTGCAGACCTCTTACCATACTGGCTGACGCTAATCTGTCACACTTGACAACTCGATACGAACAGCCTACTCTCTAGACAACTATACCTTTCTCAGAACGATGCCCATGCAGGTGCTACTCCTCATGAGCTCAGAGTAAGATCCCTTATTATTAACACTTATCAAAACTGAAATTATTAGACTCCATACAGAGTATCAACGCGAGAGTCAAGAAGAGGAACGCGTTAAGGCTGCGCCCAAGGCAGGCTCACCGTCTCTCTCTCAGCTCAAAGAAGTAGTTAATGCATTGGATCTATATGCTCTCGTGCGCGTCAAAATGATTAGTCTTCATAGCAAACTAGCTCAGATATACGATCAATTCGCGCAATTCAGATAGCTACTGCAAAACTCTCTGACCGATAGTAGAACAGGTTATTGAGGTGTGAGATATAGATAGGATTCCCAAGAGATTAGCTTGCAGTGTAATTTCGACAGTACCATTTACGTGCATTGCTGCACTGCATGTGTATCAGAGTGCACGTGGCTCTCTCGGTATAGAACATGGATCGTGCATTCTACAATACAAAAGAAGAATAAATTCTCGTTCACATCATTACTCCTAATTCCACAAAGACGACTGACCCACACTTACATCGCCAATAGAGACGAGAGAATAACCTTCATTAATAACAAAAAACCTCATATAATAGTTTATTGACTACAGACAATAAAGAAAATTAGCATTTTCTTCTTGGTATATCCTGCGTGCTTGATAAAAATATACCGTTCTATGGTGTTGATGTTGGCATGCACAGGTACTGATGACGGCCTAGCTAAGACATGGCCGACCACCGTGTCTGATTGCCTTGTAAACACTTCAGATGAGATCTCACAGTGTTAAACCATAGGATCATTCATCCAAAACACATTGTACAGCTACTCGTCGAGAAAAATCTATACTATAGGTATTTCTCTTCCTTAATTATCCTGATTGAATCCCAATGCTCCGAGACTCTGAGATGATATTGAACAGAAAGAGTTCGCACGTCCACCATTGACTTATAACAATGCAACTATAGAGCTCTTCGACAAGAGTCATATGACTTGATAGACCTGCTATAATGCTGCATGATTCATAGTCAGATTTGGTTTTCTTCTTAAGAATATCATGTTGTGATGTTTTCAACTGAGAATTATACAATGTAATACGTACATTAAGTACACGTGGTCTCTCTAGAGAGACGGCAATATACTCTCGACTACGAGACTGCAAACATAATTGCTGATCGAATCGTCTGCCCATAGTGTGAACAGTGTGAGTATTTTCATCTAATAATTGTGATTCCTGGAAAAAGATAGATCCTCCGGAGGAAAGGCTTAGTGGACTCCTCGCAAACCGTTTACATCCAAAACTTTATCACCTTGCCAGGAAAATCAACTAGCTACGAATATTGTCTCAAGATTCTGGAAGTTAATCAGAAAGAATCCGAATCTGCAATCCTTATAAACAGAACTGAACTTTTTCCATACGAATAGCCTTCTACTGTGTTACGCGACCCTATATCACCAATCACAAACTCGGGAGGAATGGGCGCTTAGATCTGAATAAAGACAGAACACTTATAATTAAACACCCCTGTTCTTGTTACACGTGCGGAAGTAGAAATAACAGCTCGAGAGCATTAATATTGCAGAGAAGAGATGAAACAGGAGTGAGTTCATACATGTAAAGGAAAACCTTCTTCGCTCCAACAATCCAAGACGCTACACTGCAGTTTGTACATCATAGTTTCCAAAACCACAGAACAGACAAAGTAGAAAAAACATTATTTTTTTTCTGAAACAAATGGGCAGATGAAGTCATAGACATTATATTAAAAGAAGTGCCTGACGAATGGCTCACGTGACAATACAATTACCTTGGCGTATGAAGAGCTCTGTGAGTCTAGAGCCAGGACCGTATACGCTGCTAATGGCGATAGCATCGCTGCTGTGAAGCCGGGCAGCTTGCATAGAAAATAACTTATGTGGATGGCTTGAGGGGGCAACTCAGATAAGGGATGGAAGGAGGGACTGCATTTCGAAATAGGCAGATCCATGCAACGGATAAGCGGGTTTGTATTACTTTGCATGATTTGCTTGAATTCCTGGGATATGGATCTTCCAAATCCAGCTGTCTCGAAATCTCAGAGTATTGTATTTCAGTGTGAATTTTTCATCACTGTGCACAGCTCAGTTGCTTTTGTCTGCATGGATGATATCTAGCACTGGTTTGTTTTACAGAAGGTTACATGTAACTCACTCTCTGTTGAGTCGGATATTTGTTGATATTCAGATTATCCGCAAAGAAGTTGCAGAAGTGCTGAGGAGGAGTTAGACTGTGATAATCCTCTCTTGATATTGATCTTTATCGAGGTTTGTGTGTTTTATTTTAGAAATAGGCTGGTTGAGGAGATATGTCCCTGATGTACATAAGATTGGAACAATGTTGCAATAAATTATTTTCAAATTGGTTCTGTTGAGGATATAAAGCATCAAATATAAGCCACTCACGCAATCGTGATACTGGAAACATTCGGTACCATTGAGTGACAATCTACTCTTTGACACTCCTTGCGCTTCTCTTCTTCTCCTTATCGCTCATTGTCCTTATTCGCCTTTCTTCCTCTGTGCTCCTTCTCTAAACTCCTCTTCCTTTTTGTCCACCGGATCCTCCTATTCCAATTGATTCAATTACCACATATTCTATGTTCGAGATAGAACACTTATTCGCAGAAATTATCATAGAGACTATCAGACTCAGCAAAGAGAACATTTATCAGACACAAAAATTAAAATCTCTCTCTGTTTTTTTCACACACGAAACAGTACATTTTGCTCTCAAAGCAGAGAGATGTATTGATAAGCTAGAATACATCTTTGTGTACCGATATAGGTTATGGACTCTCTGTATGCCCGGATAATATATGTACATTCCTATATAGCGGTTCTCAGCAAAAGAGTAGTTATGGGGTCCCAATAGATACATTGTATGGTTTCCTCGCATAGTATAACTAGTATGTGTTAGGCCTAAGAAATATCGACTTTTGTTGAGTTATCAGTTTATAGCGAAGTAAGTGTTTCTGTCTGCCTCTCATCATGCATGGTTATGATCGTATGAGTTCGTGGATTCAGTACTCCCCATTGCTGTCTGGTTGTTTCTCTATTATCTCTTCGGTACTCGCAGTGCAAGCCCGAGTGCCGCATCTACTATTGCTGCGGCATCACTGACCAACAGAAAATGTCACTGCCAACAATTAATTCTGATCTTGTCGAGTGCACAAAAATTCTGGGGGGGTAATACAGAGAATTAATATTTAAATATTTTACACCAATGCTCTTGTGTGGATACAGTGCGTATATGAGCTGCAACCCGCACTCGACGCGTTTTGAAGAAACACCCTCGCGCAGAGCCATAAAAGCGTTCACTCTACTTCCTGTAGACTTAAACTAGTGCACACGCCGAACCAGAAAGAGTTAATTTATCTCCATTTTACATAGACCAGATAGTCAGCCCCGGCAGAGGGAGACGGTATTCTCCGCGTCAGACATTGTTTCTGTCTGTGTTGGTCCCTGTCTGATGGATGCTGCTGCTTCGTGCAGTAGCTGTGGGTATTAATGTGGTGCTCTTTGTCTATTTTTCACTGCCTAGCTCAAATCTCTCTCAATATTCGCCTATCAAGAGAAGTGCAGAGAAAACGTCAGACGAGAAATGTTTGCCCCTGTTCGCAGGTGCACATATTTCCAAAGCAGGGGTCGTGAGTTGTCGCGTGAGAGCTAGCAGAGCTATGGCCAGGGTTAGCCTAGCGTGTTTTCCTCTGCTCTTGGTTGGACATAATTTGACTGTGTCAACCATTTTTTTTACTCTTTAAGGCCCGTTCTGCATCCACAGTCATGAATGCCAGGGTGAAAATATTATGTCACAGCATTCGTCTAAATTGGGAAACTAAAGAATCTGTTCATGTGCTCAAATGCATAATGCAAAGAACACCTGGTGATGGCATCATGTCCGTCGAGATATATGCGTGGTGGCAGAAGACAATGATATCATCATGGTCAGTCTATTGCATAGTTATTTCCACCCTCTTGTGTACTAAAGAAGCTTCTTTTTCTGATATACTTACTTCACATTCATGTATATTACGCTATTGCGCTGTTATTGTGGTTTATTTTACTTTTCGCTTGTGATTCCAACGTCGTTTTCTCGTGTCTGTTTTACGGTTGTTTCTCATTACCGAGCAGCCAGCACCATGCTCCTTTTTGCAGTGTAACATAAATGCGTGCAGCCTCCTGTAGCGAAGTGGCATGCCACCCATGCCCTATTCTGCATTGGATTCAGGATCGGCGATTGTGCATCCCTCATAGTTAAGCATCTCGCAGTACACACGTATCTGGTTGCCGTGAATTATTTGTAAATTTCTTTCTATATTCTCCTGAAAGTTTGCCTGATATTAATACATGTCTCCAATAAGTGCTGGTAGGATGTTCCTTGTAGAAGCCTGAATGGCGACTCCATATCTAGTGGGCCGACTTGTGTCTGTGACCTGCCCATGGCGCAAGTTGGGAGTTACTTTTTTATTTATTTCTTTCTTTTTCATAGTAGGTGTTAAATCAGTGGATGGACAGGGGGAAGTTTGCGCTCCGGCCAACCGTAAAAACACATTCAGTTCAACAAATAACCCCACACAGATGTACGTGAATCGTATGCAAATTCACTCACTTACGCTTCTGCAGAAGTCATGGATGGGGTGGCTGGTTCCATGGTTGAGTATTCTATATACTTGCTTGGTCGTCTCTGTGGCGGAGGATCTGACCATGTGCTTGTTGATGCGTGTTATCTCCTGGCGGCCATGATCCAGGGAGTTCAGCGGATTTCTTATGTGTGCCTCAGTCTCTGATTCCCCCAATCTGACGTTGACCAAGGCTTGTTCTTTTTTGTGTTTTTAATATTTTAACAAGACAAACTGAAGTTGACAGCAGCTAAACCAGGAGAATGTACCATATCAGCCTGAAGAGCTGAGAATGTAGGAAGAGCGTAAAGGAATGAACAGAGAGTAGCTGATGGGAGAAGGACGAGATGCGAATGTAGCAGCAAAGAAGGGAGTAGGGGGAGGAGGATCGGGCGAAGTAGAGTGGGGCAACGGCACGGGCGAGCGGGGGGAGAGGGAGGGTTTCGAGATCAGTTTGCGCAGGGTGGTGGGGGGATGGGAGGGAGGGAGTAATTTAGGTGGGTTAGTGGTGGTGGAGGGTGGGTGTTGGTTTCCTATTCTCATATACATAGGGGGAGTGGCACGGGGGCGAAGTCAAGTTAGATATGAGTCACAAGTACGTGGGCGAAGGTGGAGAAGGTTAAGAAATGTAAATCCTTCAACAGAGATCTGAGTGGGTGACTTGTGGTGGTGCTGGGTTGCTTTAAGGGGAATCCTGCCGCCAGCGTTTTTAAAAAACACCGCGAAGCAAAAGAGTCATAAGAGGGTGAGGCTAGGCACGTTCGAGACACTTCCGTGTCATATTTTCCTCAGAAGAAATTTTTAAGCTTGCGATGGGCCCGGGTTGGGAGGGATGTCTTGGAACCCCATCGGCAAGGAAGACTTTTGTCTCTCTAAAGGGGACCTGGTTATTGGATTACCATTGACCTCTCAGTGAGTCACAGGCCAGGCTAGTGGTTCAGGTAGCTGAGTCTGATTCAGGGAGTTGTAGGGTGTAGATCTGTTTATGTAGTGCGTGTTGTAGTTTGTGTGATAGAAGTTGAGGCTATATTTGCGCTGGGGTAATGTTGTCTGATGGGTTTCGAGTATTTCTATTTCCTATCTTCTCAGTAGGCAATTCTATCCCTGTGCAGTCAATTGATTTATCCATCTCTGCTTACCAGTGGGAATGCGTGCATTTGCATTTCTCGATAGCTCCGCTGAGCGCCTCGGTGCGTAAGTTCTTGTACTGTCGACTGAGAATCTGGACTGGGGTGGTGGGCTTATGCTAACTGAGATGAAGATCCAGAAAAAGTAGATACACACTGATAGTGGGCTGAGTTGCTGTTGAGCGGGGGCTCCATTGTCAGCGCCCATTGTGTTCGCCTTACCACGCAGCTGTGAGGTTGGATGCCAGGCGTGTGTTTCCAACTGATGAAGGCGAGAGTGCAACGGATGTACAAATTTCTAATTGTTCCTTGTAGTTGCTGACATTTCAAATCTTATACTGTGATCCACTCATTTTTTATTGTTATATATTGAGAGAACTTGCGAGATTGCTCCTTTCCCGGACTCAAACTCAGTGAGAATATTGGCTCAGTGCTTTTCCTCAGAGGAATCGAACTGCTGTTTGGTGCAATCGCTCAATTGCCAAACTTTTCTTCTGGTGGTCTGGTTTTGGAACTGCTCTACTGCTGTTGTCATTGTCATTTGTCAGTTTGATAGATCTCGTGTTTAGGATATTAAGCATCATCTCATCTGACTAGAAGATAGGGCCTTTCGTGTGTCCCTCTCTGGAAGGGATAGGTGAGCCAGATTTTCGCGCCAAAGCAACTGGTCGACTTTAGATATATACTACTTACCCTATATAGAGTTTGCCGGTGCCTTGGTCTCCTTCGTTCCAGGAGTCACCGCAAAGAATGATATTGGCGGCTCAGATAATTATGATCGCGGTGAACTCTCTCGCGCACCTCAGTCTCGACATTCGAGCATCTCATCCAATTACTCGTAGATTAGTTGCATGTGCTTTATCAACTCAATGAGGTCGAAGCGATTGAGCCGTATCCTTGCTCTTTGAGGCCTCCACTGAACCCACATGACAAGGAGTTTCGAGGCAGGGGCTTCTGCAGTCTACTGATTGATATTCTCTGGTAGAGCATTCCCAATCTCAGTGAATATCAGGATGCCTCTAGGAGGATTCTTCGATCATTGTGGAGGGTGCCTACCAACAACTGATCAATCTGATGTCTGACGATATACTTACGGGTACTCGAGACTGCCCTTTGATGGGCTCCGTAGGGAGCGGAATGCTTCTATGTTGTAGTGATGCGGTGGTTCCATCTACTGATACTTATTTCAGTTGACTATGGAGTTGTCAGGGGTTTGTTTTGGGCCCCCACACTTTTGCTAGCGCATTTGTATGGTTTGGCTTCTGCGGAGCGCATGTCGAGACACTCAAGCTCCGTTGTATCGATTTGGGTGTCAGATCTCTGACTTGATTTCGGTAGGACTGAATGCAGTCTTTTTTGTAGAGACTGGATATTCTTTTGTGGCCCTTGAGGTGCCTGAATTGGAGGAGTCGGAGGCCACTGGGATAACGGGTTTTCCTGGGTCAAATAGATCCAGAGGCTTCAATTGACATATTGGCTGTGCTTATCTTCGATCGTTGTTGTACTCTTTGTTTGTGTGTAGCCATGTCTGACGGTCAGAGGAGCAGAATCTTACTAGACCTTGCAGTGATATTCATGTCTCCACTGGAGTGTGAGCCAGAGGTAGGAGATGAAATGGACAGTGCTGGGTTGCAGGCCTGAGGAGTCTAGATTCACTGGATCATGGTTATGTTGTGTCTGTGTGCTGCTCTTCTGTGTTTGTTGTGTATACCTGTGCAGGGATGGATGAAAGTTTGTGAGTTTTCGGGTCATTGGTTGCTTCCTGTCTTTGCGTTTTACCGATGTGAACTTGGCACTCTGGACGAAAGGTATCATTGAGTCAAAGAAACTTACTCCTTCGGCACACAGGTCTACTTGGGAGATTCTCTTGGCTGGTGCACATGCTGGATATCGTGTGGTGATCCACTGCCAGCTGTTGCTAAGCGACTCAGATAGATTTGTTACTGTTAGTCCATGAAGCAACAGCTTGCAGCGTGTGGACATGTGCCTCTTTCTTCCTGATGCTGATCCCACTCACCAGATTCTCTCCCCCTGGGCGATGGACCAACGGAGGCCTGGAAATTGGTACCGGGTGTGGAAAGTGTATGCAGAGGATCGTGCTTCCGGCACATGCTACCGGCTTATCTGACATTGTCCTACTCATAGTTGGAGTATTGATTGGAAATCTTATGCAAAGACGAAAGTGATGACTTTCAGTCAAAAGTTGGAATATTGTTTGGATGCGTGGTTGGTCTGGGATGAAAGTGGTTCTTCTCAAGATCGGTGAGGGTACTGATGGCATTAAATGAGTCCTATCGTGTGTGCTACATTTAAAGACTGAGGCAACATCCAGGCAAGTAGCTTCAGGCAGGTATGTCTGCCAAGTGCTAAATCATCATTTTAAAGCTTATGATCCACAAGTGGAAAAAATGTGGTAAATAAAGTGTGATGGTTGAATGAGGATCGCTATAATCCAGAAGAATAAGTGCCTCTGAATGACCATGTGGATACATATGCAACCTCGGGCAGATGACGTGTTTCGAGCACATGGTGCAAACCTCTGGCGAGCGTTGGATTGGCACCCAGCATCTCGGCTATCACATATAGCTGTCAGGGGCTGTGATTTGATAATTCAAAAGAGGGGTCACAGCCTCTCATAACTGTTAAATTTTTTTCTGTGAGTGAATCCTCAGCATCTGCTAGACCACGCAGCCTGATAACCAACAGTTACACTCGCAGAACTGGGAGAGAAGATAAGCGAGTGACAAGAAAGGAGAGAGCTTCATAGCAGGTCAAATAGTCCACCTAATCCTATTCACTACAGTGATAAACGGACTACCACAACCTCAATGGTGAATAATTGATGTTCGAGTACAGAGAATAGCGAAGATCCCCACTCTGGCTTAAAATATAAATAAGCAAGACACCACCTCCCCATGATCTGGGGGTAGACAATCAAGAGGGCCGAGGTGGACTACTGAAGTGTTTTGGATTCGGGGTTCCATTAATTGATTTGCGCATAACCATATATATGAGTGAAGTGCAAGAAGTACGTTGCCTGGCATCCAGATAACGTGGTTTTTGCTAGGGCTCGCTCGGCTAAGAAAGTTCCATTCGTCAGATATCATCTTGGCGCAGTATTCCACCGTCCGAGAAAATTGGCCTCAGTATTCTCACCCCGAACTAGATTCTGATACAAATCAATTATTTTAAGTTTTTAAAGAGTGACATTTGCTACTTCCCAGCACTAAGTGCTCCCTTTTCTGCCCTTACTCAAAGGCGACAGGGCTCGAAGGTTGCGGAGATAGGGTAATCGTACCACCTATTGCGACGCTCACCTCACAACCGCTCCAAACCAAAGCATCGCCCATTTCTACCACCTCTGCTATGCCTCTACATGGATCTTCACATATCTTCCAGAATTATCCTCAGGAGGAGCCACTCACATCTTTGAACTCACATCACAACATCACCCAACATCCTCGCACATCTTTATTCATCTGTTTGTAAAAATAAAATTAAAAACTATTTTTTTTATTTGTCTTTTTATGTTTGTTCTAAATCTAACAGGTTTTTAATTTGCATCTTATGATGTAGTACAGCTCACTTCTTGTCGAAGCAAAGAGCTTTCACCATATGTTATAACACATTTTTCCATGGTTCGTCTTGTTAGTGATCTGATAGAGTTAATTATCAGATAAGTGAGGGGGTTGATAGCCTTGTCCGCGTGAACTAACCCCCTTTTTCCAATGTGAGGCACATTGCTTCACCAAACTGCGGGCAGCTTTCCAGGATGTAACCCCACAATGGTGAAAGTCTTACTGTACATAGTTGTTGTCATGACTGCTAGAGGGTTTAATAAATGCTCTCAGGTATAGTAGTAGATATTCTTAATGAGTGTTTTGTGATTAACAAACGATGATCTAATTGCTAGATGCTAGATATGTGTGTCCCTTCCCTGATCTTAACGTTTAGATATGATGTGGTTGTCTCCCTGACATCCTGTTTGTTGTCGTAAACTCGCCATTCACTTAAACTCATGGTTAATCCTATATACCTCTGTAATTTCCTCTTTAATGTCTTCTTTGTAAGCACTCACAAATTTTGGAGGGTGAGGCTTGTGGAAAAACCAAACAGAAGCCACCAAAAGCCAATTTAGATCACCTCAGATAGCTCGTGGCCTGCTGTTTAAAGTTTGTGGTAAAAAACCATTAATTGTTCACGAATGGAGCTGCTACTGTCAAAATGATTCCACCGCACAGATTCGTTCCCTACCAATGTGTAAAGACGAGAGGAGGCTTGGCCAGAAGTGTAATTAGAGGAAAGATGTGACCGATTTCGAAGAGAAACTGGGTTTAATTTTGTGACTGTCAGGACTGATTTTCACTTCTCTCTCTGGCCTGCAAGTGGATGAAACGAAGCCAACCGCGCTGAGTCATGCCATGCAGACGAGGTGTGCGGGAAAGAGCCCTCTGCTGTGTGCTGTGTGTGTGTGTTCTGGGTGTGGTGTGTGCTTTCTTTCATGGCCCAGAACAATTGCCCTGGCTAAGTCCAGTATTGACCCAACACTCGACTCTTGCACTCTCTACCTCTGGTCTTTGCTCAAACCAACTTCTACTTCATTTTTGGTAAGTTCTCTATGTTCTCTGATCTCCTGAGGGTGGTGTTCATTGAAAGCCTTTTAAGCTAGTGAGATAAATCTGTTTGTTTGGCTTGTTTGTTTGAGGGCACACATCAAGGTTAAGGGTTTAAGGGTGATTTTATTGTTGTGACATCATTTATTTTTAGTTGTGATTATTTCATGTCTTATTGCTTTCATTTCTTTTTCCTTCCGCGAGCCATTCCTCTTAATAATACATTTGGTCTTGGAGTGTATATCATTCGTTCAGGTTGGTTGTGGGTGTAGCTCAATTGGCGGGTTCAACTGCTCTTAGGCTGGCACTTATGATTTAACGGTACGTTAGCTCAGCCAAATTGGACGGTCTCTGTGTCCGTTACTAATATGTTATGCATACGACCAACACGTTATGAATACGTCCGAATCTTTTAAAAAAGCATCAAAAGTTCAGCATAAGCCAGCGTTTTATATCTCTATTATAATACCAAGCTTGCACACTAAAAACTCGGCTCGCCGTCACACGATCCCTATGAAATTGCTGTGGCACTTAGCGGACATGCCGACAATGTTTGGGAAGTCTTGGCGTTCCATAGTACCACTTGCATTTTGCACAATGCGTATTTTTGTCATTCCCCGTGTACGGTCTGTCGTCTGCTACCAGCTATGTTGTACTGCTATCCCGTGCATGTGCACGGGTATCGCTAGTACATTTTGATACGTTGCCATTGCTGGCTAAAACGTCAAGGTGTGACTGGGCCTTGAAGCAGGTGAGCTTCAGGATGCGTGGTCCACTTTTTTTTATCGGCTTCTCCATTGTTTCTTCATCATTTCGACATAGGCTTCTTCATTGTTTCTATGGCCCATGTTCTCCACTGCCTCACTTTTAGTATAATACCCCCATCATATTCTTCTACGATTTTCAATTCTGCATGTAAAAAGCAGTAAACCTGGACCTACACCCAAGTGAAGAATGAAATGTCTTTCTTCAACATTTTCATGATCTCGTTAGTCACGTTGTTGATCACGAGTAGCTGTAGCAGAGTGGTGTGCTTTTTGGGTAGACAGTGCAATTTTGTCTGCAGCAGTTCAACATTGTATCTCTTCCGTCAAAGAGGGAATTAATCTGGTTGTCCTTTCTGCAGTCATCTCCTCCTAAAAGGAGCAGCATCTGTCCGTGTGTGTAACGCTATATTCTCAATGGTTTCTGCTGTTGGAGAATAATAAAAATGGTACTTTTGAAAGCTAATAATCGATTTAGTTGGACGAAAAATTTCAAAGTGGTAAAATGGCGTGTCCACATAATTCTAAAAATGGCTTTTATCGGGACTTTTTGCTTAATGTAGCGGTTCCCATGGTACCATTTTGATTATTCTACAACAGCGAGAACCCTTCAGAATAAAACACGATGGACAAGGAAGGAGCACACAAAATTTTACATAGTAATAATTCTCGAAGTAATCAAAAATATGTAAAAGTCCACCATATCAGCAGTGCACAAGCGACAACTATTTTTTTTTGCAATTATGCAAAGATTGGTAGACCCTTCAGCGAAGCGACGGGTCTTGTATGCTAGTATCCTTACTTCCCCCTTCTTATAATTCATGGACCAGTGTTTGTGTGTGTGTGTTTATTTGTCACACTACTTCTCCTACAGTTCTAGGCTGATTACATCCAGACTTGCTACATTGGATCAGCATGACCCCAATTAGTGTATAGGGGTGTTTTTATCTTTGCCAGTGGTCTTGAGGAGGGAGAGTCGTGATGGACGCAAATTCTCTTTGTAAATGTGTATCATGTCGTGCCACCTCCAGGTGGTATCACAAGTCTCCACCATTTACAGTGCAGTATTCCTGTCCCCACATTTTCCAGTGCA
>CM068960.1:43620752-43633370 GCA_035128595.1 Eptatretus atami | reverse complement strand
TTGAATTATAAGCAGTAGGTATGTTTTTGCTTCATGCATGTAACCTGGGTTATTTTATTTTACTTTTGGGAGCGACTGAGGCAGCTGTCAGTTGCCTATACACTGCTCAAATAAAGGTATGCATCAGAAGAACGTGTTGCATGCTTTGACCAAGATCACCCATAGGGTGGGTACTCTTCTAGTATACCGAAAATATACCATTATATCTTCCACTGAAGCACACTTTAGGGCAAGTAACAGGGTCATCTTGAACCTGTCATTACATTAAATGGCATGTAAGCATTAGGTAAGTAAATAAAATGTAGATAAGTATGTGATACCGTTAGAAATTAAATGGATATTTTAGTTCAATGAAAAAGGTCAAGTTGAACCAAGATAATAGGATATCGATATGGCATGATATATGGCATCCTGTAAGCCAAATTGCCTCAAACCTAAGAGTTCCCAAATTAACTGATATTTACCACTGATCATGGGTGTGAAAGAGCAAATTAACTGCACCAGGTAAACCATTTGGATTTGGAAAAAGAGATTGTCCTCTCATCAAAGAGGGAGATGCAATATGAGATGTCAAAAGGTTACCATATATAGTTTACACTAATCATTTTATGCCAAGGTCAATTATCATCAATATCCGCTCCAATGGTGCTATAATTCAATTTAAATCACCCGATGATTAATGTGATGGCCAGGTAATTTACTTATCGCAGGTGGTGATGGAAACATTTTCTCAGGGCAGGGATTTATGGATGGCATATGTTAACAAGTGTGTGAATGATTTAAAGAGAAATCAACTTTAAGGTTTCCCCCCAAATTGTATATTTGCAATTTTTTTTCACGAATAAAAGTAAAAACAAGGAAAAGGAGATGTACAAAGGTAATTCTTCCCATCGAGCCTACTCTGCATCACCAGGCCAACATAAGATCACAAGCATTTGTACTCCAACACAGGACGCTTGAACATTGAACTAAACATCACAATCAACAGCATGGCAGCACTGTGGCTTTTATTATTCCTGAAAGATTTTTCAAAAGAAGAAGGAGAGAATGATTGGACAAAATATGCATACGCGAGAAGATGAAGAAAAGATAAATTCATGGTGAAGGGTTGGAAGGGGTGAAGACAAACCTGATGGATGAGATGTGCATAACCGAACACGTACAACAAATCCACTCCAAACTGCTAATCTCACACACCTACACCCATATATTCTCTCTGGTTCAGGAGATTATTTTAATCCCTCTGTAAAATGATGAATTGTCCTTATTCCTAGAAATAATTTTACATTCTAACTACTCTCTCAGCAAAATAATCCCTGTCTACTCTTGCTTTTAGCTCATTTATTCATCATCTTCAAGGTCATTATGTTCAAGCAGTTCCCTTTAGTTATATCAGGCTGCCTGGAAGGATCGCCAAGAGGGATAGGGACTCACCTCGGAGCTGTCTAACCTGCGTTATAATCTCGTCCCACATTTAAAATGTCGTCTTGGTGTTTCACATGCAGGGCGACACATCATTGCATTCGCCATCACTGCATACACATGAAACTGGTAAATCCTTTTGGACTTGGTAATGATAAACTTTCCTGCTAATGATGTCTCCTGCTTTACTATTGCTCCAATATAGCAGTGAAGCGATGACATCATGTTGGCATGACAACGCACGGCCTGGTTCCAAACTCTTGTATTATATGGCCGCCATAGTATTGTTAAGATCGTGTAACAGTGTTTCGTTCCAGATTGTAATCACCAATCAGAGAGTCATACATGCAGTTTTTATCGTTTTTGGAAGGAACCAAGTATTAAACAACAACTGAATAAACAAAGAAGGTGACGTATCGCTTTTATCTTTTAAAACATTTAAAATTGGGTCGAAAAGTTGACAGCACAGAAGTTGCGCACTCACACTCTCATTCCGTACATTTGGCTCCCAGTAATCCCTCTCGTCGCTCTACACACACACATATATATATATATATAAATATATATATATATATATATATATATATATATATATATATATATATATATATATACGGCTCTGGAAAAAAATAAGAGACCACTCAAAATTTTTTTAAATCAGCATCTCTACATGTATGGCAGCATTCCATTCCAGTGTCTGTGAATTCCAACACAGGCACACCTCATTCTACTTAGTGAGTTACTGATTAGGTGATCACCTGAACCTAATCTTATTTAACAAGGAAAAGTATATAAACCACTAGTGTGGTCATCACTATCCTCTTGCAATAGGACCAGCTGGATGGCAAAAACAGTGCTCGTAGTACCTCAAAAGTAATATGGCAATCAAAAAAATAACTATTGACCATGCCAAAAGTTGAAAGAAATTTTAGGTGAGGAAAAGAAGGGTTCGATTCTGGCTTTACTGGCAGAGGGATACAGTGAGCGTCACGTTGCTTCCTTCCTTAAAATTTCAAAGATGGCGGTTCATAAGAACAAGGTCAAGCAGCAGACATTGGGGACAACAAGGCTACAGACTGGCAGAGGCTGGAAAAACCGATCAACTTTCCACTGACCGGGATGACCGCCCAACTCATTCGAATGTCACTCAACAACCGTAGGATGACATCAAGTGACCGACAAAAAGAATGGCAAACGGCAGCTGGGTGAAGTGCACGGCCGAGGACGGTTCGAAACAGGCTCCTAGGGGCAGGGCTGAAGTCGTGCAAGCTAGAAAAAAGCCCTTCATCAATGAGAAGCAAAGAAAGAGCCAGGCTAAGTTTGCAAAAGACCATAAGGATTGGGACCGTAGAGGACTGGAGAAAGGTCATCTTCTCTGATGAGTCCAATTTTCAGCTTTACCCGACACCTGGTCGTTCTAATGGTTAGACGGAGACCTGGAGAGGCCTACAAGCCACAGTGTCTCGCACCCACTGTGAAATTTGGTGGAGGATCGGTGATGATCTGGGGGGTGCTTCAGCAAGGCTGGAATCGGCAGATTTGTCTTTGTGAAGGATCATGAATCAACCCGTACAAGGTTGTCCTGGAAGAACACTTGCTTCCTTCTGCTCTGACAATGTTCCCCAACTTTTGAGATTGGTTTTCCAGCAGGACAATGCTCCATGCACACAGCCAGGTCAATCAAGGTGTGGATGGAGGACCATCAGATCAAGACCCTGTCATGGCCAACCACTCTCCAGACCTGAACCCATTGAAAACCTCTGGAATGTGATCAAGAGGGAAGATGGATGGTCACAAGCCATCAAACAAAGCGGGCTGCTTGAATTTTGCGCAGGAGTGGCATAAAGTCACCCAACAGCAATGTGAAAGACTGGTGGAGAGCATGCCAAGACGCATGAAAGCTGTGATTGAATATCAGGAGTTATTCCACAAAATATTGATTTCTGAACTCTTCCTAAGTTAAAACATTAGTATTGTGTTGTTTAAAAATGAATCTCTCTCTCTCTATCAAGTGCAGCCTGTGGCTGCTGGTTGTATCATTGGTTGGGACACAGCTATGCCACTGATGCAGTGTCCCCCTTACTGCTACACTGTTGCTTATTTTGCCGACTTCAGAAGGATGACAGGCTGAGTCAACCTCCTGGTGTATTTTCCTGGTGTATTTTTCATTCAGCAGCCAACGGGGCTTGAACTCAGGACCTTAGGATCCCAAGCCACCACCCTAACCATAAAGCCAACACCAGGCTTTTTAAAAATGAATATGAACTTGTTTTGTTTGTATTATTTGCGGTCTGAAAACACTGAATCTTTGTTGTTATTTTTGACCAGTTGTCATTTTCTGAAATAAATGCTCTAAATGACTATTTTTATTCGGAATTTGGAGAAATGTTGTCAGTAGTTTATAGAATAAAACAAAAATGTTCATTTTACTCAAACACATACCTATAAATAGTAAAACCAGAAAAACTGATAATTTTGCAGTGGTCTCTTAATTTTTTCCCAGAGCTGTATATATATATATCAAACCCCCTAAATTGACGAGGCAGCAGGGCACAGATCGAGTCCCAGCACAGCACTTGCTACACGACCTGGGAGCAACAAGTGTCATCTGCCACACGAGCACATTGTCTCGGCCCTGCTGATCACCAGTTAGGAGGTTTGCAGTCAAGAATAATAAATTGAACGATTTGTATTCACAGCCCACACAGCTCCCACTCCAACCCCTCCCACTCCTCCATAACATGATTAAGAGTAAATATAATTTTAAACTTTCCCTGTGCATCAACAAGGCCCAGATATGACCTTCCAATCGGTGTAAAGAAACCTCAAAGGTTTAATTGGATCACACCCATCTACGAACCTTTGGCCTTTCACAGGCCCAAATCGTTGGGAGTTTTTGCACTATGGGGGCGGCAACATAACTTTTTGGACAAGTTGATCGGGAAGATCTCCAAATTTTTCATTGGGCAGAGGCACACCCCTTTCTCACAGGTATGTTTCCAAATATTTTCAACTTCTTTACAAAAGTTTTTTTTCAGTCGTTTCATGTGACAATCCTTACCTGGCAAGCATGAAATACATGCAGGCTGCCCGGATAGACTTTGTTACTGGGGGCTTCTGCGCATGCGCACCAAGCAACCTGGGGCAGATTATGTCTTTAGGAAAGTGCCGTATTGCTTAGTCTGATCACATGCTGTGAGAGTCAACATCTCTCTGGGTAGGGCCAGTCAGACAGCCTCCTCAATGGCCTCCTCAGCCCACACCAAAGTGTCACCTCTGACCCGGAGGCTTCAGCCTCAGTCTGTTTGATAGTCACCGGACTTCAGTCTGTTTGACGGACTGAGGCTGAAGCCTCCGGGTCAGAGGTGACACGTTGGTGTGTGCTTTTGCAGGACTATGTCCAATGTCCATTGGAGATTGGGGGAACACTCGTCACTCTCCATACATTTTGATTTATCTGCCCGATCGCACCACGTGCTTTCTGGTTGATTGGCTTGCATTAGCGAGAACAATTTTCTGGATGGCAGACTGTTGTTCTTTGCGGATTATGCGGTTTTATCATGAGACATAATCTGTGGCTGATGCTCACCATTACAGCCAGGAGGTACCATTGAAATATCCATCCATATATATATATATATATAATATATATATATATATTATATATATATATAATATATATATATATAATATATATTTTTACGGCTGTGGAAATTCGCAAACATCATAAGGTCCCATAGGTGAGAATATTTCTGAAGTACATGTGTAGTTAGCCCAAACCGTTTATATGAGGATATAATGTGATTCATTCGGGCTGCGATCCTTTGAGTTAGGCGTTTTTCTGTTCTACCTTTATTTTCGAACCAACCACACTTCAACGCCAACCACAACGCCAACCACGCCACCACTCTAACAACGCCAGCCCCGCCACCCTCACACTGGTGTACCAGGAGTTATTAAATCCATACACGTTCTCCAAGCTAATTCACAGATCGTCCAGGTGAGAGAAGGTACAACCATTCCCTCAATTACGAGCGATTAATTAACCCTTCGTGGAAAAAGTGCTTTCAGCGACGGGCGGGAATAAATTATATATGTGTAGTGATTTAGATCCATGTCCAGATGAAATCCCAGCAGGAATGGTAATGAACAATTCCCCCCCAGACAGCCTCAGAGCTCAATTGGCCAGTGGATGTGTCGACGGACTACCCCCCCATGCAATTCGCCCACGGGATCGACGATGAAATGTTACATTGACAAAAATGGAACAAAAATGGAAACTAAAAACGAAATGAAAACGAAATAAAAGGATGAACAAGCAGATGGAAACAAACACAAACAAAATGACGGCAAAATAGGAGGAAATGAACGAAAAAATGATGGGAACCACTCAAAAGGAGAATGAATAACGAATAACGAAAAATGGATGGAAACGCACTCAAAAAATGGAAGGAATGATAACGAATTGAGAAAAAATGGAAACGCACTCAAATGAAAAACAAACAAAAAACGAATGAAGAAGAAATAAAGAAATGCGGGTGAAACGCAGCAAATGGCCAGCTGCAGCAGCGGGCATGAAAGCAACAGCGAAGTGCGTAATGGCGACGCCACGTGTGGGAGCAACGAGCTGGGAGGGTGCAACGTTGTCAGGCCGCGGTGAAGGCGGGTGAGGAAAAAATAATTCGGGAACTGTTGGCGAGAAGTGTGAGGTGACGGAAAAAGTGACGGTACCAGAGGGAAAATTAATTGGGTGACGGAACGTGCACGAAGGAAATAAAAATAGTGGGTGTGAGAAAAGACTTGCAAACATGACGAAGAGAGTGATGCTGTGGACGGGGTATAAACGAGACAAGAGACTGGAAGACAGTAGACAAACAAAAGGAAGGGCAAGAACAGTTAGAAGCCAAAGCAAGGTCGAGTGTGCGGAGATGAGAAAGGAATTGGAGAAAACTGAGTTACAGAAACACAAAACAAGAGAACGAAAGAGATTACAGAAGACTGAGCTGAAGGATGTTCGAGAGAGGAAGAAGAGACTACGGAATGGAAAAGTTAAGGAACCACGCTGTACGATCGACACTGGAAGCAAGCCAGATTGAGGGATGAGATGCAAGAAATTAATGATGAGAGACACGAATGAGACAGAAAAAGGAAATCATCATGAAAGGAAACCACGATGATTGCAGACATACGAGAACAAGAAAGGTCCTGAAAGACAGATTACGACAGGAGAACGAAGTCAGTCAGTTGAAGAAAAACGAGATTACAGAATGAGGCAACAAAAGACATTGGAATAGAAAACTGAAAGATATGAATTTGAAATTGAACGACAAAAGAAAAAATAAGTTGGAATACGAGGAGAAGTTGAAGGAGCACACGAATGAAGCAGAAGGAGAAATAAAAGATGAAGGAAACGAGATTGGAGAGGGAAGAACGAGAGGAAACAAGGATAGAAAACGACATTAACATGCCAGGTTGACCAATTGAAAGAAAGGCAAGGCTGAGTGCGAGTAGGTAGACAAAGAAGAACAGCGAATGAACAACACAAGAAGTAATAACCATATGAAGAAAACCATGAACTGGAGAATGAAGGACAGGAGAGAAAAGGAAGAGTAATGAGACAGCAGCAAATGAACACAAGAAAGAGATTAACCAAATGAAGCAACAACGAAACTGAGAAGGTAAGGACAGGAGAGAAACAGGAAGGGTAATGAGAGACAGCGAATGAAACCACAGAAGGAAAGCCAATGAGAGAAACGATGGATTGGAAAATCTAGGAGCAGTGAGAGGTGGGAGAAACAAAAACTATACGAGTTGAAATTAATGAACTGAAGATGAAATAAATGAAATCCAGAGAGATGGAAAAACTCCAACAAGAAACAAATAATATGTATAGGAGACAGGAGAAGAGAAAGTAGAGGAGAGACTGAAATATAATACGGGTACAAGAACACGACACACACACAAAGTAGTAGCGAGGATTAGGGGTAGCTCGCGGACTGGGTAGAGACCCGGATAGTAGCAGCTTGATGCGCCTCCAGGAAACGAGGGGAGGAAGTTGCCCCTTGAGCGAAGTAGACCAGGTGGGTTCGGTTTCGTGCCACGGATGAGGAACGTTGCTGTGCATAGCTGCAGTGCAGCTTGGGGGTATAGAGCCCCGGACCCTTGTGGGGACACGAATCCCAGTGTGTGTATTCCCGGGCTGTGTGGTGCAAGTAGTGAGATGCGCCCCCGCTGTGGGATGAGACCCCAGTGTGTTGAGTTGGACCTCGTGCGAATGGTGTCCGCGTGTGCGGGCGGTCTCCATGGCACGTCTCGTGTGAGGGTACCGCAGTGATGAGCCCGCTGTGGAGGAGCGCCCACGTGCGGTAAAGGACCGACGGTGGTTGGAGGAGCGCGTGTGCGCCAGAAACGGCACGCTTGCGAAGCACGTGTTGAGAATGCGGTATGTGAGGGAGACAGTGTGGTTAGTCGCGGTAGTGAGGATATGTCGGTGGGCATGCGCGAGCATGCACCGCGTCTCCCGTTAGAAGTGAGTGTGTATGGAGTGGAGTCTGTGCGTCGTAACACGCAGGTGGCGTGGTTGGTAACGAGACGACGGCACAGAGAGACAGAAGCCGGGTAGCGGCCGTAGCTGTTTGTGAGGGCCTGCCGGTTCCCCAGCAGCGACAGCGCGGTCCGTGCTGTGCAACGCACGAGACCCCCACGTGCTCGCTTGCGGGAGTGAAGCCCGGTCGGAAACGCCGCGGTGGATTTGCCGATCCCGCGGACGGACAAATCTACAGATACGGATTTGGACCGGAGTTCTCCACGCGAGCTTTGTTAACTCCAACGGGCAGATACAGTGTTCGCGTGGGAGCCCTCGGAGTGCGAGGTTTTTTGGGTGGCAGGGTGACGTCATGGCTGCACGTAGGGTTGAATCCGCAGGAGGGTGAATCCTGCCGGATGGTACCGTCCAAAGGGACGAGTCAACGTGCAGCTGCATGACGTCACGGCAAGGTGCAAAGAGGCTGTGAGTTGCCGCGCTGTGCTGCGACTAATTGGAATACAAAATTAACGAAAGCAAGCCTCGCTCTTTGTGAACAGATTCCCGGTAAAGGGTGAAAACCCCCTTCCTGGGCACAGGATGGAATAGCCAGGGAAGGGTAGTGTTAGTTAGACCGCCCTGGCAGGTAAGTCTCATGGGGCCCGTGGAAGGATTAGTGAAGAGATGTAGTCAGATTTAGGATCGGAGAAATAATTTTGGACAGTGAACAGACATGAATGTGTAGGACGTAGATTAGCTACGTAATGTTTAAAAGAACGTGCTAGTGTAAGGCAGACGTGGGAGGCACGAGTAGTTAGGAGTAGTAGAAGGATGAGATTCAGGACGGTGTTGTGAATGAGTGTAGAGGCATGTAGGTTTGTATGAGAGCAGCGCGGTCTGTTGTGGACGAATGGTAATGCATGTGCGATGAGTGATTGGGGGAGGAGTATCCCGCCCAAGGACCCCGGGTCAGAGTAGAAGTGAGTTAGTGGTTTAGTTTAATTGAAAACAATGGAGTCGTTTTTGTTGTGGATGTAGGCTCGAACCTTTGGAGGGTGCAGGAGCCCTGTTGACGCTGAGCAGTGACTGCGAAGGTGAGTATCGCTGAGTGGGTACCCCGGCACCGGGCTAGTCGGCGTGGTAGCCAAGGGCCCATGGGGGCCGTTAGCGTAGTGGGCACGGTGCGCCTGCTGTGCGGGGCCCGGAGCCGCCTGTTGCGCGTGGCAGCGTGGCACGGGTGACCCTCGAAAGGTCCACGCCAGCCTGCCACTTTTGGTTTCAGGGATTGCCATGGGGGCACTCCCTGGTGTTAGGAGTGCAGCTCGAGCAGTGTGCCGGTGCATGTTGGATTCGGGCAGGTCGTGCGCAAAGTGAACCACGCGTCCCAGCAGAACCGTGCAAGGGCACGAGGGAAAATTGAGAGCGAGGCGCCGAAAATTGTGGGACACCAACACAGCGACGGAATACTGGGTTTAGAGACCAATGATTAAGCGCAGAGGCCTTGGTTGAAAGCCCCGGAGTAGTTTATTAAGGTTAAGGTAGATTAGAAGTTACCCCTCCGCACCATCCATCCTTCTCTTCTGGGCCGCTGGACCACTTTGGGTTAAGATCGCTGAACTCTGGGGAAGCCATTCTTGAGCTTAGTTGGGCCTCGGCACACGGCGCTACTCCTTATTCCCCTCGAAAGGGAACGTTAGGGTTGAGGAGTAGCTAGGACAGAATAGACCCGACAAGGACGTATAAGGGGTAGGACGGGGAAATTGATAGTAGGAAGGGATGAAAATAAAAACCGAAACAAAAAAAATTAATCGGGCAAATTGGTCTTTTGACAAAATTAAGGGGTGAGGTATGGTACAGTGATGCAGAAAGGCGATAGGTGGACGGGGAGACCGTAGAGTAGTAGGTCAGGCCTTCTGGGTGGCAGCACCACCGCACTCCTCCACCAACCTGACACTCACGCAACGAGAGCCGGCCCAGGATTCTCATATCGGCAGTGTGTTTTTTCGCAAGCCGTCACCGCCGAATCTCTCGTCGTTATTCTCTCAAGCCCTTGCCGTCGGATCGCTTCGACCGTTGTTTTATCTGGTTAGTACTTCAATGCCTGGGCGCAGTTCATTCCAGCTGTTTTGCATGCACACGCCTTATTTCTGCGGTATGTATCCTTGACCTCGCCTTTACGGCCATTACCATGCCAGCCCTCAATCATCGTTTGCCCCGATTCGTCTTCTGCATTCCCCCCTGTTCATTTCCATGGCGCCGGATCCGCAAGCAACAGTTTGCAAGCTGCAGAACTGTCCTGTTGGCACTGCAACACGGCCTGCAGTGGCGGCCCTGCACCGTTTTCTTTGACTCTCCTTTTTCCTGCAGAGTCCATTGATCTGGCCATGGTTAGTGTAAATTATAAAGTTTAAGTGTTGTATGTAAATATGAGTGCGCCCCCGGCAGTCTGTCTTAGCGCCGCAATTTTATTTAAGTCGTCGTGTGAGTGAGTTTGTTTAGTTATTACTCAGCCCTCAGGTTATTATTTTGGGGACACGAATACCATGAATGTCGCACTCAGGGATCCGTAGGTAAAGATCTAGGGAGAACTACACATGATGCACACAGATATTGACGACTCGACGAGTCTGTAAACAAGGGGAGGCTAGTGTTAATACGGCTGTGAAATGTCTCATGACAACCACTTCCAGCCCGTATTGAGAAATCATCTTAGCTACAGTGTGCTTAGCGCCACCCATTGTTAGGGATAATGTATTCATATCAGCGTCGCGATTCGAGTCACGTGGCCGATCGCACGCCGACGGACGCGAATTCGCAACAATATATACATACATACATATATACATACATATATACATATACACTTATATACATATACATATATACATATAAATACATATATATATATATATACATACACATACAAAAATATACATATACATACATATACATATATACATACATATAAATGTACACTCACGGCATGTGCTTACACGTTTTATAAGCATATGAATTGTGCTTTCCCATTGTCTCGGGTTGCTCCACCTGCATTTGATTTTTAATATTTTTTTTCATTTATTTATATTTTCATTTATGGATGCTCGTCAATGGTTCTGGGATGTTTCTTGGTATATTAGCTTTGATGTCCATCAGCACACAAAATTACCATGCTTCCCCATTGTCTCGGGTCACTTACCGGTATTTTATTTTTTTTCATTTTTTTTATTAAAAAAATTTCATTTATTTATATTTTAATTTATGGATGTCTGACGATTCTGTGTTTTTTTTCCAGTGTACCGGCTTTGATGTCTATCAGCATGCAAAATTTCAGCTTTCTACATCACCCGGAAGGTACCGATCTTTAATATCAGTCAGTGAGTCAGTGAGCGAATCAGTCAGTTCAGTGGTGATATATACTGTATCTACATCTGGTGACATTCATGAAGCTATGGCAGACAGCTGGGTGTGTTTCGTTGCAAAACAGCTTGTGGAACACTCGCCAAGTGGCTGGCTTGATTTTAAGCACTCAAGCAAGCACGCCAACAAAACAGAGTGCTCAATGGCAGCTGCCAAGGTAAGTGGTGCTGTTGTGTTATTCAAGCAAATGCTGTCCGGGCCATCGTTTTCAGTTCTACCTGATCCATTTGTGACAAGTAAATTGCTTTTTATCATATCAACTTTTGTGGGAGGTTCAAACAATTAATGTAGATATGGTGTTTTATAATAATATTACAAGTTCCCTGACAAGGAACTTTGAAGCAAGAGGAGGCCATTTGGCCCATCAAAGCCTGTGCTATTATCACCAACCTATTGTTTGTCCGTGCGCCACCCTTTTCAAATGCTGAGCATCAAGCAATGAAGCAGCATGTACCATTTTTAGTCTTTGATATAACTCAGCCGGGGTTCGACCATCCACCTCCCAGACTCAGAGGGGATGCTCTAACCAATAAGTCACCAAGGCTGGTACAATGAATGTTATCCTCACACTTTTTGAAAAAAATAGGGGGATATTGTAATCGGTTCTCTCCATCTGTTTGTCCATCTGTCCATCCTCCCAAACTTTTGTGCAGAAATTCACCAAACTTGGTAGTTATGACCACCACATGCCAAAAGTGTGTGAGAGCAGTATCATTTTTGGACCCACCCCCTGGGACAGGGTCAAAAGGACAAATACCAAAAATGCAATTACAGGCATGTTTTTAAATAAAACTTTGTACAGAATATGCAATCGACATGGGAGACGCATGAAATAGGCAACGATTTTTTGGATTTCACCCCCAGTTCAGGGTGGGGACTGAAGGTTGGAGGGGTCAAAACGTGAAAAAAAATTTTCACTCAAAATTTGATATAGGGTCTTTCCGAGTGGAACTTTTTGCCATCTTTCAACTTTGCTTTTGGTGGTGAGCATAGGGATTTTTCATTGCGCACCGTCAACTTTGCTCTAGTTACCCTCACCAGAGGAAAGAGTATTGTATTTGGGTCTGTTTGTCTGTCTGCCTGTTTGTTTGGCCTCACAGAACTTGAGTGAGGGTTTTCTCTGCAACCGCTTGTTGGATTGACACAACATTTTCAACATAGGAGTGACTACTCATGCATAAAACCCACTCCGTGGGAGTATCTCCTGTGCAGCTGCCCTTCGCAGGGCAGCTCATTGGATGACGGGATTGGGGCAA
>CM068960.1:43592628-43604659 GCA_035128595.1 Eptatretus atami | reverse complement strand
GCCACTCTGACACAGTATACCAGCATGCTGGCACTCATTTTGCCGACCTCTGAAGGATGACAGGCCAAGTTAACCCCACCTGGTATTAATTCAACAGCTGTTTGAATTCAGGACGCTAGGATCCAAAGCTGCCACCCTAACCATTAAGCCAACACCAGAGGTCACCAATTCTGGTTTATTTTTGGCCTCCCTATCAGAAAGGTAATATAATTTGGTACAAAGCCCTAACAAAGTACAAAGCAAAAGGTCATCTAATTAATACAATAGTTGCAATCTCGTCAGGGTAAAGTGTTACATGGCTCAGCACATGGAGTTGAATTTTAGCTGTAAATCTGAAATGCTTTTGACTGCATCTCGTTCACAATTCGGCCGGTACCGTCATGCCATCCCTCACCATTTCGTAAATTCCTTTACTCTCTCAAGGCCAATTCTCACTTGTCAGTGTTGGTCTTCTCAGCTCTCCAGAAACATTAGACGTATCAAATTTAAACCAATCACAGCTGCGGGATCTATTGTTTTTCTAATCCCTTGAGTGCGCAAGCTTCAGTGAAAAGTCCCTCGAGGTTACATCAATCCGTTGAAGTACAAAGTGATGGGCAGCCTTGCCAGTTTTTAAACCAAGGATTAATGAAAGCACGTGAGCGCACGCACCCCAACAGAAGCTCGGCTAAGTACTGTGGGACCAGAACCAATAAATTGTTGCACAGATGGTGTGCAATGACTGTGGTCGATCACCGTTTTTCTGGCGAGGTAAAATAACCTACAGGGTTCAAATCCCAAAGACATCATGTTCCGGTCAGTTGGTGGAAACAATGGTTCTGATTGTTCGCCTGCAGGAAAGCTTTTTGCACTTTTAAGGAAAGGTATTTACACAGCTGTTGGTGGCTGAATATCAAGAGCTTGTCTATCCAGCTGCATTGGGTGAAGCATTAAGGAAGGAAATAACAGGTTGATAATAAGTGAGTGAATTAAAGTCTTTGACAAAATCACTTTTCCATTATTCTAAGTTCTGCTGCACAGCATAGATTTTTTGCATTCACCATCCCCCACCCCCCTCCCCTTCCCATAAAGAGCCACTATTCTGCAAAGAGCCCATATTCGCTCTTTCAATCAGGAACTGCTCTTGGCAGACTGAGCAAAATGAATGCAGCAGTCTGAAATTGGAGTAGGGAAGGTGTATCTCCGTATGCTTGGCCGTCATCACCCCGACAGTGCTTCACCTGAGACAGCAAAAGGCTTTGTGGAATGGTCCTCAGAGCTTTTTGCCTCAAATCTCATAACGAGTCTCATCCATTCCAATCAGACAGCGGCTTTTCGAACAGATAGATTAAGCCTCTAAGGGGTAAGCTTGTCCCACAGGCTTGCAGTGGCAGTTTCCTCACATTACTACTGAGCAACACGGACACGAGAGGCAGGTTCTATCACAAGTGAAGCGGTTTCTTTCCTCAAAGCATTTATCAACATGCCTGACCAAGGAAGTGCTTTATGCTGCTGGAGGATTTGTTGAGCCTATAAATAACATTTTAAGAAAAAGAAATGACGAAACTAAGAATTTTAAACCCTTCATCCACCCTTTGATGTACTTTACACACACTAGGAACACTGCTTTGCGGATACAAATTTCTGCTTGTCAAAACAAATGTCGATGGGGATTTAGCCAGTGTCATAAACTTTCTGTAACTCCTTTGTCCTTTGTGACTCAATGAGAAATTCTTCTTTTTCAACTGCAAAATTAGTTTGGCATAAGTTTTGTTATTTCTACTTTATGTCAATGTTGTTGTTTTTGCATGTTTTCCATGTAACATGAGTTGATTTGCACTGCTGATATGTTGCGAATTGTAATTGTTTTGCATACCAAAATGTAGGCTCATGGAGGAACGAAATGATTGACAGAGGATCGAAGGGAGACAAAGGCATCATACATGAGTATATGAATGGCAGAAAAGAAGAGGGCAGGGGAAGAGTCAGCAAGAGTATAAAAGAAAGAGCAGGAGTGGGTTTGGGAGAAAACATAGGTGATGATGGGCAACACCCTTGAAGGAATGGCAGGAGGGGTGCAAGAGAACAGACACAGGTAATGAAATCCACGGATAGGAGAATCCACAGATTAATGGAAGAATGGAGGTGAGTGTTCAGATTAGGATTGGGGAGGGTGACCAAATGCGTGATTCTGGACAACTTGTACATCCTGGGTATGGATTAGGAGGATCGAGGGATAAAATGGCAGTAGGAGCAAGGCCAGAAGTGAGGAAACAGAAAACAGAGTTCACCAACTTGCCTATGGTGAGCAAGAAGCAAATCTTGTGACTCGGCTTCCTGCTGATATATGCCAATAATACAGAGAGCTTTGGATTATATCACCTCCAGTGAAGCAAGATGGGAAGCAACTGCACCAGCACTGATTGGGGAACCTATACTCATTATTTCGGACAAAGGCCTTATACACTGTAATGAGCTGGACCTGCTTAAAATGGACTGAAGAATATGGAATCCGTGGAGATTACTGAAGTGTTGGCCAGCTACAAAAGCCGCTCGTTATGTTTGTGTTCAGGAAAAAAAAAATTGAAGTTAGAATTTTGATTATTATTATTCTAGAAAAATCGAACCTTTTCATCACATATTTAAAATCTACCCATAGTGCATTGAAAAAGAGCAAGCCATTGTGTGTTGGTCTATTGACCAAATTCCAAATTATTGCCCAAATTCCAAATTATTGCCCAATAATTCTCCAGTCAAAAATAGAAGCCGACTTTAAAAGATGCCAGAATACACAGTAGGTTAACAGCTGACCTACAGTTGCTGCAGACAGCATCATCCTCCAATTGAGGAACAGCACATCAGATACATTGATGTTCATTTTCAGATAGATAAGAATCACTTGGAAGGAGGGATGAAGAAAAAAACAACCAAATTTCCAGGTGAATAAGTCTTCGATTTGCAATATCATTTGCAATACAGCAGCCACAGCAACTTCTTATATAAGTTGAATATGACAATTATAGCATGCTGCATTGTGGGGTAAGTTGTCTTCGAAAGAGAATCCCAAGTTACCTGCTTTTTCTGGTTGCTTTCTGTTTAAAGTAAAAACAAAGGAACAGAAAATTAACAAAATAGCTTCATTTCAAGCCTTTATAATTGAGAACCCTGAATTTCCACATGGCAGTATCCCCCTGACATATGTGCGTGCGTGCGTGCGTGCGTGCGTGGTTCACAAAGCATAACTAGAGGGGGAGCACTCGGGAGAGTGCAAAACCTCCGCCACCAATACTGCTGGGTCACTCCAAGTAACCTTTTTTCTTATTCATTAAATATGATGTCAACAGTGCTGACAGTTATAGTCTTTTCTCCATTTTTTTTGGGGGGGGGGGGGGGGTGGAAATCACTTAAAACATGTAGAAATGCAAAAAAAAGAAATCGAAATTTTGTTGAAAAAAAAGTTGCAAAAAGATTTTTTTTCTCTAACAATTTTTTTTGGGGGGGGGGGTTGGAAATCACTTAAAACATGTAGAAATGCAAAAAAAAAAAATTTTTTTCTCAATTTTTTTTGGGGGGTTGGAAATCACTTAAAACATGTAGAAATGCAAAAAAAAAATTTCTCTAACAATTTTTTTTTGGGGGGGGGGTAACAATTTTTTGGGGGGGTTGGAAATCACTTAAAACATGTAGAAATGCAAAAAAAAAAACTTTTTTTTGGGGGGGTAACAATTTTTTTGGGGGGGGGTTGGAAATCACTTAAAACATGTAGAAATGCAAAAAAAGAAATCGAAATTTTGTTGAAGAAAAAGTTGCAAAAATTTTTTTTTCTCTAACAATTTTTTTTGGGGGGGGGGGGGTTGGAAATCACTTAAAACATGTAGAAATGCAAAAAAAAAAAAAAATTCTCAATTTTTTTTGGGGGGGGGGGGGTTGGAAATCACTTAAAACATGTAGAAATGCAAAAAAAAAACAAAAAAACATTTTCTCTAACAATTTTTTTGGGGGGGGGGGTTGGAAATCACTTTAAACATGTAGAAATGCAAAAAAAAAAATAATCTTTTTTTGGGGGGGTGACAATTTTTTTTGGGGGGGGGGGGGTTGGAAATCACTTAAAACATGTAGAAATGCAAAAAAAAAAAAAAAATTTTCTCTAACAATTTTTTTGGGGGGGGGGGGGTTGGAAATCACTTAAAACATGTAGAAATGCAAAAAAAAAAAAAATCTCTTAATTTTTTTTTTTTTGGGGGGGGGGGACCAAGTCCAAAATTTAATGGCATGATCCTTGGACCATACCTCACCCCCCCGCCAAGTTTCGTCGAAATCCATCGAGGAGTTTTTCCGTAATACTGTTCACAAACAAAACAAACAAACAAACAGAAAGGGGTGAAAACAGTAACCTCCATCCATCTTCGAAGATGGCGGAGGTTAACAAATGAAAATAGCAGAAAAAAAGAACGGACATTTATTTGTTCAGACCGTTGATGATTGGTTCTTTGGTCTGTTACTGACATGAGCATCCACATTATGGCCTTCAGGCACCGAGTGAACCCGTGACCTCCCATTTTTCTCTGGATCCAGGTCAGAACAGATGCAGTGTTTGCACACACTCTTTTTGTTTGCAAAGAACAGGAGCTCATGTGTGTATAAATGTGGCTTCAAGAACACGTAAATGTGCTTCAGTATTTGCACGTGCCACAATCTGGAACCATTCGGTATGATAGTCCTGGGCACATTCCGGATTGCTCAGGATGTGCTGACCAATGGCAGAATCACTTTGAGCAGGAATTCTTGTTGGGTCGTTCCACATTGCCAATGTTGTTGTTCCACAACATTGTTCCACATTGCCAATGGAATATTCTGCTTGATCCGATCCTCCAATCTGAGTGATGTTTGATCTACGTAACTGGCATCACACCGGCACTGAAATTCGTAAATGACATTGTTCAGTTTTATGGTAGGGAGCACATCTTTCTGGACTGAGGGGAGCAGTTTGTGAGCAGTAAAAATCACTCTCGTTGCATCAGAGTTGTAACATTGTGAAAATGACCGTTTCACCTGTTGTTCAAACTTTTGAGAGATTTTACCTCTTAAGGTAAACTGGACACTTTTCTCGTCCAAATACAGTGTCCTCAGACTGATTGGCAGTTTTGCACTGTATGAACTGGCAGATGAGTCGCTCAAGGTAGCCATTGTCATGGAGAATGGTTTTAATGCACTCAATTTCAGCAGCAAGTCGACAGGGTGAACATTTGGCCCACACTCTATTAACGAGGGTATTCATGAGGGCAATCTTGTAACGTGTTGAGCTAAAGGAGTCCCACCGTGTGAACTGCCCAGTGAAGGTAGCCTTGTGGTAGATTGTCATCAAGAATCCATCCTCAGTCTTCTCGACCAACACATCTAGAAAGGGAAGTACATTTGACTGCTCGGTCTCAAACGTAAACTTTAATGCAAGATGGAGAGCATTGAGACATACGAGGAAGTCAGTCCAGCCGGTAGGAGTATTGAAGATTGCAAACGTGTCATCCACATATCGGTAGTACACTGAAGTTCTAACGTTTATGTTTATTTTCTGGAACACATGCTTCTCATGAAAGCCGACGAAAACGTTTGCGAGCAGTGGACCTAATGGTGATCACATCGCTACTCCGTCTACGTGCGTATACATGTTGTCATTGAAGCTGAACTCCACTGCTCGTGTTGCCACGATCATGAGTTCCACAAAGACCACTTCAGAGCTACAGGGATGTTCAAGGTTGCCATGAAACAGCGATGCCGTACATATATCAATGCTTTCTTGGAGAGGAACGTTCATGAACAGACTGGATATGTCAAAGGAACACATGGTCACAGCATTCTGGTCCTGCTCCAATTCACGCATGGTTTCAGCAAAAGTGAATGAATCTTTGATTGCATACTTGGAGAATTCCTCGAGAACAGGTTGCAATAATTCACTCGACCACTTGGAGAGTTTATGTTGCGCAGAACCGATCATAGTATCGGACGTAGTGGGACGCCTTCTTTACGTATTTTGGGTAACACATACATCCGAGGACATTGTGAACCATGTGGACAGATCTGCTCATATACATCATGTGGGAGTTCTTTGCTTTTGCACAATTTGCAATAAACGTGTTTGCAATTTCCGTTCAAATGCAGTTGCGCGGTCGTAATGAGCCACATTGCCTAGTAATTTGAACTTTGTTTCGGCATTCAGAACTCCAAGCATCTTTTACACGTAATCGCACTTGTTCATCACAACTCCTCCCGACCCTTTATCAGGTTTGCAGATAAATAAGTCTGGGTTGGTCTTCAGGCCTCGAACAGCGGCCAGTTAATCACGTTCCATATGGAAGTCAGCTGTGTTGTTAGGGGTTCCACAATAAGCATCTGCAATATCAGTCAGTCGGGCGCGACAGGACTTCGATTCGTCATTAGAGATAGGAATATAACGGGACAATGAGGCATAAAATAGCTCAAACCTGGCAAACACCTCCTTTCTTTTGATACTGGCTTTGGGAATACCGAAACCATAGCCTAGGGCTAGGACAGACTCCTCAATGTCGGAGAGCACAATATCGGACAGGTTTATCACGTGCTTGGTTACATTAATGACTTTCCCGTAGCGTTTACATTTCAACGCGTCAATATATGAGGCATTCTTCATGCGTGTGTTCTTTTCCATCCATTCATTGATCGAGACAATGTACCGGCAAAACCTGATCAGATCAAAAAACAAAAGGAAAGAACATACCAATGATGAAGTGCGATGAAGAGCTCGGCGTGAACTCATTAGGTTATCGGTAATTCGTTGTACTTCATCACGTATAAATGCTTGTTCAATATTGAGACCAAGTCTAACTTTGGCCTTGTCTAGATGTGTGGAAATAAATGTAGGAGCAATCTTAGCACGTAAACAATCATGGAGGAAGTTAATTGATAGAATGCCGGTTCGTACCTTTCCTCTAAGTCTGATAACATCGTACCTTTCCTTTAAGAACCCGTGACCTCCCATTTTTCTATGGATCCAATAACATGGATCCATGGGAAAATGGGAGGTCATGGGTTCCCTCGGTGCCTCAAGGCCATGATGTGTATGTATGTTTGTGTCAGTAACGGTCCAAAGAACCAATCACCAACAGTCTGAACAAATAAATTGTTTCATTTTGTGTCTGCATTTCCGGTATTCTTGCGTGTGTCCTGACGAGCTGCAAGACGAAAAGCTTCGACAATGTCTGTTCTCTTTTTTTCTGCTATTTTCAAATTTTGTACTACCAAACGTTTATTCATAAAGCATCACATATTCTCTCTGATAACTCCCCTACCCCCCACCAGTCTCTCCGTCTCTCGACGTATCTGGATGGTCGTTATGTCTGGACCGTGGTTATGTCCATGTGTCTTGACGGTAGTTATCTCCATGTGTCTGGACAGAGGTTATGTCCGGGCGGGGTTTGTCTCCAGACGTGTCAGGATGGGAGTTTATCTCCGGACGGGAGTTTATCTCCAGACGTGCCCAGGTGGTGTTTGTCTCCGGACAGCTTAGCTCTGAATGGTATTTATGTCCAGGCGGTGCTTGTCTGGACGCTAGTTCGTCTTCAGACGCGTATCTCCTTATGTGTCTGGACGGTGGTTATGTCTGGGTGGGGTTTGTCTCCGGACGTGTCCGGATGGGAGTTTGTCTCCGGGTAGTATTTATAGTATGACTGGTAGAAAATGGATTTCAAACATTATTTTGTTTCCATCGTCACTGTTATTCTATGCAGAATCATTTTGATGAGGCGGTATGAATCGTAATTGATGCTCCTCCACACACTGTCTTCCCTTCCTCTCACCTCTCGCTGTCTTCCCTCCCCTCTCGCTGTCTTCCCTCCCCTCACTCTCCCCCTGTCCTTCTTTCTTTCCTCCTCCCACCTCTTTCTTTCTTTCTTTCTCCCTCTCACCTCTTTCTTTCTTTCTTTCCATCTCCCGCCTCTCTCTTTCTTTCTTTCCCCCTCTCGCCTCTTTCTTTCATTTCCTTTCTCCCCCTCCCGCCTCTCTCTTTCTTTCTTTCCCATCCTGTCTTTCTCGTCTCTTTCTTTCTCCCCCTCTCGCTCTCTTCTTTCGTTTCTTCTTCTTCCCCTCTCGCCTCTCTCTTTTTTCTTTCCCCTCTCGCCTCTCTTTTCTTTCTTTCTTTCCCTCTTCCTCTTTCTTTCTTTCTTTCCCTCTCGCCTCTCTCTTTTCTTTCTTTCCTCTCCCTCTCGCTCTTCTTTTTCTTTCCCCCTCCCGCCTTCTTCCCCTCTCTCTTTTCTTTCTTCCCCGATCCTGTCTTTCTCTCTTTCTTTCTTCCCCCTCTCGCTCTTCTTTCGTTTCTTTCTTTCCCTCTCGCCTCTCTCTTTCTTTCTTTCCCCCTCTCGCTCCTCTCTCTTTTCTTTTTTCCCCCCCCTCCGCCTCTTTCTTTCTTTCTTTCTTCCCCCTCTTCCTCTTTCTTCCCTCTCTCTCGCTCTTTCTTTCGTTCTTTCTCCCCCTTCTCCTTCTCTTCTTTCTTTCCCTCTCGCTCTCTCTTTCTTTCTTCCCCCTCTCGCCTCTCTCTTTCTTTCTTTCCCCTCTCGCCTCCTTTCTCTTTCTTTCTTTCCCCTCTGCCTCTCTCCTTTCCTTTCTTCTCCCCTCGACTCTCTCTTTCTTTTCTTCCCCTCTCGCCTCTCTCTTTCTTTCTTCCCCTTCTCGCCTCTCTCTTTCTTCTTCCCCTCTGCGCTCTCTCTTCTTTCTTCCCCCCTCTCGCCTCTCTTTTCTTCTTCCCCTCTCTCCCTCTTCTTCTTTCTTCCCTTCCCCTTCTCTCTTTCTTCCCCTCTCGCCTCTCTTTCTTTTCTTCCCCTCTCGCCTCTCTCTTTCTTTCTTCCCCCTCTCGCCTTTTCCTTTCTTTCTTTCTTCCCCTCTCGCTCTCCTCTTTTCTTTCTTCCCCCTCTCTCGCCTCTCCTTTCTTCTTCCCCCTCTCGCTCTCTTCTTTCTTCCCCCTTCGCCTCTCTCTTTCTTTCTTCCCCCTCTCGCCTCTCCTCTTTCCTTCTTCCCTCGCTCTCTCTTTCTTCTTCCCCCTCTCGCCTCTCTTTTCTTTCTTTCCCCTCTCGCCTCTCTCTTTCTTTCTTCCTCTCGCCTCTTTCTTTCTTCCCTCTTCGCTCTTCTTTCTTTCTTTCCCCTCTCGCCTCTTCTCTTTCGTTTCTTTCTTCCCCTCTCGCCTCTCTTTTCTTTTCTTCCCCTCTCGCCTCTCTTCTTTCTTTTCTCCCCTCTCGCCTCTCTTTCTTTCTTCCCCTCTCGCCTCTCTCTCTTCTTCTTCTCTCTCCTCCTCCTCGCCTCTTTCTTTCGTTTCTTTCTTCCCCTCTCGCCTCTCTCTTTCTTTTCTTCCCCCTCTCGCCTCTTTCTTTCGTTTCTTTCTTCCCCCTCCCGTCTTTCTCTTTCTTTCTTTGTTTCCCCCTCCCACCTCTTTTTTTCACCCCCCTCCCCCCATCTCAGTGTTCCCGTCAGCGAAGCAACAGGTGGTATTTGCTAGTAAATAATATATCTCCAATAGATGGCTCTTCTGATCGAATAATATTGTTAGCTGCACGGGTTGGCGTACCACACCACTTCCAATGCCGGAGGCTTCCGTGGGCACACTCGGATCGATTTGAAACCGAGATATATGTCACAAATTAAGGACCATGACTTCACCTTGATGGAGCTCTCCAGGGTGGCACACAACACAAAAATTTAATTGGAACAAGCCAGGTCGGGTTATAATACAAAACACCTCCTGACTGTGCTATTGCTATTATTAGGTCAGAAGGGTCATTTATTAGGGTGCCAAGCCCTTCAGGCTGGGTAACCTTTTATTTTTCTTCTGTTTCTTCTACATTATTTTTCTATATTATTATTATTATTATTATTATTATTCCACAGGCAACTTTCGAGTTTATGCCCTTTTAAATTCATTTTCTCTACAACCGCTTGTCACATTTACACACATTTTTCACCATAAATGCAACTATTCATGGAGAATGTTTTAATGATGTCATAGGTCACATGGCGTGGCAGCCATGTGGGGAAAAAAGAAAAACTTTGGACCTCTGCATCTCCGAAACCGCTCCATGGAAAGAAAATGAAATTGAAACTTGGCACATATGAAGTACTGCACATGGGGAATGAGTGTGATTTTTATGACGTCATCGGTGAAGTGGTATCCTGGTCGAGGGTCAACAATTTTTGAGGGTCATCTTTGCTTGACAGAAAAATAAATTGGGATAAATTGCTTGACAGAAAAAAAATTGATCATGTCATATGTCATGGTCCAGCAGCTTTTATATATATATATATATACAGTATATATATATCATTTAAAATCTTCTCAAATGGCTGAACAGATCAAGAAGAAACTTAACACATATGTTTGTTCCCCAAACCTTGGGGATACCAGGATGTTCACGAATAATAATTGATGGTTCACATGGTTTGGCAGCCAATTTTGATAGGAAAATATTTTTAAAATTCTCTCTTGAACATCGATCGATGTGAAACTTCACAAATATCATCTCACACCATTGGTGAATATAAATGTGAAAATGATGATGTCATGTTGTTTGGAAGCCAACTTGGATAGAAAAACGCACCTTATCCGATTAACATGAAACTTCACAAATGTGATCCCCTACCCAATTAGAGGAAGAGTTGTAAATTTATGATGTCAGGTCATGTGGTTCTGTGGCAATTTTGGATTGCAAAATTAAAAACCTTTAAAAAGAAAATACATTCTCCAAAATGGCTTACTAGATCGATCTGAAATGCCACATGCATGATCAACTCACCTTGAGAAATGTATAGTGTAAATGTTAACATCATAGGCCATATGGTTTGGCAGTTATGAGTTTTTGAAGAATAAACCTTTAAAGCCCCCCTTCTCCAGAACGGCTTGACAGATTGAGGGGAAACTTCACCCACGTATTCCCACAAGCCTTGGGGATAGCACAGTGTTCATGAATAATTAATAGATCAAATGGTCTTTGCAGCTGATCACGCAACATAGATAGGCCACCTCCTTCACCAACAAAATGCATTTACTGGGGCTCAACTTCAAGCCTGCCAGTCTTAGGCACCCAAATACCAAGTCAAAATAGGTGATGGCTTGTTGAGATGTTTTGACATGCACCAGGATGTCATCCAGGTACACCAGGTATAATTGCCGTAGCATGCCACCCAGTACACACTCAGTCTCTTGAAGGTGGCAGGGACACTACACAAGCCAAATGGCATGACACTGAATTGATACAGTCCCTTACCTGTGGAAATGCCATCTTCTCTTTCCCTACCCAGTCCATCTCCACTTGCCAATGTTGGGATCCACTCTTAAGATGTTGGGATCCACTCTTAAGGTCCAATGTGGAAAACCAATTTGACCCTAAAACGGCATTGAGAGTGTCATCAATTCTAGGCAAGGGGTAGGAGTTTTTTTAATGTCATGTTCAGCTGGCACAAGTCCTTGCAGAAATTATTGGCCCCATCCTTCTTTTTAACCAACACGAGTGACAACCAAGGACTTACGGAGGGATCAATGACTCCTGCATCGGTCAATTTTCTCAGCTGTTCCTCAGCTTCCTCCTTCTTGCTACAGGAGAGCCATCAGACAGCCTGACAAACAAGGCAAGCCTCTCCAGTGTTGATCTGAGGGTTCACCACCATGTCTGTGCATCCAATGTCCTTGGAAGACAAGGAGAAGATATCTAAGTTATTTCTGATTAACTTATGTAAGGCCTCCTGTTGGGCCTCTAGATCTACACTACTACGATTGTGCATCTCACAAATGGGATTGGGCCAATTCATACTAGAATCTCGAGATTCCCCTGGGGTCAGTTTGGCCAAATGTTCGTGTCCATCTCGGTGACGTCAATAACTGGGGTGCCATCAGCTTCCTACATGATGTGATGAACATAATCAATTTACTGAAAGCCTCCACTCTTGTTTTCTACTCTTATTGGGTATGCCTGGTATTAGCTTAATGGTTAGGGTGGTGGGCTTGGGATCTGAGCATCCTGAGTTCAAATCCCACTCAGCT
>CM068960.1:43564786-43589273 GCA_035128595.1 Eptatretus atami | reverse complement strand
CCAAAATAATGATAGAGAAAAGAAAAACGGCTAACTCAAAGGATCACAGCCCTGTGAACATGGACATTCCCTTTAAACAACGGTGGGGAAATCTAACTACCCATATACTTATCGTCATAACTGATCTAAGGTCCTTTATGGTGGTCTGCGAATTTCCACAGCCGTAACACTATATATATTACGACATATATTATAGTAAATATAATATAATAATTAATATATATATATAAATATATATATATATTATATATATATATATATATATATATATAATATATATAATTATATGCAGCTCTGAAAAAAATTAAGAGACCACTGCAAAATTATAAGTTTTTCTGGTTTCAACTATTTAGGTAAGTGTTTGAGTAAAATGAAATTTTTGTTTATCTATAAACTACTGACAACATATTCTCCCAATTCCAAATAAAAATATTGTCATTTAGAGCATTTATTTGCCAGAAAATGACAACTAGTCAAAGTAACAACAAAGATTCAGTGTTTTCAGACCTCAAATAATACAAAAAAACAAGTTCATATTCATTTTAAACAATACAATACTAATGTCTTAACTTAGGAAGAGTTCAGAAATCAATATTTTGTGGAAAACCCTGATTTTCAATCACAGCTTTCATGGCGTCTTGGCATGCCTCCAGAGTCTTTCACATTGCTGTTGGGTGACTTTATGCCACTCCTGGCACAGAAAATTCAAGCAGCTCGCTTTGTTTGATGGCTTGTGACTATCCATCTTCCCTTGATCCACAATTTCCAGAGGTTTTCAATGGGTTCAGGTCTGGAGATTGGGCTGGCCATGACAGGGTCTTGATCTGATGAGTCCTCCATCCACACCTTGATTGACCTGGCTGTGTGGCATGGAGCATTGTCCAGCTGTAAAAAACCAATCGTCAGAGTTGGGGAACATTGTCAGAGCAGAAGGCAACAGATGCAAGGAACGGCCGGAGTGAAGCAGGGACCAGGAAACAGGGAGAACGGGGGATGGGGGGAGGGGGACAAGCCCGAAAAAGACCGTCCACACCAAGTACGCAAACACCCGGCAGTTCTTCAGGACAACCTTGTACGTGGCTTGATTCATGAGTCCTTCACAAGACAAATCTGCCCGATTCCAGCCTTGCTGAAGCACCCCCAGATCATCACGATCCTCCACCAAATTCACAGTGGGTGCGAGACACTGTGCTTGTAGCGCCTCTCTAGGTCTCTGTCTAACCATCTAGATGACCAGGTGTTGGGCAAAGTGAAATTGACTCATCAGAGAAAGATGACCTTACTCCAGTCCTCTACAGTCCAATCCTTATGGTCTTTTGCAAACCAGCCTGGCTCTTCTTTGCTTCTCATTGTGAAGGGCTTTTTCTAGCTTTGCCGACTTCAGCCCTGCCTCGAGCCTGTTTCGAACCGTCCTCGCCGTGCACTTCACCCCAGCTGCCGTTTGCCATTCTTTTGTAGGTCACTTGATGTCATCCTTCAGTTGTTGAGTGACATTCGAATGAGTTGACGGTCATCCCGGTCAGTGGAAAGTCGTTTTCCCGCCTTCTGCCTTTCTGTAGCTTTGTTTCCCCAATGTCTGCTGCTTGACCTTGTTCTTATGAACGCGGTCTTTGAAATTTTAAGGATGGAAGCAACGTGACGTGACGCTCACTGTATCCCTCTGCCAGTAAAGCCAGAATTGAACCCTTCTTTTCCTCACTCAAACTTTTCTTTTCAACTCTTTGGCATGGTCAATAGTTATTTTTTTTGATTCCAATTACTTTTGAGGTATCTACTAGCACTGTTTTTGCCATCCAGCTGGTCCTATTGCAAGAGGATAGTGATGACCACAGCAGTGGTTTTTATACTTTTCCCTGTTAATAGACGATTCGGTTCAGGTGATCACCTAATCAGTACCTCACTGAGTAGAATGAGGTGTGCCTGTGTTGGAATTCAACAGACACTAGAATGGAATGGCTGCCATACATGTAGAGATGCTGATTTAATTTTTTTTTGGAGTGGTCCCTTATTTTTATCCAGAGTGTGTGTGTGTGTGCGGTGTGTGTGTGTGTGTGTGCGTGCGTGTGCGTGCGTGCGTTGTGTGTGTGTGGTGTGTTGTTGTGTGTGTGTGTGTGTGTGTGTGTGTGTGTGTTTGGCCCCATATCTCAATGGTGAAGAATCACTGAAGAAATTAAAAAATCCTCGGATCAGGATTCAGATCTTCAGCCAAATCGAATCAATTCTTTCTGGTCACAAAACCTATCTGTCCACCAAGTTTCCTCCGAATCCAACCACAACTTCTTGAAATATCCTGTTCACAGCCAAAGAAACAAATAAACAGACAGGGGTGAAAACATAACCTCCGTCTCGCTTCATTGGCAGAGATAATTACAGTAGTTTGCACAGAATAACTATAGTAAAGGGATGGGCTAAAAGCCCTAAAAAAAGCATATAGAAAAGTATAATTTATGGAACTATTATTATACAGCCTATCATTCATGGTGCTTTGTGTGCCTGCTATGGCAATTGTAGACCACTCATGTATGTTGTTTTCAAAGCGGCTGGAGAATCAAAATGTATGCCATATTTTATTACCAACAATGGATATTTACTGAGCACACGGCTGACACTAAAGCCCATATACTGTGGGTTCAAATCCCATATGCTGTGTTCTTATGTCGATTGTTTACTAATGACCTTAATTGTAATTCATGTGTACAAGTACACCAATGTCTCTTCAAGTCATCATGCCATATTACAAGCTCCTCCTTGAGACTGTTGCTGTAAAAAAAAAAGGATTTTTTTTAAAATCAGAGCTATTAACAGGAAAGTTTTTAAGACTAAAAATCTGTTCCTTGTAAAAAAAAACTTTTAAAAAAATCATTGTAATAATTAAATTATCCAAAGCTCACCAAGCACGAAATGAACAGGACACAACCACTTATTCCTCAAAAACCCAGGGGCTTCCACATCCAGCATTTAAATAAAACATAAGAATAAAATGGTTATAGTTATCCGTCGTAAATGAGCACAAGGTACTAACGTTTCAGGCGTTACTGCTTCGTCGGAGTAAAAGCGAGAGATGGGAATTAGGCAGGGGGTTGATATCGTGTGGGTGACGTCACTTATGACCTCACCATTGACGTGCCCCCGGTGAAAAATACCTATTGCACCGAGGTGTGTCATCAATGAGGTATTGGTTTCGGGTGGAAACATCATAAGAGAAATATTGGTCGAAGGAAAACGAAGAAGAAGAAGGATGTTTTTGGAAAAGAAAGAAAGAAGAAAAAAATACATTTATTCAGAATTATATTTAACAGAAACTATTCATTCAAACTGAACTGACATTGATGTCATCCGGTTGGTAAAGTCACAGGTACTTCAAAGACTGCACATGCGTTCCTGGTGCGAACCAAGGAGGAAGGTAAAGTACCTGTGACCAGAAAAACTGGCAAAAGTTCTGTTACCTTTGATTGAAAAAACACAAAAGGTGGTCGAGAGAATTTATATAAGCGGTTTCTGTGTCGTCATGGAAGATTATAAAATTTATTTGGATAATCCTTAAAACTGTAAGACTGCTGGGATGATAAATCAAAATGATAGGAATTCATTCCTCATTCTCATATACATATCAAACTATACATTTTCATCCATCCAGCAGGTTGGCATGCGTGAAGCACTGTCAATGCCCAAACAGTATTTCCAATCAAACATTTTTGACAATCCAATCAACCTTCACTATGAGACCAAAAATGCCACCCGAGAAAACGTATGTCCAATTTTGTACAGGTTGAGGCCCACAAACAAAAAAGGTCAGATCGAGCATTTTCATGACAAAATAGATACTGTAATTAATTTTGGCCTTGAATGTGAAATTTCATCCCAGTGAGTGGGCACAGATGTTAGCATGACTAACTACCGTCCATGCTGTCAAGAATGGTTAGGCCATCATCGTTAATGCATTCATTGTGCACGCTGAGCAACATCGTATTTACAAGACTGTGATTAACGACTTGAGAGAGAGAGAGAGAGACAGAGACACACAGACACTGTCGTGGAACAGACAAATTCATTTTTCTTATTACAAGGAAACTTATGGAGCTGCTTGATGGTGATTTTTTCTGTATGATTACATATACCAGGCCGTGTTGCTATGGACTACGAGTAAAGCATCGTTTCTAAGGCATAATAGAGGAAGAAAACTATGTCTTGGTATGGTTGGGTGAAGACTAGTCCTCGTCCTTTATTCAGAGCACGTAACTCGCATTGTTGTGTTCTTTGTTGTGTTTATATTATGTAAGTTGTGTTTATATTATGGAAAGAGTTTAATTTTCCTCCTTGGACCGGACGTTGTAATTGTTCACGACGCAGAGAGCGCTATTTAGCATGTCTGGCCTGCACTTCCGGCGCACGACGATGGAAAATGGCGTGACAAAAGAAGGAAGCCATTTTGTGCGAGTGGTCGGTGTCAAGATTCGCACCGAGTTCGGGACGTACATGTGGTCTCCTTAATACGTGTAATAGTACGTTGTTGTGTATAAGCAAAGACAGCCTACAGCCCTACACAAAGGATCTTTTCGCTCATCTGCTTTTCATCACGTCTCGTGCTCCACGCTCGGCAGCCCACTGATGTCACTCTCGCTTCAGCCTCATCAGTTCCGGTTTTCTCATCAGTTTTATTCCTCCAGCCTCATCAGCTCATCCTGCATTCATTAATATTCATGTAACTCCCAATACCACGGACGTGTAATATTACTTTACTATGGTTGTATCAGAGGATGATCGTGTGTGTGTGTGTGTGTGTTTTACAGTAACCATATCACAACATGCATGTATTCTATAACACACATGGAAATAGGGGTTTCTGAGATGAGTGATATAACTTGTTGATTAATTCAGTGGTATACGTACTGATAAACAGTGTCCCATACATCATTAGTGTGTGCAATGATTTCATGTAACAGGTATTGTTGCGTTGTAACCATCTCATTGCAGCACTGGCTATTCGAAACATACTGTATCATTCAATGGATGTTTCTGTTTTCTTTTATAAGATAGTGTAGCATGGTGAATGCCATACATTCATAGTGCCGTTTATTTAATACGTATTTCATTGTGAGTGCCATCCATGACTTACCCTTTTCTTCCCACCTCCTCCTCCCCCATACTTTATGAGATATCTGATGAGGTAGTTGCACGTGAAACACAGGGCAGATATTTTTGTGGAATAAGTCTTGGTTATTCCTCCTTATTAAATCACAAGTTGTATCTCCTGTGATGTGTAAATAATAACACACTGTAACATATTTGGGTTGGATCATGGGAGGTCATGTGACTTGTTGGAGTCATTCCAGCCGCCATCTTTTCCGCCATTGTTGTGTGACGAGATTTCCTGAAGGCACTGCCTTCTTGTATGCCCTTTTTATTGTGAACCTGATACTTGGACTTGTTCTTATTTGCAAGATAAACTGTGTTCTGCAACACCATTATAGTTTCTCTGATTACGGGCTGCATTGGTCACAATTGGCATAATTGGCAGGATCAAGGGAAATGCAAAGAAGGCAGTGGTAGAAGATGTTGCTCCCGGGTGAAGATGATCAGCCAACTTCCGAGGTGGGACAATTACAGGATGAACTAGAGGGGGAGCACTCGGTAGAGTGCAAAACCTCCGCCGCCAATACTGCTCGGTCACTCAAGTGAACTGAATCCTATTCATTTCAAATTTGACATCAACAGTGCTCACAGAGTTATAGTTTGCAACTTTCCCTTTTACTTTTAATTTTACATACTCAATTCATTCGTCATAACTAGATTCCTTGAGACAGGAATTGATTTTACGTGGGTATATCCACCTGAAGTTCCAAAATCAGCCGCAATTATAATTTTGGCATGTTTTTTGTTGGAAATCACTTATAACATGAAAGAAATGCAAAAAAAAATAAATCGAAATTTTGTTGAAAAAAAAGTTGCAAAATTTTGTTTTTTTTCTCTAACAATTTTTTTTTTTGGGGGGGGGGGGGGGGGGGGTTGGAAATCACTTAAAACATGTAGAAATGCAAAAACAAAAATTCAAATATTTTTTTCAAAATGGCATGATCTAATGGCATGATCCTTGGACCATACCTAATCCCCCACTAAGTTTCGTCGAAATCCGTCAAGGAGTTTTTCCGTAATACTGTTCACAAAACAAACAAACAAACAGACAGGGGTGAAAACAGTAACCTCCGTCCATCTTCGATGGCGGAGGTTAAATATAGCGGCTTAGACGACAACTGGCGGATGCACCTCTACAACCACCATCAGAAAGAGGGGATGGCATTAACATGCAGGACAGAGTTGTTTATATCCTGGGTGAGCAGAAGGTGAAGAAACGGTATGGCCGCCCTTTGTCGAGTCAAGACCTGGAGGTAATGGAGTGTATAGAAGATGTTGGGTCAATATTGAGATGCCATCCCATGACAACACTTCAAGAGGTGGACTTTATCTTTTCAAACCGAGAAGGGAATGCGACGGAGGAGATAAAGTACAGAGATGTGGACATTCGCAGCAATTCTGATGCCATCTTTGAGGTGTTACGGACTGTGTTTGGGTATAGCGGCGCCTCTGTTTCCCTGAACTATTTGCAAAGATCTTTTTTTTGAATGCCAGGTAGGTTATCAGGAGAATCTGTGGGAGTATTTATGTGCATTAATGAAATGAATCGACCGAATGCACTCAAAATGTCCTGATAGTATTCAGAATCAGAATAAAATGCTGCGTGATCAATTTTCAGAGAATGTTGGAGACCCCCCTTTTGCAAAAAGAGTTGAAGAAAATTATGAGAGACCAGCCTAGGAAAGATTTCCTTGACCTCAGAGAAGAAGCAGTTAGATGGGCTGAGGAGGATGTCTTCTGCTAAACCCAGAAATCCAGAGGTGGGGTTCATGAAGTGGTTGCCATTGTCCAAGCTCCTAAAATACAGAGTGACCCACAAGTGAGTGAGTTGCTAAAGGCACTGCAACTACAATAGCAACAAATGGGTGAACTTCTGCAAGCAATGAAGTCCATCGACCAACATAGGGGCCCAAATGGACAAAATCCATCGAGGTGGTAGTGACTCAGTAGTTGCCCAGAAGTGTCCTTCAGCCCATGAGAAATATGACGGACCAGTGCACTCGGAGGTAAAGGAAAGGGGAGAGCACGAATTCCAGGGAAATGACCATCACCCGTCACTATGAGCCAAGTAATGGGTGGTGAGTGTGTAGGCTCACATGATACGAATGATTTGTTGTGCAGTGGGACAATCTCCATCTGTTACTGCACTCATGGGTGGTGTTGACGTCCCACGTTTGCTTGATACAGGATTGATGATAACAACCATAATGGAATAATTATTTGACAAGGCTATACAGCCACTAGGCAAGGAATTTCTCAGTTTCAGTGGGTGGCTGACCCTAGAGGCAGCTAATGGATTGAAGATTCCATACATCGGTTACCTAGAGGTGGACGTTGAAGTCACGGGTGTAGCAGTTCCAAGGCATGGGGTATTAGTACTCAAAGACGAAGAAGATGATAACATTAGAGCACAGAGTACACAAGTGCCAGGCCTCCTGAGGATGAATGTGATTAATCACACACATCTCCTACTAAATGAAAGACTTGGTCCAGCATATTTGAAACACATTGGAACTGTTAACCAACAATGGGCCCAGACATTAGAAATGTGTGAACAATAAGCCAGGATGGGAGGTGAGACTGGGTAGATTGGGTATGTGAGGATGAGGGGTAGACGTACTGTTTGATTGCCAGCCTGGTCTGTTCTAGCTGAAGAAGCCACTGGTAAGGAGGGACCACGAGGTAGCATGTATGTGGCATCAATAGAAACAGGGCCAAAGGAAGACGACTGGCTTGCTACACTCCCAGTGTTTGTACAGTTGACTGCACTACCCAGGTAGTTGAGAGACTGTCATCAGGCAGTAGACAATTTTGATGCAGTCGTCATGAGAGATATGCAAGCATCAGCTCTTGGAGAGTCAACAGCAGTGCCAATATTCCCGTCCTTCTCCCGAGAATAATTGATAAATCTTTAGACATTGGATCCAGTGATAAAAGCATCTCTGTACTTTTGGACTGTAAGGAGGAGGCCTAATTTGGATGAGCGTGAAAAAATATCGAGAAATACACTCCTGTTGTTTAAGCAGTGAAAGCGAATACAGTCCAAAGGAGGAGTTCTATACTGCACTGTGCAGGACCCAATTGAAGGACACCTTGAACAGCTCCTACTACCACAGATGTTGAAACCTCAGGTGTTGGAAGCTCAACATGACCAACTCGGTCATCAGGGAATGGAATGGCTCACAGGACTTGTACGAACAAGGTGCTATTGGCCAGGAATGTATGGGGATGTTCAGAAATGGTGTCAAGACTGTAACAGATGTGTGATGGCCAAGAATCCACATCCCAGTTTGAAAACAGCCATGTGTACAGTACTCGTGAAGTGACCTTTGGAGGTTTTCACTATCGATTTGACTGTGCTGGAGCCTGCAGATTGCAAGGAAAATGTCCTGGTAATGACGGACGTGTTTACCAAATATACATGGGCAGTTCCAAAAGGGATCAGCTAGCACTGAGGACCACCAAGGCTCTAGTGAAGGAGTGGTTCCTCTGGTATGGTGTCCCTCTGCATTTGCATTCTGACCAAGGAAGAAACTTTGAATCTCAGATAGTCAAAGGACTTTGTAATATACGAAGTCCGTCTAAAAAGTAACGGGACTGACTTCACAGATATTTTATTCCAAGAAATATATTGAAATCACAGCTTGTCCCCTTCAAAATAGTTTCCCTCCAGTCTCACACACTTGTCCATCCTCTCTTCTCCACGCTTCGATGCACCCCCAGAAGGCTTCTTCTGGAATCCTCCGGAGCTCCGTCGTCATGGCCCTTTTGATGGCCTCCACATCAGGAAACCGGGTCCCCTTGATCACCCCCTTGAGCTTGGGGAATAGGAAAAAATCACAAGGGGCCAAGTCTGGGGAATACGCGGGTTGCTCCAGAGTTGGCACGTTCCTCTCCGCAGAAACTGTCGGATGCTCAGGGCACGGTGAGCAGGGGTGTTGTCATGGTGGAGCACCCAGGTGTTGTTCTCCCACAGATCTCTCCTCTTGTCCCGGACTGATCTCATGAGGCGCCGGAGGATCTCCTTGTACACGTATTGATTCACTGTTTGACCCTGTGGTAGAAACTCGAAGTGGGCGATGCCCTTGATGTCAAAAAACGCGATGAGCATCATCTTGACCTTCGACTTCGACATCCTTGCTTTCTTTGGTCTTGGTGATGCCAGACTTTTCCACTGACGACTCTGCTGTTTGGTCTCGGATTGTATTCGAATATCCATGATTCATCGCCAGTAATGACTCTCCTGAGCAGGTCTGGATCGTCCTCGAGGCGCTCGATAATGTCTTGACAGACAGTGACTCTTTGCTTTTTTTGGTCCTTGGACAACAGCTTGGGGACCATCTTTGCGCACATATTGCGCATTTCGAGATTTTCAGTGATGATGCTCCAGACAATGTCCTTGTTGATGAAAAGTTCCTCAGCAATCATCCGCACCGTGAGTCGACAATCTGTGTGCACCACCTGCTTCACACGCTCTATGTTGTCCGCCATTCTGCTCGTTGAAGGTCTTCCAGACCGTGGATCATCTTCAACCTCCTGCCGTCCCTCTTTGAAACTCTTGTGCCATTCAAATGCACGTGTACGTGACATCGTTTCTTCCCCGTAGACTGCTGCAGCATTGCGAAGGATTTGGAAGGTGTTTTGCCAAGCTTGGCAAGAAACTTCAGATTGGCTCTCTGCTCACGACTCCTAGTGCGATGACTCAGACTAGACAACGTGTAAAGCACGTCCTGTAAAAAATCACACAATGAGCGCAGTCAACCATCACCAATCATATATATTGCTGGAATGTTGTGAAGACTGTGACGCAACCCGTTCATTCAAGTTGTGAAAGTGGAGCACACAGCAGGCTCGGTCCTGTTACTTTAGCAGGCTCAGTCCCGTTACTTTTAGTACATGGCATAAAGAAATCCTGGACAACACTGCATAGACCATAAGGGAACAGCCAATGTGAATGATTTCATCGTTCCCCACACGACCTTCTAAGGACATTACCAGCTGCTAAGAAAAGGCATTGGCCAGAACACACAGCAGAAGTACTATATGTCTACAATGCAACACCGCACAGTTCTATGGGGTATTCACCCTTTTACCTCATGTTTGGAAGAGATCCAAGGATGCAGTGCACTTATGGTTAGACACAGGCGAGGACAGTGATGATGAGCCACCACCCATTAACAAATGAATTGCCATCATCATGCCGCTTTATCTGATGCTTATGTTAAAGCAGGCAGCAGCTTGACAGGGAATCCAGCAGCCGAAATGGTATTCGACTGCAAGGTAAGGTAAGCTGCTTTTATGACAGACCAACTGTGTTGCTCCGGAAACAGACTTGCAAAGGTCGTCAACAACTCCAAGACATTTGGGGCTCGGATGTCCATAAAGTGGTTAGACGGCTGCATCCTGAAAAACTCTCTACATAGTCAAACCTGCTGACACGTCGGACCATGTCGATGTGTAAACTGTGCCAAAATGAGGCCATGCCGTATTCCACAGGCCCCCATGAGAGCAAGAGCCAAAGGGATCTTGTAACCCGAGGACTGTCTCGTACAATACGAACCAAGAGGATGCTGGTGAATGCTCTGGTATTTCCAGTTGCATGTATTGATGTGAGTCATGGACAATGAAAAAGAAAGAAAGAAAGAAGATTTACAGTTTTCAAATGTGTTGTTGGAGACTATTGATAAACAAGGACAAATGTGTCCAAGAGCAGCGTCCTAAAGGTTTTGTCGGCTAAAAAAAACAAACAAAAAAAAACAACAACTTCCGATATTTCGTCACGTGCCTTGATTAAGCCAATCGCGAGACCCGTCATAATGTATTTACGTTATTACAATATATAGTGTATTTACGAAATAAATAATGTATTTACGAAATTACAATACGATAAATGGAATAATCTTTAAATAGTAACGTGAACTTTTCGAAACTTTAAAGCAAATGTCCGAATATATTTAAAAGTTCATGATAGCGCTCTCAAAAGGCACCGTCAATGCGAGGATGTGTACAGGTGCTTAGTATTTAAGGAGATCCGGACTTGTATATAGAAGAGCTGAGTCCTAGAGGTTAAGGTTTTGTCTTCACAAGAAGAAGAAGAACAACAACAACAACAACAACGCCGAGCTCTCCCGCGAGACGCTGCTAAAAATATTTCCGTGGACTGCAAGAAAACGAACAAATCAGTGCTTGAAGAAATTAGACCACTATGTACATAGGAAGTGTTAATGCTAAAATAGAAACTGTCATACTTTGGACACATCATAAATGCAAAACACCAATGTCTGGAGAAGTCAACCATGCTGGGTATGGTTGAGGAAGAGGAGGAAGAGGCATACCTTGTACGTGCTGAATGGATGGGGTAAAGGCTACAACCAAGCTGTTTCTACCAAAGCTTCAGTAAGAAGTGCAGAATCAGGATGTTTGGAGAAATCTGATCATGAGTGTCATTAGAAGTGGGCCACGACTTGACTAAACTAAATAACTCTGGAGTGAAACTACTATTATTACTTCTACTAATTTAACGGCCATCGACCCGTATGAGGGTAATGGTAGGACATTATTTTTAACAGATAATTAAATGAAAATAATCTGCGTCAATCCCAGTAACAACAGATAACGAATAATTGTGAACAAGTTGCCAAAATCTGGCATAAATACAAGGAACATTTTCATATTATGAACAAGAACGTATTGTTGGAAGTACCACCTGGTGATGTGGACTGAATATGAAGTGAGGATTATAAGGTGACTCAAGAGGCAAATCATTAAACAAGACTCGATGTAATAAAACACAGTACCATTTTAAAACTGTTCCTAAGGCGACAGAGAAATATGATAAAAAGTTACTTAAATGACAAAAATTCCAGAGCTGTAGGACTGCAAATGAAGAATAATGATGTGACAAAAGTAAATAGGCAATCAGCTATGAGAAATAGATGGGAGGAGGAAGGCTGTCAGTCTTCGGGAATTCAAAGTAGAGGCATACCCTGTCAGCCAGCAGCTGCAACAAGGAAAGCATTTATAATGAGAACAGAATGTATGTATAATTCGAAGGTCACATTTCAAATAAAAGGATAGATTAACTTGTCTCTGATTGAAGATATATATTATATATATATATAATATATATATATAATATATATGTATATTCATTCTTCATTCATTTGTTTCACAGCATGTTGCTGCGAGTTGCATCATCTTGCAATTTTTTGCACAGGGTTCCAGTGCACAATGGCCAAATTATGTGAAACACAGTGGGTTCCTAATCATGACCCAGTGATGCTGGCGAGTGCATGGAACGCCAAATTAGCATTCCATCCGATGGACGGTGTGCTCCATTGATGGAACGCTATGCTTGCAAAGCAACGTAATGACAGTTCGAATCAGGAATCAAACCAAAGCTTGACAGCTCGAAGGCGAGCAACTACTTTTGCACCTTCCTGTCAGCCCACATCTGATGCATTTAAATCATAAGATGGTAGGATGCAGTAACACAAATATAAAATTGTCACTAAAATCTACCTGCATAAATATAAAGCACCTTGGACAAACCAATAAAAAGTAATCAAACGTCAAGTATTTCTAAGATCAGGTATTGATCTTTTGAAAAGCTCGAATACATAAAACGGCCTCTTGTTACCACTGACATGTTTAAACTTATGAATGCAAATATGAATGCTTTCTTACCCTCGATCTTGGCCAAAAGTCCAAAATGAGAGCATTGCCGCTTTATACGATTTGAAAATAATAATATAATTCTTCAATCTATAACTAAGTTCTATGCATCATATATAACAACATTTCTGGTTCTGATTCTGGTTCTGGTTCTGGGATATTTCCGCATGTTGGTCGAATCTGCAGCTGCCGCTTCCAACTCATTAAAGCTAACTTTTCTGAACTGGATTTGTCATGTTTTTCAGTTATATCTTCATCGCTGTGTTGCTATTTGTGTTTCTGTTCCATTTTCTGTGTTAAATCGTACCTTGTTGTGCTGTATTTCTTGAATTCATTTTCGTGCTGTTCAAGGTCTACTTTCAGCCACTTCTTGGATAGCCGCTATGAAAATTATTTGTCTCTTTGGTCTCTGTATTCCTTGTTTTACTTTTCTTCCTGTAGAAGTAATTTTGCACATAGACATGCGCACATACACGACGTACACACCCATCCTGTATATATACAAACACAGCGTGCCATGTTTCTTTTTGACTAATATGAACTGTTTGCATTTTCCATTGTTTGATCTTGCGTGACTCAACCCATGTCTGCCTGCTCTGGACTGCCGGGGTAGAAAGGAATGTTGAATTTTCATCTCCTCTTCCTTCGCCATTTGAACATTTGTTAAGCAGTGGATACCTATATAGCATGGTTCTTGGAAGTATTGTAAAGGCGATTTGGTGTTCTACAGTGTTCAAGCACATAATTCAATTTGAATGAAGGTTTAAATGTGAATAAATTAATTAATTCTGGTTTTACTGCCATTTTACCCAGTCTATTACATCGCCCTATCCAACACGTGAAGCCCTGTCACACCTTGATGATTTAGCCAGCATATGGCAACGTATCAAAATTTATCTAAAACGCTGGCGTACGCTGAACTATTGATGTTTTTTTCAGTTTTGGGCGTATAATAGTGTATTCATAACGAGTTGGACGTATGCATAACGTATTAGTAACGTACACAGAACGTTTCGATAACTTATAGATAGCTTATACCAATGAATGCTTAGCGTGTTGTCAGCGTTCACAACTTATGCCCAATGATAGTCTAACTTATGCATAGTGCGCGCGCAGCGTATCGCCGACGATCACGTGGCGTAGCCGATTAAAAGGCTGCCGCTCAACGATTCAAATCATAACCACTTCCCGATCCATGGTCTCACCCAGTTCCTTCTCCTCCGTTCACCTCTTCTTCTCCTGGCTCTATTGGCACGCAACTGGTACAGTGTCAAATCGATGAGGTCATGTTGATGTTGGAGGACAGCTAGTAGGTATTCTCGTCTCAGCCTTGCCGGATCCTCCATCTCTCGGATGACATGGACATCTGCTCACCATGGAGTCTGGAACACTGACGGGTTCCTCCTGTGAACCCCATTTTTATATACCAATTCCCCTAAACGCTGCCAATACGCCATTATACGGTAGCTGTAAGTTAGAAACACGTTCAGTAAGTTCTGTGTTCGTCCGGAAGACGTCAAATACGTCTACATACGTCAATATGCGTTGGAGATACGCTACACATAGGTTCAAAGCACGTTACTCATAGGTTAGAAATAAGTTTCGGGTACGCTAGACATTACCTCGACGTATTTCGACTTATGAGTAACTTACAAGTAACGTGTGTCGACGTGTGTCAACGATCGCATAACGTGCCTACAACTTATGGCCAGCGTATGCGGAACGTGTGAGTCATACACTGGCATACGTCGAGAAATTTTGTGCATGCACAAAATTTGTCGACGAGCTCGGCGTACTACGACGTATGCCAGCGTGCTTCAGCGTGCTCTTAACGTATACAAAACTTACCCATAACGTATTCGACGTGTGCCACGTATTCGCCAAATTTTTCATACGTCGGCATACGCTGGCTAAAATGTCAAGGTGTGACAGCGGCTTTACATTTGTTCATTGTAACTGTTGTGTGTATCCTTTATAACATCTTAAAAACAGTAAGTTTTCTGTTTGGAATGATTTTTTAATTTTGTTTGACTAAGGCAGGCAGACAGAGTAAAAATATTATCTTGCTTCCCTCTGTGCATGTGCAATTGGGACAAATTCAGAGCTAAAGTATGATAAAACAGCAAGCTTGTCTTATTCATGTTCAAAATGTAACATTCAATTGAAATAAGTTGTTCCTCAATCATGAACTGATAAGACAGACAGAGTATCAATTGCTTAACCCTGCTTTTCGCTTCACGTGCGCTGGGCAAAAAAGGTGAAAAAACTGATCCCCTTAATTACACACCTATTATCTTGCTTCCAATCATCAATGAGGTCATGCAATCCATCATAGTGGTTGATATGAAATCCTTCCTTTTCTCCAAAAGGCTCATCTCAGATCACTAATTTGGATTCAGAAAAGGTCACTCCACCTTGGGCATGCTGCTTCCACTCTCCCAACACTGGATGGAGGCTCTCAATGTCAGACATGACCTCAGGGCTGTCTCTCTAGACATATCTCGACCTTTTGATACAGTCTGGTATCGTGACTTGCTCTCCCAACTCCACTCTTGGGTTACTGACATCCTCGACTCTCATAGCCAACATGTGGCTCTCAATGGAATCCTTTCATCTCCTCTTCCTATTTAAGCTGGAGTCCCCCAAGGAAGTGTTCCAGGCCCAGTCCTATACTCATTTTCCTCAATGATCTATCCCACTTTCTGGAAAATCCCTTTTTCTATTTGCTGATGACTCCACCCTCTGCTGTAACATCCCATCCCTCATCCTTCAGATAGGCTGCAGCCTCTTTCCCGTCTTCAACCTTGATAAAAACCCTAAGCGTTTCAAACACTTGGTACAGTGTGTTCCAAAAAGATGTGGACAGCTTTGGTTGTTAATATGTATAGTACCACAAAGGATACAGCGATGCCCTTTGTTTTATATGATGCAGAAACTCATAATAAAGTTTTCTTTATTTCCACTCCACAGGAGAAAGCTCAGTGTGTCGAACGGTTCATCGAGATGAGATCTGACATGCAAGTTTAGCGTAATTTCCGTCAATGTATGGAAGGAATCCGCCATCGCGGACGAGTATCAGAGAGTGGTGCAAGAGGTTTAAGGAGACTGCAAGTTGTCAGAAACAGAAAAGTACCGGTTGACTGAGCACAAGTGCAGCAGACGTTGAACGAGTGTGTGAATCATTTCAACAAAGTCACAGAAAATCAATTTGACGTGCATCCAAAGAACCATGGATTACGACCCACCACTGTACATAGGATTTTGCATAAAAGACTGAAGATTTATGCCTATAAGGTGCAGATTCTGCAAGAACGCAACAAATGACACACCCAAATGCAAGGTGTTTGCCGTGGAAATGCTCAGTCGCATAGAGGATGATGAAGATTTCGAGAAAAAAGTCATGTTCACAGACCAAGCTTGCTTCATGTATCGGGAAGGTCAACCGGCACAATGTGAGGATCTGGGGCTCTGAAACCCACATGTGGTCATTGAACACATACGTGACAGTCCAAAGATCAATGTTTGGTGTGGCCTCCATGACTACTTGGTGGGTTCGTTTTGTTTGTCGAGGATGCAGTGACATCAACAATTTACATGAACATGTTGGAAGGATTCCCCTTCCAAGAGATTGAAGACCTGCAACCCAACAATTTTTTCAACAGGATGGTGCTCCCTCTCACTGGGCTTTAGTCGTTCGAGCCATCTTGAATGAAAAATTTCCAGGTCGCTGGATTGGCTGAGACCGACAAACCACCTGGCCCCCACATAACCCTCCTTGATGTTCTCTCTCTCTCTCTTCTCTCTCTCCTCTCTCTCTCTCTCTCTCTCTCTCTCTCTCTCTCTCTCTGGGGTTTGTCAAAGATGTTGTCTGCAACACTAAGGTGGCAAACCTGCAGGATCTTCATTCTCGGATACAGCTGCATGCGCACTGGTGACACAAACATGCTGAGCCGAACATGGTGATAACTCATGTACCGCCTTGATGTCTTGCGCGTGACAAACTGAGCTCACATTAAAGTTCATTGATGGTATGCACAAAACTCTATGAGTTTTTCTCATATAAAACCAGTGTATCGTTCTATCATTTGTGGTTCTCACTATGTTAACAACCAAAACTTTGTCCAGGTCTTTTGGAACAACCTGTATGTCTTTCAATTCAGACAATTATCTCTCTCTGTCTCTGTCTCTGTCTGTCTGTCTCTCTGTCTCTGTCTGTCTGTCTGTCTCTCTCTCTCTCTCTCCTATCTCTCTCTCTCTCTCTCTCGCTCTCTCTCTCTCTCTCTCTCTTCTCTCATCTGACAAACCTCCTATCTACTTTCTCCAATTCTCTGAGGAGGTTCAGTCATTCAAACTCCTGGGTCTCACTATCAGCCATGATCTTTTTTGGGCAAACCACACTTCAAAGTTGGCCTCCAAAGCCAGTCGCCGACTGAGTATCCTGCGTCATACAAAGTCCTTCATTGATACACCTAACTCCTATCCACCGCTCGATGGAGTGTTGCTTCCCTCTCTGGGCTGGTGCCCCTGCCCCACACCTTGCTCAGCTTGACACAATGGAAACCAGGGGCCTTCAAGATTATTGAATTCCTACGATGAAGCTGAGTGACGTGCACAGCAGTGAAGTGCACAGAACAGTTTGTGTGTCAACACTGTGGTGATCGGGGAGGTATTGGGTAGAACTGTGTCATTAAAAAACAAGAAAAGACTTTCTTCATGATAAAGTGCAATCAATGCTGGTTCAAGTAAAAATGTTGATTTCTTTATTTTATTTTTCATCAAGTGGTCAAATTTAAGATGAAGAGATGCAACAAATGCTTGCTCCATGCATGCCTGTAATAAATGGGGAAAGCAAGAGTGCAAACGTCGAGACCTTTTCGTGCTGACGAGGCTCATTTACGCTGAACGTTAACCTCGCTCGGAATGGAGTGTCTACACTTTACCTTCTTGCGGTTCAAGTTTCCTATTCAGCTGGCCCACCCACCCAGGGGTATAGGGTCAACCTCTCAGCCAGGAGGATTAAAGCAGATGTCATCACGTTCCCAATTTCATCACACGTTGCCAAGGTATGTGTTTTTGTGGTAATACAAGAGCTGCAAAATGGCAGATGTGCCTTGCCTTAATGTGCAAAGTGTATGGATGATGCACATGTGCAATTGCACACAATGATCTTACGAAATTGCGATTGTAAACAAATAAAAAAAAGAGGGTATTTTATGTGTGATGCAATTCCTAAAAACAAGCTTGTCTGGCCATTGCCATCTCTGATGGCTTCATTGCCCATTATGGCTGGGGTCAGCTTGTCCGCTCAAGCTGGACGACAAATGGGTCTACATTAATTTTTAAATCAAACTTGATCCAGGCATCTACAATATGAGACATTATACACAATAAAACTCCAACAACACAGAAAGATAAACCAAACAGAAAGATAAGCCTCATAAACGATGGAATATATGCAGCAGTTCTTATCCAAGAGTAATCATCATCTAACAGAGTACGTATTTGGCCAGGATTAATCATGAACTTGATCTGCTGATTGTATCGTTAAAGAGGAGTAGATATGGCACAGATGCAGTGCCCCTGTATGTTAGGACAAGAATTTGTTCAGGATATCAGCATACAGTGGCCTCATTTTCAAAAGAACTGGGATATTTGGCATCCAATAACGAAATGCAAGCAGACAGACGAGCTAGCTTAACATCTCTTCAAAGGACTCAAATGCTATGTGTTTGCCCTATGGGAACATCATCTGACATCAACAAATGTCGATACTGGTTTTTCTGTGCCAAGAAGGGCGACATTAACTCCACACAGCTGCACCCATATTTGTATTGCTTGCTTCATGTACCCAGTGTGCAAACTATCAAGCCGGGATCTGGAGATACAGTTGATGACTGCCCAAGGGAACATCACTTATGATCCATACATTCAGAGGGACACTCCTCGAATGTGAATCGAAGTTTCAGGCTCACAGATTTGGCTGGATCATGGGTGATGAAGGAAATCTGGAATCCGGAGATGACTCACTGGACCATCAACGCTTTCAGCCGTCTTGGAGCTCTGAATACGAGTGTAACTGTACCCATGTTGTGTAAAGCCAAACCTGTCCATGCCTTGTCAATGGTCTGAAGTGTTTCCCAAGATGTATCATTTGCAAAGCTGCCCCCAACCAAGATGGTGGTGTGGAGGATGAGGATACGTAGCCGATCTAGTGATTGATGATGATGATTATGACAGTGATTACAATATGTGAACTAAGTAGCATGCTGCAGTGCTCACACGTTCATATTTGCACAGTGAACTGATATTAGTTTTTGACATTTGTGTTAGCATTCAATTTGCTTGTACTAACTGTCTAGTTATTGATGGCTATATGTATTGTCTTGTGAATAGCACATATATCAGATATAGCTTTAATTATTAGGTTGCTTGGAATTAAACAGAACTGCCGGAAATGTATCTATGCTCAACTTTATTGCGATGTATTCTTAATGACATAAGTTAAAGATGTCAACATCAATCAATCTGTTGAACAATCTTTATGTTACCCTTTTATGAGAAAATACTCTGGGAGATTTGATTTCTTTCTTGGCTGATGTTTGCCAATTTCCTGTGTCAGGGCATTAAAATCAGTCCAAAGGAATACATTTCCCTGACTAATTGATCATTCTCTACACTTACATTGTCCAAACATTTCACAAAATAGAAATGACCAAAAAAGAAACAAAAACAGAAATTTCCAAATTGTAACGTTGCTGTGACTTCATTTGAAATCTTAACAAGAATGTGCTTGTACATCCTGACAGCGCATGGCCCAAATATACAGTGTGGAAACTTTCAGCTTATTGCTCTCGAAATAACCAAAATTTCCTTGGACAGGCCAAAACCCCAAGGTTGGATGCAGGACAAGAACAGAAGTAGAGTTCAAGAAAATGTACTGTAACTATGATTAAGAACAGATTACCCAAGTTATCACACGTGACTATGATCTCAGACATATAAGTCTTCGAAAAATTTCACCAGAATTTGCCACCTCAAATGACACGGTACAGAATACTACAAAGAGCAATCGAAGATTGCAGACCATCGGATAGGACTTGTTTTGTGTGGTTAATAAGATGTATTTTATAGACTTGTTTGCATTCTAAAGGCAATACTTTATGAGTAAATACTATAACTTTATGGAGTTACTGGTTGAAAAAAAAAGTATAAAAAATTGCGGTTACATTGGACATTATGTGCAGACAAAGAGACAACCTTCACCCTTTCATTCTTCTTTTTTTTTTCCTCCTCTGGAACAAACTCACACACTCTCTTCAATCCACTTTTCCCTCCAGGTCTTCAAGTAGCTGTTCACCACCACCTCTATCTTCTCCATCCAAAACCATGACCTTTCCACACCATTAATCCACCCCAAACCACCTCCTTCAATTCCCTGCTTTCCTTCCTGAAAGTCCCTGTAGTGTCATCTGTTTACCCTGTGTACTCGTCGCCATCCCTCTCCCATACCCAGATTCCTCATGTCTCCGTTCCACACTGTTGTTTCCTTCCTGTTCCCCTTGTTGTACGTTCTGTGTGGTTAGCTCTCATACGAGCCTCGACATTGTATATAAAAAATTGAGCAGAAATCTTTGACCCACCAAAAGATACTTAATGCAGCCCTGTGGATACCCTCAAAATAAAACAGCTTGGTGGTGACATCACTCATAAGTGCAGATGTTGTCATTCTTGTCCATTATTGGTGTGAGCATTAAAACTCTTGAATAGTTTCAAAATACGACAACGGGTTGGAAGCTAGAATCAAAATTTTTGGCCTTTACATGCATCTTTGTGTTTGTCCCACTGCATTCCATCCACCCCCCACCTTTAAATCTTCATTGCCAACTATGTACATAAAAAAAATTTAAAAATTTGGCAGCTGCCTCACCATCTTGTACGACAAAAATGAGGCCAAACCGATGCTTGAACTCATGTATCCGGAAAGGAAAAACAACGCAACGCCCAAATACATGCCAAAAGTTCAATAGTTTTGGTTTTGTCATCCCACGATTCAGATGATTGCCAAAAACATTTCAACAATTAAAAACTTAAATCCTGCTTTTCTCATCATGAAGTGACAAAAATGGGCAAAGCAACAGAAAACTATAACATTTCATCATACCCCCACGACTTGCAACGAACACAGCCCATCTTGATTTCAATGTCGTGGGATAACTCTGATATAAATGCAGGAACTGTGTCAATAAAGTCATTTTGCTCCAGATAGAATGAAATCACTGTCCTCTAGCAATTTTGCAACAAAAAATTCCTCATCAACTATTGTGTAACTTTAATCACTTCAAGAGGCATTAAAAATGCAAAAGTGTGAGACGCAAAGATTTAAAAACATATCCTAATTTAATTGTAAGATTTGAAATACCCAATCAAACTGCATACACTGCTTATCTTCAACACAGACACATATCTAATAGTAATTCCATCTAAACTAGAAGCATCCTCAAAATTGCAACCCATCCGTGTCGCTTCGTACTCAAACTAAACTTCTGACAAAACTACAGCTTAAAATAATAATTAATTAATTTTTTCTCTATATCTATAATAAAGATTCGTTAAAATTTGAATACAAAAGGCACACATTGGTAAGCCATCTCCAAATCACAAGTGCGTACAAAATAATGAAACTAGGAGCGATTACACAACCTGCCCATCTTGCGGCGCCGAGCTAATAGTCTTAATTTACTTACTGTATTTTTTTTCTTCTGACATTTTGACGCAAATTAAATCAGTTTCTCCAATATGCCTTATAAAGTTATTGTTAAAATTTTGATGAATCCTGACTTTCTATGACACAAAATTATACAAAAAGACCATACACACACACACACTACACACACACCACCACACAGAGAGCTAGAAAACAAAGGACCATAAACACCTTGAGTAAGAAAGCCACAAATATCCACAAGCCAAAGTGAAAAGAATACCTAACGAGGCTGATCCTGAAAACATGCATCTCCCCGAGAAAACAAAATCAAACCAGAAACCACTTTGCAGTCCAAGTATTTACAAACAGTCTTAATAGTAAATTGGCACTAATATAATCGAAAACTAATATCAAAGAAGGAAACTCCTCATATCACAAAATTCTACAAAAAATCAAATACATCCTGAGAATGTACCTGCCAATGACAGGAAGGAGGAGTGCGCCTGATGGAACTCAACGCAAGTTGCACAGATAGTGACAAGTGTAGGATTTATGCAGAGAGTTTATGAAAAGACAACAAGCCAGAAAGTTATCCTAACCCACCCAGCAATTTTTTTTTCCAAGACATTGCAAATAGAAGCCATTGAATACAATCTGCACATAAGCCGAACAGCAATCGATACAGCCCCAAAATTGCAACAACAACAAAAAATGTAAAATATACAGCCAAATTCAACAAGTCCACTGAAAACAAGACGCCAAAGAGCAGGGAGATTTTTTTTTAAAGAAGAAGGTTGGACAGACTGGCGCAAGCCAAGAAGGCTCATTGGATGGCTATAACAGAAGTCCACTCAATTGATGGAGACAAATCATAATAATGCCATGATGGGGGACGAACCAACGCTTTAAGAAAACGTTGTGGACAGTCAGACCAGACGTGTAGTTGCTATCAACCTTCAAAGATGAGTCACTTTCAGGATGGAAAAGAAACCATGTTTAATCAACTGTACACACAAAGGCACAACAAAGTATTGAGTAATCCACTGACACACCCTCTAGCAGAAATTTCAATATCTAGTACCCATAAATTCTGAAATGAACAAAAGCGATCCTTGAAACGAAGACGTAATGCCTCACGTACGACCTGACGATCCCATCGACATGAACATAGAATAAACAAAGCATTTAATCTCCCACGCGCTTCTGGAAGGTTATGAAAGGTGGTCAAGAGTATGACGGCACCATTGATTCCTGCCTGCTGGTAGCCTTTTATGCGAGAAAAATATTTCACTGGCATGAAGTAGACCTGTTCCAATGTCAACAGATTGGGAAAACTTTACAAAATTTCTTTGTAAACCACTTGTTTTGTTTTGTTATGCATTAACTCTTGTGACCCTCTGTAATTTCACACGATTCAGCCTTTACAAACTCAGGCTAAAACTGAAATACGTACAAAAACATCATATATTATCCAATCTAGCAGTAGTACCTCCCCTACGTGCAATCTTGTTCCAAGCATGCAGACATGTGTTCGCATACCTTTATTTTGGCAGTGTATATAGGCAACTGCGCGCTGCATTGGCAAAAATTCCCTGGTGTATGTGTAATGAAGCAAAAACATACTCACTCTGACAATTCAAAACGCTCACTGACTGGAAATGTGGGGACAGGATACTTGTAACTGTTACTGTGGAGACTTGCTAATACCTTCCCCCACCTGAGCACGCTACAATGAATACACATTTACAAAGACAATTTTAATAGACAGAGCACCGTGAACCCGTTGTTCCTTGGACAGCGGTGAAAAAAAAAATCATTCAAAAAAAAAAGATAGCTTCCAGCGAACATATACCGCTGAGGTTGTTTCATTATCAAATGCTCCGAAGAGTACTTGACTGAATCGGGAATTGATTTTTTATATTTTTTTCGTTGCCCGATTGAACGAACTTGTTATACTGCAACCGCAGGAAATGGAGTAAGGGGGCTTGAAAATTTTTGCGCTATTCGGTACCGTTTGGCTGTATTTGGAAAACATGCATCATACAACATACATACAAGTGAGAAGTTTCGTAATTACCATAAAAAGACATTAACCTAATACAGACTAAAAGAAAACCACAAAGCTTTTCGTTTGCGCTCTCACGTGAAAATTCGCACAAGAGTGAATGAGTAAGAGAAGAGAACAGTCTAATCGACGACCTCTCAACAATGTCATGTCGATTGGACCTTCTCTCCTGATGCCTTGCATCACCTCCCACGGTCAGGTGGAAGAGCCTGTCAGTGTTCAGCTCTCCATTTCAAGGTTTAGTCTGAGCTGTCATTCATCCGCCCTCAAGTTTCACGAATGAATTGGAACTTCCTGTTGCTTACTCATTTCTGACGATTATATCATCTCTTTATTTTGTGCAGTTTATTGTAACAGAGCGTGGCTTCTATGATATATTATACTGTACTGACCATTATTCATAATTTATTTATCTTTATTATGTAAATATTCTATGAGCAAACATGTGAACTCTAGTCAGCCCATACTTGCGTCCTTCCAAAAAGTCCATCGACGCAGGGATGTTGAAGGTCAATACAAACGAGAGCTTCGTTCAATCATGGCCATAGAAACCGTGTGCTTTGATTTACACCTTTTCTCAATCCTTATCAGAATCACTCAATACTCAATATTTAATTACTTTCGTTCGACATACCAAAGACTATTGTGAGCAAAGTGGATTTCGTTTTTTGGCTAAAACACCATGACAACCAACAAACGAGTCCCTGAGCTGTGTGCCATCTTCGATCCATTTAAGCCGCATTGCCTCAACGCTGTTACAATACTGAACGATCGCCTTCACGTTCGTATTTCAGTAAAGAGCAGGCCGAAGTGAAGGACACAGATCACGTTGGGACACCACCATAGCAAACCCATTTATTAGCACATGCGCAGCTCTCCCGCTAATCAATGACATCATTCACACAATACTT
>CM068960.1:43542595-43557639 GCA_035128595.1 Eptatretus atami | reverse complement strand
TTCAACAAAGTCACAGAAAATCAATTTGACGTGCATCCAAAGAACCATGGGATTACGACCCACCACTGTACATAGGATTTTGCATAAAAGACTGAAGATTTATGCCTATAAGGTGCAGATTCTGCAAGAACGCAAACCAAATGACACACCCAAATGCAAGGTGTTTGCCGTGGAAATGCTCAGTCGCATAGAGGATGATGAAGATTTCGAGAAAAAAGTCATGTTCACAGACCAAGCTTGCTTTCATGTATCGGGGAAGGTCAACCGGCACAATGTGAGGATCTGGGGCTCTGAAAACCCACATGTGGTCATTGAACACATACGTGACAGTCCAAAGATCAATGTTTGGTGTGGCCTCCATGACTACTTGGTGGGTTCGTTTTTGTTTGTCGAGGATGCAGTGACATCAACAATTTACATGAACATGTTGGAAGGATTCCCCTTCCAAGAGATTGAAGACCTGCAACCCAACATAATTTTTCAACAGGATGGTGCTCCCTCTCACTGGGCTTTAGTCGTTCGAGCCATCTTGAATGAAAAATTTCCAGGTCGCTGGATTGGCTGAGACCGACAAACCACCTGGCCCCCACATAACCCTCCTTGATGTTTTTCTCTCTCTCTCTCTCTCTCTCTCTCTCTCTCTCTCTCTCTCTCTCTCTCTCTCTCTCTCTCTCTCTCTCTCTGGGTTTGTCAAAGATGTTGTCTGCAACACTAAGGTGCAAACCTGCAGGATCTTCATTCTCGGATCACAGCTGCATGCGCACTGGTGGACACAAACATGCTGAGCCGAACATGGTGATAACTCATGTACCGCCTTGATGTCTTGCGCGTGACAAACTGAGCTCACATTAAAGTTCATTGATGGTATGCACAAAACTCTATGAGTTTTTCTCATATAAACCAGTGTATCGTTCTATCATTTGTGGTTCTCACTATGTTAACAACCAAACTTGTCCAGGTCTTTTTGGAACAACCTGTATGTCTTTCAATTCAGACAATTATCTCTCTCTGTCTCTGTCTCTGTCTGTCTGTCTCTCTGTCTCTGTCTGTCTGTCTGTCTCTCTCTCTCTCTCTCTCTATCTCTCTCTCTCTCTCTCTCGCTCTCTCTCTCTCTCTCTCTCTCTCTCTCATCTGACAAACCCTCCTATCTACTTTCTCAACAATTCTCTTGAGGAGGTTCAGTCATTCAAACTCCTGGGTCTCACTATCAGCCATGATCTTTTTTGGGCAAACCACACTTCAAAGTTGGCCTCCAAAGCCAGTCGCCGACTGAGTATCCTGCGTCATACAAAGTCCTTCATTGATACACCTGAACTCCTATCCACCGCTCGATGGAGTGTTGCTTCCCTCTCTGGGCTGGTGCCCCTGCCCCACACCTTGCTCAGCTTGACACAATGGAAACCAGGGGCCTTCAAGATTATTGGAATTCCTACGATGAAGCTGAGTGACGTGCACAGCAGTGAAGTGCACAGACAGTTTGTGTGTCAACACTGTGGTGATCGGGGAGGTATTGGGTAGAACTGTGTCATTAAAAAACAAGAAAAGACTTTCTTCATGATAAAGTGCAATCAATGCTGGTTCAAGTAAAAATGTTGATTTCTTTATTTTATTTTTCATCAAGTGGTCAAATTTAAGATGAAGAGATGCAACAAATGCTTGCTCCATGCATGCCTGTAATAAATGGGGAAAGCAAGAGTGCAAACGTCGGAGACCTTTTCGTGCTGACGAGGCTCATTTACGCTGAACGTTAACCTCGCTCGGAATGGAGTGTCTACACTTTACCTTCTTGGCGGTTCAAGTTTCCTATTCAGCTGGCCCACCCACCCAGAGGGGTATAGGGTCAACCTCTCAGCCAGGAGGATTAAAGCAGATGTCATCACGTTCCCAAATTTCATCACACGTTGCCAAGGTATGTGTTTTTGTGGTAATACAAGAGCTGCAAAATGGCAGATGTGCCTTGCCTTAAAATGTGCAAAGTGTATGGATGATGCACATGTGCATTGCACACAATGATCTCACGAAATTGCGATTGTAAACAAATAAAAAAAAAGAGGGGTATTTTATGTGTGATGCAATTCCTAAAAACAAGCTTGTCTGGCCATTGCCATCTCTGATGGCTTCATTGCCCATTATGGCTGGGGTCAGCTTGTCCGCTCAAGCTGGACGACAAATGGGTCTACATTAATTTTTAAATCAAACTTGATCCAGGCATCTACAATAATGAGACATTATACACAAATAAAACTCCAACAAACAACAGAAAGATAAACCAAACAGAAAGATAAGCCTCATAAACACCGATGGAATATATGCAGCAGTTCTTATCCAAGAGTAATCATCATCTAACAGAGTACGTATTTGGCCAGGATTCAATCATGAACTTGATCTGCTGATTGTATCGTTAAAGAGGAGTAGATATGGCACAGATGCAGTGCCCCTGTATGTTAGGACAAGAATTTGTTCAGGATATCAGCATACAGTGGCCTCATTTTCAAAAAGAACTGGGATATTTGGCATCCAATAACGAATGCAAGCAGACAGACGAGCTAGCTTAACATCTCTTCCAAAGGACTCAAATGCTATGTGTTTGCCCTATGGGAACATCATCTGACATCAACAAATGTCGATACTGGTTTTTCTGTGCCAAGAAGGGCGACATTAACTCCACACAGCTGCACCCATATTTGTATTGCTTGCTTCAATGTACCCAGTGTGCAAACTATCAAGCCGGGATCTGGAGATACAGTTGATGACTGCCCCAAGGGAACATCACTTATGATCCATACATTCAGAGGGACACTCCCTCGAATGTGAATCCGAAGTTCTCAGGCTCACAGATTGTGGCTGGATCATGGGTGATGAAGGAAATCTGGAGATCCGGTAGATGACTCACTGGACCATCAACGCTTTCAGCCGTCTTGGAGCTCATGAATACGAGTGTAACTGTACCCATTTGTGTAAAGCCAAAAACCTGTCCATGCCTTGTCAATGGTCTGAAGTGTTCCCAGATGTATCATTTGCAAAGCTGCCCCCAACCAGATGGTGGTGTGGAGGATGAGGATACGTAGCCGATCTAGTGATTGATGATGATGATTATGACAGTGATTACAATATGTGAACTAAGTAGCATGCTGCAGTGCCTCACACGTTCATATTTGCACAGTGAACTGATATTAGTTTTTGACATTTGTGTCTAGCATTTCAATTTGCTTGTACTACTGTCTAGTTATTGATGGCTATATGTATTGTCTTGTGAATAGCACATATATCAGATATAGCTTTAATTATTAGGTTGCCTTGGAAATTAAACAGAACTGCCGGAAATGTATCTATGCTCAACTTTATTGCGATGTATTCTTAATGACATAGTTAAAGATGTCAACATCAATCAATCTGTTGAACAATCTTTATGTTACCCTTTTATGAGAAAATACTCTGGGGAGATTTTGATTTCTTTCTTGGCTGATGTTTGCCAATTTTCCTGTGTCAGGGCATTAAAATCAGTCCAAAGGAATACATTTCCCTGACTAAATTGATCATTCTCTACTACTTACATTGTCCAAACATTTCACAAAATAGAAATGACCAAAAAAAGAAACAAAAACAGAAATTTCCCAAAATTGTAACGTTGCTGTGACTTCATTTGAAATCTTAACAAGAATGTGCTTGTACATCCTGACAGCGCATGGCCCAAATATACAGTGTGGAAACTTTCAGCTTTATTGCTCTCGAAATAACCAAAATTTCCTTGGGACCAGGCCAAAACCCCAAGGTTGGATTGCAGGACAAGAACAGAAGTAGAGTTCAGAAAATGTACTGTAACTATGATTAAGAACAGATTACCCAAGGTTATCACACGTGACTATGATCTCCAGACATATAAGTCTTCGAAAAATCTTCACAGAATTTGCCACCTCAAATGACACCGGTACAAATACCAAAAGAGCAATCGAAGATTGCAGACCATCGATAGGACTTGTTTTGTGTGGTTTAATAAGATGTATTTTATAGACTTGTTTGCATTCTAAATGCAATACTTTATGGAGTACATACTATACTTTATGGAGTTACTCGGTTGAAAAAAAAAAGTATAAAAATTGCGGTCTACATTGGCACATTATGTGCAGACAAAGAGACAAACCTTCACCCTTTCATTCTTCTTTTTTTTTCTGCCTCTGGAACAAACTCACACACTCTCTTCAATCCCACTTTTCCCTCCAGGTCTTCAAAGTAGCTGTTCACCACCACCTCTTATCTTCTCCCATCCAAAACCATGACCTTTTCCACACCATTAATCCACCCCAAACCCACCTCCTTCATATTCCCTGCTTTCCTTCCTGAAAGTCCCTGTAGTGTCAATCTTGTTTACCCTGTGTACCCCGTCCCATCCCTCTCCCTTACCCAGATCTCCTCATGTCTCCGTTCCACACTGTTGTTTCCTTCCTGTTCCCCTTGTTGTACGTTCTGTGTGTTAGCTCTCATACGAGCCTCGACATTGTATAAAAAAATTGAGCAGAAATCTTTGACCCACCAAAAGATACTTCATGCAGCCCTGTGGATACCCTCAAAATAAAACAGCTTGGTGGTGACATCACTCATAAGCTGCAGAATGTTGTCATTCTTGTCCATTATTGGTGTGAGCATTAAAACTCTTGAATAGTTCAAAAATACGACAACGGGTTGGAAGCTAGAATCAAAATTTTGGCCTTTACATGCATCTTTGTGTTTGTCCCCACTGCATTCCATCCCACCCCCACCTTTAAATCTTCATTGCCAAACTATGTCATAAAAAAAATTTAAAAATTGCAGCTGCCTCACCATCTTGTACGACAAAAATGAGGCCAAACCGATGCTTGAACTCATGTATCCGGAAAGGAAAACAAACGCACCCAAATACATGCCAAAAGTTCAATAGTTTTGGTTTTGTTCATCCCACTGATTCAGATGATTGCCAAAAAACATTCAACAATTAAAAACTTAAATCCTGCTTTTCTCAGCATGAAGTGACAAAAATGGGCAAAGCAACAGAAAACTAATAACATTTATCAACCCCCGACTGCACGAACACACCACTGATGTTTCATGTCGAGGGATAACTCGTTGAGATAATAGCAGGAAATGTGCCAAATAACAGTCATTTTGCTCCCAAGATAGAATGAAAATCACTGTGCCTCTAGCTCAATTTGCAACAAAAAATTCCTCATCATACTATTGGCTGTACTTTAATCACTTCAAGAGCATTAAAAATGCAAAAGTGTGAGACGCAAAGATTTAAAAACATATCTAATTTAAATTTTGTAGATTGGAATAATACCAATCAAACTGCATCACTGCTATATTCTTCAACACGACACATATCTAAAAGTAATTCCATCTTAAACTAGAAAGCATCTCAAAATGCAAAGCCCATCCGTGTCAGCTTCGTACTCAAACTAAACTTCATGAAAACTACAGCTTAAAATTATATTAATTAATTTTTGTTCTCTATATTCTCATAATAAAGATTCGTTAAAATTTTGATGACAAAAGCACACATTGGTAAGCATCTCCAAATACAAGTGGACAAAAATAATGAAACTAGGAGGCGATTACACAACCTGCCCATCTTGCGGCGGCCGAGCTAATGTCTTATTTTTACTTACTGTGATTTTTTTTCTCTTTGACATTTTGACGCAATTATTAATCAGTGTTCTCCAGATATGCCTTATAAAGTTATGTTGAAATTTTGATGAATCCTGCTTTTCTATGACAAAATCTATGACAAAAAATGGTTACTGTAACACACACACACATACACACACACCAGGAGCTAGAAAACAAAGGACCATACAAACACCTTGGAGTAGAAAGCCAGCAAATATGTCACAGCCAAATGTGAAAAGAATACCTAACGAGGCTGATCCTGAAAACATGCATCTCCCCGAGAAACAAAATCAAAGCCAGAAACCAACTTGCAGTCCAAGTATTCCAAAACAGCTGTGGAATAGTAAATTGGCCACAATCATAAATCGATAAACTAGATATCAAAAGAAGGAAACTCCTCACTATCCACAAAATGTTCTACAAAAAATCAATACATCCTGAGAATGTACCTGCCAAGACAGGAAGGAGGGAGTGGCCTGATGGAACTCAACCAAGTGCACAGATAGAGTGACAAGTGTAGGATTAGCAGAGAAGTTATGAAAAAGACAACAAGCCAGAAAAGTTATCGCTAACCCACCCAGCAATTTTTTTTTCCAAGGACAGGTGCAAATAGAAGCCATGAATACAATCGCACATAAAGCCGAAACAGCAATGAATACAGCCCCAATATTGCAACAACAACAAAAAAATGTAAAATATACAGCCAAATTTCAACAAATGTGCACTGAAAACGAGAACGCCAAAAGAGCAGGGAGATTTTTTTTTTAAAGAAGAAGGAGTTGGACAGACTGGGCAAAGCCAAGGAAGGCTCATTGGATGGCTAATAAGAAGTCAGCTCAACTTGGATGGAGAACAAATCATAATAAATGCCCATGATGGGGGATACGACACCAACGGCTTTAAGAAAACGGTGGGACAGTCAGACAGACAGATGTAGGTTTGCATTATCACCTTTCAAAGATGAGTCACCTTTCAGGATGGAAAAGAAACTCATGTTTTAACAACTGTACACACAAAGGCACAACAAAGTATGTGGAGTAATCCACTGGCACATCTGCAGAAATTTCAATATCCTAGTACCATAAAATTCATGGAAATGAACCAAAAGCGATCGTTGAAAACGAGGACGTAATGCTCACGTACGACCTGACGATCCCATCGAGCATGAACATAGAAAACAAAGCATTTTAATCTCCCACCGCGCGTTTCTTGGAAGGTTATGAAAGGGTGGTCAAAGTATGACTGCACCATTGATTGCTGCCTTGCGTAGCCTTTTTATGCCGAGAAAATATTTTCATGGGCATGAAGAGGACCTGTGTCAATGTCAACAGATTGGGAAATAATTTACAAAATTTCTTTGTAAACCACTTGTTTTGTTTTGTTCATGCATTAATCTGTGACCCGTCTGTATTTTCACACGATTCAGCCTTTACAACTCAGGCTAAAACTGAAATACGTACAAAAACATTCATATATTATCCAACTAGCAGAGTACCCTCCCTACGTGCAATCTTGTTCCAAGCATGCAACATGTGTCGCATACCTTTATTTTGGCAGTGTATAGGCAACTGACAGCTCTGCATTGGCAAAAAATTCCCTGGGTTATGTGTATGAAGCAAAAACATACCTACTGCTGACAATTCAAAACGCCTCACTGCACTGGAAAATGTGGGGACAGGAATACTGTACTGTTAATGGTGGAGACTTGTAATACCTTCCCCCACCTGGAGGCAGCGCTACAAGATACACATTTACAAAGACAATTTTAATAGACACGAGACGACCCGTGAACCCGTTGGGTTCCCGTTGTGACAGCGGTTGATAAAAAAAAAATCATTTCAAAACAAAAAAAGATAGCTCCAGCGAACTATACCGCTGAGGTTGTTTTCATTGATCAAATTCTCCCGAAGAGTACTTGACTGAATCGGGAATTGATTTTTTAATAATTTTTTTCGTTGCCCGATTTGAACGAAACTTGATACTGCACACCGCAGGAGAATGGTGAGTAAGGTGGGCTGAAAATTTTTGCGCTATCGTGTACCGTTTTGGCTGTATTTTGGGAACATACATGCATACATACATACATACATACAAGATGAGAGTTTCAGTAATTACCATAAAAGGACATTACCATAAAACAGACTAAAAAGAAAACCACAAAGCTTTTCGTTGTGCTCTCACGTGAAATTCGCACAGAGTGAATGAGGTAAGGAAGAAGAACAGTCTAATCGACGCCTCTCAACAATGTCAATTCCGATTGGACCTTCTCTCCTGATGCCTCATCACCTCCCAACGGTCTAGGTGGGAGGAGCCTGTTCAGTGTTCAGCTCTCCAATTGAAGGTTGTAAAGTCTGAGGCTGTTTCATTCATCCTGCCCTCAAGTTCACGATGGAATTGGAACGTTCTGGTTGCTTACTCTTTCTGGACGATTACTCATCTCTTTATTTTGGCAGTTTATTGGTAACAGAGCGTGGCTTCGATATATTATACTGTCCTGACTCATTAATTCATAATTTATTTATCTTTATTATGTGAATATTCGTAATAGAGCAAACATGTGAACTCTAGTAGCCCATCACTTGCGTCCTTCCAGAAAGAGCCAATCGACGCAGGGGGATGTTGGAAGGTCAATACAAACGAGAGCTCGTCATCATGGCACATTAGAAACTCGTGTGCTTTGATTTACAAGCCTTTTCTCATCCTTATTCACGAATCACTCAATACGTCAATATTTAATTGTACCTTTCGTTCGACATTACCAAGACTATTTGAGCAAAGTGGATTTCGTTTGTTTGGCTAAACAACCATGACAACAACAAACGAGTCTCCTGAGCTGCTTGCCATCTTCGATGCCATTTTAAAGCCGCATTGACTCAACGCTGTTACATACTGAACGATCGCCTTCACGTTCGTATTTCAGTAAAGGAGCAGGCCCGAGTGAAGGACACAGACACGTGGGACACCACCATAGCAGGACCCATTTATTATGCACATGCGCAGCCTCCCCGCTACATCATGACATCATTCAACACAATACTGCACTCCATCCTAGATAGGTAATTACAATTCTGATATAGCACTTGTATTACAGCATGAACTCTAAACACACTGTTGTACAATTCGAGTTGAAGAACGACAGATCTAACCTTGGTGGAGGTTGAGACACTCTTGTGGACCTTCTGACAGGTGTTGGTGTTACGGTTACCTCCTTACTGCCTACTGGTGAGGGTGAAACTGCTGTTTTCTCATTTACAACAGTTTTTTTTTTTAAATATCCTGGTTCTGGAATTGGATTTACCAACTCCTCTGGAGGTTCGAAACTAACAGGAAGACTAATCAAGGGGGTTTCTCGTCTTAGTTCTACCTCAGGTAAGTAATCTCTCTTTAACGGCTTTGGTGTTTGCTCTCGAGAGTCATCTATGATCAAATGATCTGCGTGTACATATCGAGGGTTATTTCCCGGTATCCCGACTAGGTACGTATTCGGACCTTTCATGGATATGATTGTACCAGGTATCCACTTCTCTTTTCCTCTCCGTCTCTTTTCCTCTCAGTCGCTGGTCGCAACATCGTCCACCATGACTACAGTATGTCTTTAAGCGAGTTATGCAATGGGCCACAAGTTATAACCCTGCAGCAAAACTGCAGGAAATGCTAAATCCAGCAATCTTCGGTCTCTCACATAGAACATGTGTTCACAGCAGAACGGGTGCAGCCAGATCCACTCAAGACGAAGGGAGTTGAGAAAAGGCCATGTCCAAAAGAAAAACAAAGCATTAAGCATTTCCTTGGATTTGTGCAGTACTGTATTTAGGGGAGTTTTTCCCCAACATACGTGAAATAAGCAAGCCTCTCCGCAATCTCTGCAAGACCAATGCAGAGCTCACCTGGCAATTAGTTCAGGAGTTGTCCTTTGAAAAGCTGAAGCCAGCATGTATTTCTGCCCAGTTATTCCAGTACTCTGATGGACAGTAAGTTGGCCAGTCGGAATATAAGCCGATGCCAGCTAAAACACTGTGGAAGCCTGATTGCTCCAGATGGCAACCCTATAGCATTCACATCACACAGCCAAACTGATACGATCGCATGACAATGCCATGATTGAGAAGGAAATGCTCTCAATAGTCCATACAACAGAGACATTTCACTACTACATCTTTGGGAAATTATCAGTGCTATACAATGGCCATAAGCCTCTTGAGGAAATCTTCAAGAAGCTTCTCCTGTCTTCTTCCATGCATTTGCAGTGCATTTTGCTCAAACTTCAGTGGTATGATTTGGCGGTCAAGTACCGCCGTGGTTTTGAGCTGATGGGATCCTGCGCCTGATGAACTGCTCACGATAGTCCACTGTAAAATGTTCCCGGAGTCATTGTGAATTGAAGCGTTGCTCCTGCCGAGTAAACAATGTAGTTTGTACTCATCTTTACGAGTGCAGTGATTGTTGTAATCGTGAAAGTTCATCGAATACTCCAGTTGACGATGAGGAAAGAGATTCTGGCCCAGAGTAGATTTTGCTGTCACTGTATCATCATCATCACTGAGAACTCCAATCCACGCATTCAAGTTTTTCTTTCTCAGCCCATCGTGCCTCATTTACCCTGCACTTGTCACCTCACTAATAGCTGTATGTTCATTCGTTATTTCTGGTGCTGTTGGACCCCGCTATTTGCGGGGGATACGTTCCTGAAAAATGCCACGAATGTTTAATCCGCGAATATCGGGGCATTGTTACAATGAAAAAAGGGGGGATAGGTTCCCAGCTGTTTGTGATTCATAAGGGAAAATCAAAAATCCTGAAAAACTGCAAAAAAAAAAACCCGTGAAAACATTTTTTTTTTTTAAACCCATGAATATGCAAAGCATGAGGCCGTGAATATCGAAGCAGGTCACATTTTATAGACCGTGAATACGTAGGGTCTGTGAATAGCGAATCCGTGAATAGCCGGGTCCGACAGTACAGGATATAAATTTTATCATTAATAAGGAATAACTTTCCCATCCTGTAAGAACCTTCAAACCCAGCAAGTGTTCTCATCCAGTTATGCCAAATTCTATGCACTAGGTCAGCAGCCCTATTCTCAGTTCGACTATGAGCACCGCGTCCATTTTTATCATTTTGGCAATCCTGCATCATAAACCAATGCAAAGTCATCCTATTCGATGATGAGCAACCTATCTTGAATAAATCTGGAGTTTCTCGGTTTGTTACTCGTACATTTATCACAGACAAGAGTTTTGGATACCTATTTCGAGATTGAAGGGCTAATTACATTTTCCATATCCAGGTGTTTTTGTACCACTGAACAGGAAACTCTCTCTTCCTTCCAATGATACCACACATGTGGATTCTGGGTCAAAAACATGCAAACCCTCCACTTAGAATTTGGCTCGGACTGTTTTGAACTTTAGTCTGAAATTTGAGGGCCTTTTTAACCACTTTTGCAATGGAATATCGAGCGTGAGACTGCACCATCATATTCAGTGTATCTTAGACATTAGGAAATGACCACTTCCACATATTCTCCGAGTGGGTGCTACTGAAGTCTGTTTTGAGCCATTTCTGAGATTGTAGCTCACGGCCTAAATCGGTTGGGCATCAATAAAACTCCCCATTACTTGCTGCAAAAGAACTCATAGTAATGTCCTCAAAGGAAGTTGGAAGCCCAGGATGTCTTCTGTGAGCCGCTGATGCATACAGCTGGCCAAGGTCAAAAGTAGACCGTCAAACAAAAGGAAATTCTTTCAAAGCGGGAGAAAATAAGGAGTTGATTAAAGGGTGAAGGTAATGAAATGAGAGAATGAAGTATTTCTATAACAAGCATGTGATTACAAAAAAATATTGATGTTAAGCTGAAATGGTGGATCATCCTATTGAAATACACGACACCACAACTTACCAACCACAATGATTGAGATTTCTAACAATGATCTAATCATCCGAGTTTCCATTTGAGTCGAGGCATTATTCCTCTTTCACACCCTAATTGGAACCATTCTCACGAACTGCCTTTGCACCTCAACTGCGCATCTTTCCCATAAATCACAGCATTTTTTTTAAAAAATGCTTTTTTTTCAATATAAAGTCATGGCTCGTGGAAGAACACATTAAACCAAGACCAGCTGCACAAAATGCTCATCCACCCATACACAATAGCACGTCATCACGTTTTCTACTAAATCGCCAACCTCATTACATTACTCACCCACCGAAGAACTGATAAAAAGCCCTACAAATATGGAGACACTCGATATGTTTGGAATCTTGAGAGAATCTTTGATATTGATGAGTGGTCTTTTTTTAATGAAGTTTTGTTTTTGTTATGTGTAAAAAATTTTTTTAATGGGACTACATAATCATGTATATTGTATACCATGGCCTATGCTGTGTGATGGAGGTGGGGACAGAAGAGTAAATCTGGCTGCTCAGCTCAGGCTGAAACAGTTATACCCCTCATCGGATATGGCACTGCAGTGACGTGTGACCATTGAAGAATTTATTTAACAAAATTGTTCTTTAAAATCTGTTTCAAAAGTTTCTGTTTTATATCTGCCATGCTTGCAAGTTTGCACTCCGTGTGATGTCACCCAAATTTTAAAGCCCTACTTTCTTTCATGCCTTTAATAAGCCATATTTTTGTCCGGGTCGCAGTGTCTGTCTTCATCTGACAGAAACGGTAATCCACAAGAGAAATCTGGCCTTGAGAGAATGCCAGCTTACAGGTGTTAGCTCCAGCTTGCCTGTACCACACAGGTGTCCTGCCAGCCCAACAAGATGCCCAGCTGCACCCGCTGTCCCCGCCACCATGGCTGTGCAATCCACCACCTCAACCGTACATCCCGTCGCCACAACCATGCGTCCCATATACTGTGTTGATTTTTCGGGGGTTTTTTTCCCCCATACTACTCATCCCATTGTCACGTATTGAAGAATGAAAAACAATGGGAAACCATAGCAAGTTTATTCACATGACACGGAATAGAGCCAGCCGACATGGCAGATCTGAGTTCTAGACTGCCGCTTATCTAGTGGCAGTAGAACTACAGACTAAATTTTGGTAAACATGTCAATTCTCCTCTCACAGATCGAGATGTACCGGGGGATTACGAACTCTATTAGATCTCCTTTCAGGAACATTTGGTTAAGGAGCACCGTTGACAATGACAGTACCATCAGGTTGTGTTGAAACATTTTATTATTCTCCAGCCACCATCATGCTGGTAGGATGACCTAGGGGTACACGCACTTGCCTCGAAGCTGTCTAGCCTGGATTTGAATCTCGACCGAGCTATAAACTGTCATCCCGGGGTTTCACAGGCAGGGTGATTCTTCAATGTGTGCGCCGTCCCTCAGATGGACATTAAACTGAACGTCCTGTCTGCTGGCACTAGATACTGGATGTTAAAGATGCAGGCGTATCTCGAACTTATGCTGAGGTTCCCACAGATCCACCTTTTATTCCTAGGGGATTAGAGAGATTTTATTAGGAATTTGGCACCAACTGATGGGAATCCAAGAGACAGACATTCTAGTTCAGAGACATAAGGAAAATTCAAAGAGGGGTGCTAGAGTACAGCAGGCACAGATAGGGACTGGGGGGCATGGACCATGACAAGGATAGGCCCATGAGATGAAAGGGGGGAATGGTTAGGTTCGGGCCGAGCCCATTTTCAGATCAGCCAGCACCGCCACCACCTCCCTCAGGTACGTGTGCACCGAGAGGCTGGCCAACGACACCTGCGGAACCTGGTTTGTCATTTGTGTTTGCCTATGCCTTTGCCATCCATGCCTGTGCCTGTCACCCTGCCTGTTGCCGATCGCCCTTATTAGGCTTCCCCAAGTTAATCTCCAAGGACCACTTGGTGTGTCACCTCGTTCTTCAACATTGGCACCAAGGACCACTTTTGTGTGGCCATGTTCTTCATCGTTAGTGCCAAGGACCACTTATTGTTGTGGCCCAGTTCATCAGCATTACAGCAAGTGGGGCAGAATAATCTCCAGTGGCTGGAGGGTAGTCTACCCATATGATGGCCCCATTAATCAAGTAATGCCCAAGAACCACTTTTGTGTGACTCCGTTCTTCAATGTTGGTGCCAAGGACCACTTGTTGTTGTGGCCCAGTTCTTCAGCATTGTGGAAAGTGGGGCAGAATAATCCCCAGGGGCTGGAGGGTACTCTACCCCTATGATGGCTCCGTGATAATGTCCTCCAGGCCAAAGAACATCTTTCAATATGCGCCACATGGGTCATGAAGACTGCCACCAACAAACGCGCCACATGGTCCCACCTGCATCCCCCCTCCCCTTAACTTCCCCTAAGCACTGTCTCCAACAGTGAAAGACCATTTAATGGCCACCTGTTGCCCAGGGCAAGTGTGTAAATAATTGTAAAAATGGTTAAGCCCACCTGGCATGCATTTAGGTATAGAATTGCATTTAGAACTGTCTCGTGTGAATGTATTAGAGTTCAAAAAAAAACCCAATGCATTCGTTTTCATTATTTTCAAAGGTGAGACATCTATGCACTGTCATACTCAGGGGATAGGTGAGGTAAACTGTATTGGAGGAATTACACCTACTATGTGAAGGAAGAGTTTGCAGACTCAGGACGAGTCCAGTAAGAGGAGGGGGGTAATGTTACGGTTTTGGAAACTTACTCCAGGGGGAGAACATTCATGGACACGAAGGTGACCCGAGGATTAGTTATTTCATTAGTCTTTGTGCAGATAGTTATTGGCCCCTTGTCTGAAAGGTGCTCAGGTGACATGCATTGGTTAGTTTGTGTTTCTCCGGTGTGATGTCTTCATTGCCCCCTTTGCATTCTCCTTTCAATCTTCCCTCTTTCACCCCAACAGTCCATTCTCTCCCCCTCTGCTACTTTCAACCCCTCATTTACCCTGTCAGTCCCCCCCCCCAACCACTTCTGCTCCTTTCAACAGTCCCTCCTTTACCCCATCGGTCTGTTTGTCCCCCTCTGCTTTCTCAATCCACCAATAATCCCAGATATATTAATCCTCAATCTACCAATAATCCCAGGGCCAGGTATATTCTCGTGGATCATACATTATGGGGTGGAGGTATGCGCTCTACCGAAACCCTTCTCGTTCTTTTTGTATATTTATTTTGTCTTTTTTGCAATTGTTGAGGCTGTATTTGTTGATGTTTCATTTTCCTGTGTGGTATCTTCTATTCGCACATGTTTTTGAAAATTCATTGTAAGGTGAGTTCGGGAGACGTTTTCAGGTTTGTTTACAAATTGAATCCGATAGTTTCAGCTGAGCATTTCACATACTCAGCTCATCCAACACTCGTCGCTCTGTGCACCTGGTTGAGTTCCATCACGTGGCTCCCTCCCTCTCGTCTCAGCAGGTACATTCTTGGGATGCACTGGTCTTTGTAGAG
>CM068960.1:43520820-43534158 GCA_035128595.1 Eptatretus atami | reverse complement strand
CACACATGCACACACGCACGCACGCACGCACACACACAATAAATATATACATACACACATATATACATATATATACATACAATATAATAATATATATATATATATTATATATATACACACACATATACACTACCGGTCAGAAGTTTTAGAACAGCCCCATTTTTCCAGTTTTTACTGAAATTTAAGCAGTTTAAGTCCAGTGAATAACCTGAAATGGTACAAGCTAAGTGGTAAAATGCCAAGTTAAAAAAAAAAGTTTAAGTTACCAAAAACTGAAAAATAATGTATATTTCAGATGTTAAAAAGCCATTTTCAGGGAACAAGTAAAGGGTTAGCAACTGCAGCAGTTCTGCAACAATGGAAGTAAATTGAGCCATAATTACAACACATATATATATATATATATTATATATATAATATATATATATACATATATGTATATATATGATACAGTATATATACATATTATATATATATATACACATATTTTAACATACATATCCAAAATATATACACATACATAATATATATATACATACATACTATACACTATACATATACATATATATTTTTGAATTATATATATATATACATATACATACGGGCGTAGTGGCGTGCGCCTGTAATCCAGCTACAGATTGGTAGGAGTACAGATCCAGCCTGTAATCCAGCTACAGATCGGAGGCTTGGGTTGGAGGATCGCTTGAGGACGGGAGCTCTGCGCTGGGCCACCCTATGAGAGGTGTAGGGCAGTCCGGAATCATGGCGAAACCCAATCCTTATCCCTGTGTCGTAAGAGGCGACCGGGTTGCGTCAGGAAGGGCATCTTGCGTAAAACCTATGCCAAATCAGTATGCGGATCATAACAGATGATCTGCTGTGGCGACCCCTAACGGGAGCAGCCGAAAGAAGAAGATACATATATACATAGAGTATACATATACATATATATAATATATAGCTATACTATATATATATATTGTATATATATATATATATATACACATATATACACACGAGGTGTGTTCAAAAAGTATCCAACCTTAATTTTTCGTGCGTAAACAAATGAAGCTAGGGAGGCATGGTTTGGTGCACGTATGTAGGCGACCTAATCCGTATGCGTGAATATTTTCCCGCCTGCAGAAGCTGTCAGTCGCCGACAGACCGCCGATGAGTGAGGAAGTGTAAGTGAGCGCCGTCGGATTTTCGTTTTTGACAAAATGACGGAAAAACTTGAACAACGCTACTGCTATCAAATTTTGTGTAAAGCTTGGCGATTCCCAAGTGGAAACGATCCGCAAGATTCAACAGGCCTTCGGAACAAGCAATGGGCACCACACAGATAAAAGAGTGGTACAACCGCTTCAAAGATGGTCGCACATCAGTGGAAAGTGAAGCACGTTCTGGTAGGCCCTCACATCCCGAAATGAGATCGTCATTGACCAAGTGAGGACCCTGCTGATGCAGGATCGTCAAATCACGATCAGACAACTTGCAGACGAGGCGGGCGTCAGCATTATATCCGTTCATTCCATTGTGACTGAGGATTTGGGCTTAATGAGAATCTCAGCGAAGTTCGTGCCAAAGCTGCTAACGATCGAGCAGAAGCAACTCCGTTTGGAGATCGCACAGGACATGCTGGAGACTGTGAACAGCGATCCCAACTTCTTCAACACAGTGATCACTGGCGATGAAACCACAGTGATCCGTCATTTTGTCAAAACGAAAATCCGACGGCGCTCACTTACACTTCCTCACTCATCGGCGGTCTGTCGGCGACTGACAGCTTCTGCAGGCGGGAAATATTCACGCATACGAATTAGGATCGCCTACATGCGTGCACCAAACCACGCCTCCCTAGCTTCATTTGTTTACGCACGAAAAATTAAGGTTGGATACTTTTTGAACACCCCTCATAACATATTAATACAAATACATAACATATATATATGTATATACAGTGGGGAGAACAAGTATTTGATACACTGCCGATTTTGCAGGTTTTCCCACTTACAAAGCACAGTAGAGGTCTGTAATTTTTATCATAGGTACACTTCAACTGTGAAAACGGAATCTAAAACAAAAATCCTGAAAATCCACTGTATGATTTTTAAATAATTAATTTGCATTTTATTGCATGAAATAAGTATTTGATACATCAGAAAAACAGAACTTATATTTGGTACAGAAACCTTTGTTTGCAATTACAGAGATCAGACGTTTCCTGTAGTTCTTAACCAGGTTTGCACAGACTAGAGCAGGGAATTTGGCCCACTCCTCCATACAGATCTTCTCCAGATCCTTCAGGTTTCGGGGCTGTCGCTGGGCAACACAGACGTTCAGCCCTCCAAAATTTTCTATTGGGTTCAGGTCTGGAGACTGGCTAGGCCACTCCAGGACCTTGAGATGCTTCTTACGGAGCACTCTTAGTTGCCCTGGCTGGTGTTTCGGGTCGTTGTCATGCTGGAAACCCAGCCACGCCCCATCTCAATGCTCTTGTTGAGGGAAGGAGGTTGTTGGCCAAGATCTCGCATACATGGCCCCATCCATCCTCCCCTCAATACGGTCAGTCGTCCTGTCCCCTTTGCAGAAAAGCATCCCAAAGATATGTTTCCACCTCCATGCTTCACGGTTGGATGGTGTTCTTGGGTTGTACTCATCTTCTTCTTCCTCAAACACGGCGAGTGGAGTTTAAACCAAAAAGCTCTATTTTCGTCTCATCAGACCACATGACCTTCTCCCATTCCTCCTCTGGATCATCCAGATGGTCATTGGCAAACTTCAGACGGGATCTCCTTGTTGGTGTGTGTGTGTTGGAATTGATGGAAACAGAAAATGACAAAAAATAGATATGTGTCACAGTAAGTATGTTTTTACTTCATCCTCGTAACCTAGGTTGTTTTTTGCCTACACATCACTATTATTTGCATGTACCCTGAGCAAATAAAAGTGCATGTGTCGGAAGAATGTATTGCATGCTTGGAACAAGATCGCTCGTCGGGAAGGTACATTGCTTGTAAAAAATAATTCCTTGAAACGCTGCAAACCACATTAATGTAAAGATGACTGAGTGGAGGGCGGTTTTTTTATTTTTTTTTGTTGCTTGGTCTTACAGCTTAAAGCGCAAATACACCCAGCAATAAATACTGACTTAATCGTATATTTAAATACTTTCCATCCAAACACAAACAAAAGATTTTCGGCAATGTGCCGAACAGAACAGAAATTTTGACAAAAACTGCCATTTTTGAGAGATACTATGTAACAGCACTTAACATGTGGAAGTGATGTCACAACACCAGTCGAGTGTCATTGAGCTGCCATACTGGAACACACCTTGCCGTAGCAATGGATTTTTCTGCTGGAAGAGAAGTATATTCTTTCTAACTGGAATAGAGCGAAGCAAAGCTGCAGAATGTTAAAACTGCATCTATTTCGGAAAAAAATAGTGACCGTGATAGTGACAGTATGGAGGAGAACATGGGCAGGTGTTGTGTTCACGGGGTTTATTGTGTTCGATAATGTTCATTAATATTCTGGAAAGTTTGTGCAATACCGTTGACACTTTCGGGGTGTATGTGGTTCTCAAAATAGGTCCTTTTTCTTTTTCCTTATTTTCTTCATTTTATTTGATTCTTCTGCTGCAAGACCTTCCTTCCCTTTCCTCCCTCTATTCCCCCTTCGGACCTCCACATAATTTGATGCAGCAGAACTGTGTGGATTTTAGGAGAAGGAAAAAAAAAAAGAGCGTGTTCGGCCGGCATGAAGGCTGGCTGGCAAGATAGAGATAGAGATAAGAGATAGAGATAGAGATAGAGATAGAGATAGATAGAGATGACCGTTTTGTTTCCTACGGGGAATCAGTGTGACCACTCCTCATTTTCATAAATGCCAAGGTGAGCCAATGAAAAAAGCCAAGAATTCACAAGGTTTCGGAAAAGCGATGATAATAGAAAACCTATACGCCAAGAAAACCTAGACAAAACCAAGATGCCAAGGTGAATAACGAATAGCCAAGATCTTGTGAAAAATGCCAAGGAGTGGTCACACTGCGGGGAATGAGGCCGGGTAGAGCCCATGAAGGAGCTCCGTGGATTCTTTCCAAGGAGGGTCAGTTGGATGCCCTGTGTTCGTGTAGGGGACAGGTGTGGAGCTGGTGGGGAACAAGGCCTGCCGTGGCCTGGTGCACGTGGCATTGGAAGACAATAAGAGATGAGGCTGAGGCGCGTACGGCCGGCGTGAATCGTCTTGGTGAACCAGAGGCAAGGTGCTGTGGCCTGGTGTTGGAGGAGTTGCGCGGATCGATTGGGGTCGTGGAAGTTAGGGACGTGTCTTGCGGAGGGAGGAAGGTGATGAGGCACCAACCTTGGGGGGTCGGTGGTTGAGCCTGAGACGAGACCGCATTGAGTCATCCAAAAACAGGCTCAAATTCTGTTCTCCTCTCCCTCTCTCTTCACACTATCTTTCTTTTTCCCTTTTGTTTTAATGCCCTGGCAAATATTATTTTGTTATTTTGCTTGACTCATCCCCTCCCTTGGGATTAGATAGGGGCATTTGTCGGGGGGGGGGGGGGGGGGAGTGTCTGTCTTGCCTTGGCACCTGTCTGTCATTATTTAATGAATTATTTCTTTACCTCCACATGTCCATTTAATTTTCCTTTTGTGTTTTTTATTTATTGCTTGATTTTATATCCTCAAGGTTGGTTTATCCTAAGTGAAGGATTTGTACTCATTTTGTTTGGCTTGCATTGCATTGTATTGCATTGCAGGATCGGTGTACCTGTACATATGGTGTATTGTTGAGCAAGGCTGATCTGCAGTCTGGTTTATCCTGAGTAAAGGATCTGCATTCATTTCTGAACTGGAATTGAATTGGTGGATCGGTATACATTCGCATTCTGTGTACCTCTGGGGTTGCGCAAGCACGCGGACAATCTCGCTCGGTATTGACGTCCCGAGTATGTCAATTAGGACCTCCAGGCAAATAGGCTGTACCCCGAGCCCTCTACCCAAGGGCTAGGTTGTAACACAGGGAAGGCTTTGACTGGTGGGAATGTGGACATTGTGAAGGCTTCAAGACAGCTGTTCACCATCATCTCAGTTCATTCTCCATCCACAACCATGATCTTTTCTACCCTCATTAACCCTTCCCAAGCCCACCTCTTTCCAGATGACCAGTTTCCTCCCCCTCACTCTCCTCTTCCTTTTCCTTTTTAATTTCATTTTTATTATTTTAATATTGTATTAAAAAAAAAATTGTCCCATTTCTGCTTCTTTCTCAGTTTTCCATTCCACGTCTGTGATCGAGCTTTTCCAGCTCTGTACATATTTTTCACCTCCCTTGTGTATTTTGTCCTTCCAGCCTACTCTTGGTGTGTTCCTCCAACCTCTTGTTATTGTTCTTTTCCTTCTGTTACATCCTCGTCCATTCCGTGTTCTCGCTCCTCCACAAGCCGAGACAAAATATAAAATTACTAATAATAACAACATATACGAGTGGGCGAAATAGATACTGCTCTCCAAGTAGTCGACATGCACAATGTTCTGATATCGAGTCATTGAATGTCAATGTATTTTTGATAGATAGTTTCCCGTTAATGTTTTGTCCAGCTTAAGCATAGATATATATATATAATCGGAGTCATCAAAAGAGAGATAGCCAAATTGTGCAAGCAACAAATTAATAGAATGATGAAAAACAAAGCTGAGTTGCAATTTGAGACAAAAATATTCAAAAAATATTTTAATTTTAATGAAAATAACATGAGCACATGGTGTTTGAATATTAAAAGGCTTTAAATGTTTTAAGGTTCCAGTTTTTTAATGTCTTTTAGGTAACATCCAACAGCATGTTAAATCCTTCTGAGTTCGTCTCTGTTTTAAGGCAACTATGTCAGTGAGAAATGGTCTGGAAAGGCAAATATAAATTAGGAAATGCATATAGACGAGCCTTTTAAAATTGACCTGTGGACTGTGGGACAAGAAGCTCACGTTTTCCTTCAATGTCGTTTTGAGGTTTACATTAAAATAAAATACAAGAAAAAAAACATCAAGGCAGATATAATTACCGATCACACTGTTTTTGCCTTTTGAACAATAGACACCTTCATCTGTCTGTTCTTTTTATATCCTTTTGTCTTGGAAGGAACAAGTAAAGTGGAAATAAAAAATAAGCAGTACCCTGCAGACATAGATGTTACAATCTACATGATTTGAGGTATGCAATTAAAATGAAGAAAGACGTTTTCAAATTCAAACCAAACGTCAAGCTCGAGTATTATGGCACTTATGATATACATAATTACAATGATTATAGAATGCGACAACGATCTTAGTGTTGGAAAGTGCAATAACGATCATGATGAAGGAACCCCCCTCATCCCCCCTCTCACACAACCTTTAATATAAAGTCTTGCCCTCGACGATTTTGCCATTTCCAGCTGTTGTGTAACTGCAATGGAAGCAGAAAGGAATTCCTGAATAGCAATCCGAAGGTACCTTTACGGTGTATCAATGCTATTCGTAACAGAGTGGTTATTACCTCTGCCACCGAAGGTGGGCGGACATTGGTTTTCACCCTTGCCTGTCAGTTTGTTTGCCTGTGAAAGGGATATCTCAAAAACTTGTGGACGGATTCGGACGAAATTTGGTGGACAGGTTGGGTGTGTGTATCGAGGCCAAAATGATTAGATGTTGGTGAAGATCCGGAGCCAGATCCGAAGATGAGAATTTATCTTCTTTTTGTTTTTTCAGTGATTCTTCACCATTGAGAGATGAGGCCAAAAATGATATATAGCATAATATTTCAAAAAGTTGTGGACAGATTATGACAAAACTTGGTGGATTAGTTGGTTAGGGATAAGAACAAACTGATTCGATTTTGGAGGTTCCGGATCCAGATCTGACCTATTGATAGGATACTAAACGTAAACTGTTCAGTCTGGCAGAGGGAGGTATGTTCTAGTTTCTCTTTTATTTGCTTCAATGCAATGTTAAAGGAAGTGGCACTTACCTCCAGATTTCAGATCACTTGGAATGCGTCGCCATCTTGTGGCATTGTGTGTTTTTGTTCCCTTCATCGAAACTATCGTCATCATCATTATCATCATCAGTTACCTGCCGGTTGCCTCACTGCAGTTCCACATCCTTACCTCCCCAAATGAAGTTCCATTGCCTGAGGAAGAAAGTGCTGCCATTCCTAAGCAATGCCACAACAAGTAGTTTCTTGGGCAATGTGTGGTTTACCATTGCTGAACCAGTGGAGTCGGGATTGTGAATCTGTAATCACCAGATTACAATGCAGAGACTCAGCTATTTGGGCAAAACCCCCAAATCACAAAAGGGTAGTTACGAGAGCCATTTTAAACAGTTATCGGAACACGACACTCATAATAGAACAAGTGCCCAACTTGAGCCTGGTGTTGGCTCAGTGGTTGGGGTGGTGGCTTGAGATCCTAGGGTCCTGAGTTCAAGCCCTGTCAGCTGCTGAATTAATACACCAGGGGGTTGACTCAGCCTGTCATCCTTCTGAGGTTGGCAAAATGAGTACCAGTTCCAGTGTGTGTACTGGTAGAGGGGCACTGCATCAGCGACACAGTCACGCTTCAAGAAATGATAGCTACCCCGGCAGCTAAGCTGCCATACGACCACCCACCAAGTGCCCAACTTTTTCTTTTTCATGTAATTCTCTTTCTTTTTAACGGCCACAATTATTGTCACGCTTTTGTGAGGTTGGCCTGGGGAAGTTTTGGTACAAGGCTTTCACTAACTGACTGGCCAGGCCTAATCTGCGACTAAGTTAGGGTAGCAATTTGGTTATGTTGCCGACAATAGCTCACATACTCTTCGCGAAGGACACCGTGGGATCTTTAAAGTCCAAGAACTAATACTGGCAGACTTGACATCCAGTTTAAAGTACATCTGAGGGATGGCACACACCTTGATTAATCAACCTGCATGTGAAACACCAGGATGACAGTTTATAGATAGGTTGGGATTCAAACCCAGGCTGGACAGCTTGGAAGTGAGTTGTGCATAACTCTAGGTCATCCTCTAAAGTGTAAACCCTAAATTTTCATGTAATTGTAAATGAATAACTAGAACAGCACTCGGTAGAGTGCATACCTCTGCCAGGCTGAACAGTTTCCTTTTTGTATCCCACTGATAAGCCGGATCTGGATCCGGACCTGAACCAAAAATCTAATCAGCTTGGTATTGTCACCTACCCAACTCATACACCAAGTTTCCTCTGTCCAAAACTTTTTGAGATATTGTGTTTTATATCACTTTTAATTTAATCACTCTCGCTTAATGGTAAAGACTCACTTAAAAAAATTCTCGGATCCGGATCCAGATCTTCACCAAAACTGAATCACTTATTATTTGTTACGCACCCAACCTGTCCACCAAGTTGCGTCCAAATCCGTCAATAACTTTTGGAGATATTGTGCTATATATACATGTAGTGGATAAAAAACATGGAAACACGAATGTAAAGTCACTCAATAGGGCGTGGGCCACCACCTACTGCCAGTAATGCCTGTATGCGCTGTGGCATAGAGTCCACCATCATCTGGAATTTTGCAGTAGGGATGCGGCACCATTCTTCCACTAGAAAGTCAATTACCCCACACCTGTTTGATGGAGGTGGAAAACGCTGTCTCGGGCGTCATTCTAGAATATCCCATAAATGCTCGATTGGATTCAGATCTGGTGACTGAGAAGACCATGATGTATGGATAACATCAGTGTAATGCTCATTAAACCATTGGAGGACCACATGTGCTCTGTGGATGGGGGTATTGAGGGGTCTCCTCTTGAAGCCATGCTAGCCATCATTTTAGACAACCACGCCTGTGCAGCATTTTTATACATGACCTAAAGCATGCTGGGATGTTATTTGCTTAATTAACACAAGAGCTACACTTGTGTGGAAGCTGGTTCTTGGTGTCCCTCATTTACCCTGGTGTTTCCATTTTTTGTCCACTACCTGTAGGATCTTCCTGTAGGATTATTGGATCAGGATCTTCACCAAAATCTAACAATTTCGTCCTTGTCACACACCCAACCTGTCCACCAAATTTCGTCTAAATCCATCCACAACTTTTTGAGACATCCTGTTCACAGATAGAGGTGAAAACATAACCTCCGCTTACCTTCAGTGATGGAGGTAATCAGGAAATCTTTTTATTTAAAACTAATTAAAGATTGAAAAACGTCTCAGTGTTTCTTGGACTATATTGGATCTTGTTCCTTTAATATTTTGAATGTTCCATGGATTCTGGGCAAAACATAAATGGCAAAAGAAATTGTACATCTTGTACCTTTCATAAAACGATATAATAAAATATATGAAGCACATTTGTGGCAGGTGAACTTTTCTCCAATATCAAAGATACAGAATTTGAAGTCTTGCACCATAAAAGGTACAGTATGCTGGCCATGTTGCTGCAATAGCATCCTACCAATTGAATGTTACCAGAGGAAAGATTCCTCTTTTCTCAAACGGGAATGCTCCCTTTGCAAAACATCGAGCTTTGCATAAATTGAATGGCACATTTGTGCAATTGGTTCATCCAGCGAAATTGAAACAAAAGAAAGAACAAAACAATTATCTGGAGAACTAGTGCATCTTTAATTGGTTTTACCAGTCTGTACATTGGGCTGTTAGTTCACAAGAATAATTAATTCACCTTTATCACTACACCTTGCAAAAGAATGTGTTTGAGGCCTTTTGATGTCTTAAGTGTGTAAAATGGTGGCATTTTTTTAATACTAGACATTTAAACCTAATGTCCTGCACTTGCAGTTTTGGCCTTCTTGTAAGTGGGCTCTTCAATTTTCTCGAAAGTAAAGTCCCAACTGATGAAGGACAAACTACAAAATCGGAAAGGAAGATAATGGAGGCAGCTGAAATAGGAATGAACCCGAGCAACACACAACCTCCCAAAACTTGCCATCGTAAAGGAAGGAAGAACAAAATCTTGTGCCAAGTATTGAGAATAAGAGGCTCATGGCTTGACTGTGTTAGGAAGTATTTTCGGGGAATTGGAGGGGTGGGTGCAGTCACCTTCATTTTGTGTACCGTACATTCCAAAAAATATAGGGATCGGAACAAAAAAAAAATCGAAGTAGACAAGAAAGGAATAGGAACACCAGTCGAATGACCTAAAATCCAATTTTGTGAGCAAGTGGTGGTACCAGCATCTGTATGTCAAAAATGACACTCTAAACTGCTCATGTTTTTCCAAGACGAAAAAAGCAAATGAAACATTGAAATTCATCCAATTTTTTGCAGTCGAGCCAAAGCAACATAATAGACTGAAAATAAGGTCTGAAAATGTCAAATTAAAGCGAAAATGATTGAGATAGGAAGTTTGTCGTACGCTCTCCCAATGGGAGCAGCGCTACACAGGACACGTTTACATTGAGAATTTGTGTCGAATCCCCCCCTCCCCAATCCCCTTTGTAACTCCCAGGGAGGTGGAAAAACAAGTAGCTACAACCTTTGTCTTATGAGATATTAGAGACCCTTAGTCCCCCTGGTAAGTTTGGTTGAGATTGGATAACTAACGACCACGTGCATCGGCAAAAGACAAACACAAAATTGCATATTTTTGCATGATGATGATGATAATGATGGAATGAGACAAGCTCTAAAGTGTTGTCAACTGCGCTCTCAAGTGCCGATCCATGGATTCGGGTCTTCACAAAAATCGAATCAATTAGTCCTTGTCACACACCCAATGTGTCCACCAAGTTTGAATCGAATCCGTCCACAACTTTTTGAGATATCGTGCTACATATCGTTTTTGGCCCTATCTCTTAACAGTGAAAAATCACTTTAAGAATTCTCAGATCCAGATCCGGATTTGGATCTTCAACAAAATTAAGTGTTGCTGTCCTTGGCCGGTCACGACAGACACAAAATTTTTCAGAACGATTGCTTGAAAACTGCGTCCAAAAATCGTGTGACAAACATAGAGACAGACAGACAAACACCACAGACCAACATACTTGGCCAAAATTTTTTTCCGCCAAGTAATAATGTTCTTGAGTGGCCCAGTCAAATTCCTGACCTGAACCTAATTGAACATTTATGGCAAGACTTGAAGATTGCAGTCCATCGACGATCCCCATAAAACTTGGCAAAACTAGAGCAATTTTCACGTGAAGAATGGGCAAAGAATTCACCATCTCACTGTTCAAAGCTGCTAGAGACCTACCCCAAAAGACTCACAGCAGTCATTGCTACAAAAGGTGCTTCCACCAAATACTGATCCCCGAAGGGCTGAATACTTTTGCAACCAGTGAATTTTGATTTGTACATGTTTTTTACAGGATTCCTGATCGTGTTCCTTCAACTTCAAGCAACTTCAACTATAACAGTTTATTTAGTTTGACCTCTCGTTCTGAATAAAAAAAAGTTCATTTGGAAAAATAGTTTCTACATCATTCGTAATTCATCTGAATGCGGCATTATTGGTAGGGGGTGAATACTTTTGCAGGCCACTGTACTTCCCTTTCAACAGCTCCGATTGATCCTGTGCAGATTTAATAGAGGAATGCAGGTCAACATGGAAAAATAATTCCTTGTCACCACCCATGCTTACTGTACAGTGTACATGATGTTTAAATAATGCTACACTCATTGTTAACAGCATCTCTGAACAAACAAAGTAATAAATGGATGGAGCGCCTCTTCAAAAGGAGCACACTCGATTAGCTCATATCACCTCTAGGGATTTCAGCACAATTTCAAAAGAACCATCTCACCAAAGGCAGAATACATTACACTTATGATGAAAGACATGGAAAGGCTGGAATAGAGCTGAATGACATGGTTTCATCTTAGCCTTATCTGCCTTGTGGCACGGGGCGATATCGATAGATATTCTCGTCACAGAATCACTCTTGGCTTCATGTGCCACAGTTTGATGAGACTACAATGCTATAGACCAAAAAAGCATGCAGATATTACATTCAAAATGTTCTCAGCTTTAGCTGCACCTCCTATTTGCTCATCTGAACAAGATGAAAATGTCGTTGACCTGGATTATGAATTTGAGACTACTGGTACCCTGGGGAAAAAAACTTTTTGATCATCTGCTAAATGCTTTGATTAATATGTGAAAACAAGTTCTGTCAAAAATAGCGTAGAATTCTTTTGCCTGATGACATCTTCAAAATGGCCTTCACGAGCAGGCATCAAATTTATAATAAACAGAGCAATCTTTTATTTGGATGCTCTCAGTTCTAAATGATTTAAACAGCACTCATTTGTAGTGTCGGAGAATATGGCTATTTGCTGTCGGTTGTTGGTGCTGCATCCAATCTCGCTTCTCATGGAGGCAGTGCAATTCCAAGTTCTACAGACTCCAATGGCACCGTAACTTATGGCAAGAAGCTGAGGCTCATTCAGGGCCTGCTTCTCTCCCACCACATACAATTTGTTTGCCTAACAATCCACCTCTGTCACTTATCAAGTCCATGACACCAAATACCAGCAGCCCCAGTGCCTATAGAAAGTCTACACCCTCTTTCAAATTTTTCACCTTTTGTTGCCTTATAGCCTGGAATTAAATTTCATTAAATCAGACTTTTTCCACCTTTATTTACACATCGTAACCCACAACACCCAAGTGAAAAACAAATTCGACAAATTTCAGAAAATTAATTAAAAATACAAAACTACAATATCTTGGTTGGATAAGTGTCCACCCCCCTGAGTTAATACTTGGTGGAAGGACCTTTGCCAGCAATTACTGCTGTGAGTCTGTTGGGATAGGTCCCCACCAACTTTGTACACCTTGAATGGGAAATATTTGCCCATTCTTCAGTACAAAACTGTTCAAGCTCAGTCAAGTTGTGTGGGGGAGCGTTGATAGACAGCAATCTTCAAGTCATGCCACAGATTTTTGATTGGATTAAAGTCGGGGCTGTGACTGGGCCACTCAACGATATTCATCTTTTTGTTCCTTAGCCACTCCAGTGTAGCTTTGGCTGTGTGCTTCGGGTTGTTGTCATGCTGAAAGGTGAACTTCCGTCCTAATTTCAGCTTTTTTGCAGAGGGCAGCAGGTTTTCCTCTGGGATGTTTCTGTATTTTGCTTCATCCACTTTTTTTTGCTTCAAACATGGGTGGTGACAAGGAATTATTTTTCCATGTTGACCTGCATTCCTCTATTAAATCTGCACAGGATTAATCGGAGCTGTTGAAAGGGAAGTACAGTGGCCTTCTATCCTGACAAGTGTCCCAGTCCCTGTTAATGAGAAACATCCTCATCACATGATGCTGCCAGCATTTAGGCCAAAAAGTTTCATCTTGGTTTTGTCAGACCA
>CM068960.1:43498049-43519718 GCA_035128595.1 Eptatretus atami | reverse complement strand
CATCTTCTTCTTGTGGACTTTTTTGTTTCACAGCCTACCGTTTTCATTGAAACTTCCTGAAACTTGGCATATATATGTAAAAAATACCCTGCGCAGACAGTAACCATCACCGATTTTGAAAATTCCTCCGAAAAAAAAGTTATGACGTCAAAATATCTCCGCTAATGGAAATCGCCTAAAAAATTATCTCCGAACTAGGCAAGCTTTTTGAATTCTGTTTGCGGGAATCGAACAGGGCATTAGCAGAGATGAATTGCCGCAAATATGATACATCACTATGACGTCATATCAATTTTTATGACGTCATTCCATTTTTTGACATTTTTTGTTTCACAACCCAGATTTTCATCGGATCTTCGTGAAACTTGCCATGTATATGCAGAAAGCCCACGCGCAGGCAGTAACCATCTCCGATTTTGGAAATTCTTCCTAGAAAAAAAGTTGACGTCATAAAATCGCCGCTAATGAGAATCGCCTACACCATTATCTCCGAAACTAGGCAAGCTGTTTGAATTTGTTTTGCGGGAATCAAGCCGGGCATTAGCACAGATAATTTATCGCAAACCTGATACATCACAATGACGTCATATTCGTTTTTATGACGTCATCATTAAGAGGACGAGGATCTTAGCTCATTTGAGCTTGTTATACTTGGAAGCTGGTGGGTTACGATGTGTAAATAAAGGTGGAAAAAGTCTGATTTAATACAATTTAATTCCAGGCTATAAGGCAGCAAAAGGTGAAAATTTTGTACGGGGGTGAAACTCTATAGGCACTGTACTGGATAACGCTAAAAGTACAAAATCTTGAAAGCACACATTTTACTCCTGTATATCCAAAATATCTTACTTTTTTACATCGTACAAAGCCTAAAATATTCAACCACCCAAATAATGTACCTCAAAACCTTGAAAGATTATGCAGTGACCTATTTGCAGACAGGAGCATCTGCTGAACCAGCTTCTTCCCTCCTCAGATTGACTTTGTCAAGCTTTAGCATCCAGCAGCCAGCTCATGAAAGAGGTCAATGCAAAATGGAAGAAAGGATTATACACCGTGACAGAGATAGAGAAAGGTTAGCAAAGTATCTGGGTTGTTATCCAGAGGAAAACAGCTCTTTATGTTGAGAATAAAAACAATGGGAGAGTTTGTTTGTTTATCTCAGAGATTTTGAAGAAGTAATAGTGAGCAACCATCTTTAACACTTAAACAATAGAGCAGGAGTGCTTCAAAAAGCACAAAAGCCAATAGGGGGAAAAAAGAAAGAGTAACAGTGAGCAGGTACACAACACAGCTGGACCTAAGCCGTGTGCCTGCTCACTGTTACTCTTTCTTCCCCACCCCCCATTTGCTTTTGTGCTTTTGAATTGAACTTGGCCCAATAAATCATACAACTCGGTAGATCAAGTTGGCAGGGAGTCGATCATGGTCTATTATTTTGTCTTCTTGAGCATTGACGAACGTTTCAAGAACAATGTAGGTTCACAACAAAAATATTTATTTCTGACTTAAAGACCGAACCTATCCACAGTTCTATAGTGCGACTTTTGTTTGTTTTTTTTGCAACATATCCTGGGAAATTCCTATTTTAGCTCAATGGAGTACTGTCCTCCACTCTGGGCTGGTGCCCCAGCATTAAATCTGTCTTTCCTGGAGTCAACTGTGGAAGTAAAATCATTAATTCCATCCTGTGAAATATGAGCATGGAAATTTTGATAATAGGAAGCTCTATGGATTACATGACTATTGCAAAGCACTGGTGTTTCTGTGTTAATCACGCTGAAACAAATATTTTTTTCATATTGAGATATGTTATTTGTCCACAAATTATGTACTCATTTCTCTTGATGCCTTTAAACAATATAGAAGTGTGAAGTCTGTTGTAAAGCATTGGCTGAGGTCACTTTATCACCATATAAGGAATGGTTTGCCAGGAAATATCATCTGCAAAGGCACTGAGATAGAGTTGAGATAGACTTCAATTGTCTGCAGGATAATTATTTATCAGGTCTCTCACAATACAAGGTCAGGGCTCATTACATTTGCAATTGAGTGAGTCAATACTGACAGGCCATGAGTAAATGGAATAGAATCTTTGTTCACTATACTGTGGTCTTGTTAATCTCCTATAAACTGTGATGTATCTTTGAAAACCTTAGGATCACTGATTAATTGCATTTCTCGATGTTGAGAAACGTGCTCTACTGAGTGCACCAGTAAAATGCTCAACACATACTTAGCATTCAAAGCGAATATTTCAAACCAGATGACTTTCAAACCATATGATTATAATAATAACGAATATATAATCCCCATACTGGCCCAAGTACATCTGGGCCTGGTAAGGGATCTTGTTGTTTGTCCATGCTTATGCCTTAGTTATTTTATAACTTGGTTTACACAGTTCTTCAGCTAAAATGTAGGGTCGGTAGGTCGAAATATAAATAATAATATAATTTAAATTTTTAGAAATTATATATTTTTTATGATTTTTTTTCGGATGTTCCATGGAAAAGAAAAGGGTAGGTGGGGGGGGGGGGAATAATATAAATCCCGGACCAGGAGGATCTAAGAAAACATTGAAGATGGAAGACCATTCAAATGCAGGATGCCATTGTTCACTGTATCATCTGTTGTGAAAAACAATAAAGAAGGATTAAAACTTGTTTTTACAATATAGTCTGGCATGTTTTTCTTATAGAAACCTGTTGGATCATCAAAACAATGGAAACAATGCTGAGAAAATTACTGTCCAAGTCATAGATGTGTGCGTGCACACCAGTGCATTGTGCTGGATATGGTTAAAAAGGTGTCTACATGGAGTCAACACGCTCAAAACGGTCAATCAGAGCCATAACCAGCTCTTACTTTTCAGCTGGCATCTGATCGTACGTCTCCCATCCCCATGAGCACACCAAAGGCTGATTTCTGGTTCATTGAAGGCTGAATATCAGCATCTCGCAGGGAAACTTTGACGTACTTGGCACCGAAATCTTTCAATACGAACAGCGGTGTTCAACTTTCGACGGAAACAAAATCGGCACGATCGAGAGTAGCCTGCGAATCATCCCTGCTGCTGCACTGAATTGATGCAATCATTCGGCCAGAATATTCGTCGTCAAGATGTTGTGTGATTAAATGACCAACACAGTCACTCGATTTTATACCTCTGACATACTTCTTAACAATCACTTTCGCCCCAGAAACCACAGTCAATCTGAACCACGCTGGCCACTGCTCAGACGCCATGACCGAGACTACTGCGCAGTTTGGTTAAAGGGGACTCGGCATTTTGGTGCGCGCACTAAATTATATTTTGAAAATAAATGCCGACGTTTACATTTCGGGTTTTGAAACTTTTGCACCTTCGTGGAAAATTTATAAATATAAAAGGCTAAAAATGTGTTTTATATTTATATTTCATTTTGGCAAATATACCGTCGGCAGATGGATAAACCAAGTTATAAAATAACTAAGGCCTTAGTTAAAGGAAATATGTACCCATCTGCTATGTTTGTTACTCTCAAATATACTTTATAATGGATCATTGCATACTGAAGGTTGTTTTATAAATGAATAGATATTGTATGTAAGTTAACTATATAACAATATAATCTTCTATCTTTCACTTGGTTGGCAAATTGGGGAGAACTACTTTGGCAGGCACCAGAAAGTCTGGCCCTGAAGACATTGCAGTCTCATTAACTCTGGTTTCCCATTCAATTGTAAAGTTGTATACAAACATTAACTCTGTCTTCACATTGTCCTCTTATCAAAGAGGAGTCTCATCGAACTACTTAGGTCATGGATCTCTCATTATTCTGCAAAGCTGAGCAAAACAGATGCTCCATCTGCATGCTGAGACAAATGCTTATCATTGCCTAATGTAAATGAAAGTTTTCTGTGCATGCATGCCCCTGAAGGAGGACATGCATTCTTTCACATCACTATCTGCTTTAATGATGCACAAGATTGTTTTTGCTTTGCTTAAAGGACCTCATGTGAAAACAAAGCTTTCTTGTAGTCTGGTATTGATTAACCAAGTACCCTGTGATGTTCTGACCCCTCCTAATTTTCCAATTGCATAAAAGGCCATGCATTCTAACTCGGAGGCAGAGATCTGCTTGGACTCTTGAGACAAGCAATTCTTTCCACATATATGTGTTTTTGTATAATAAACGATCTGTTAGATTATAAAGGGTTTTCTCTTTTGTGGAAATCTCCACTACACATCTAAATCTCTCAACATTACAGGCATCTCCCGCACTGAAACCGAAGAGTAATACCTGTTGCTCTAACATCACAGACAGGTCAGTGTCCTCTGTTTTTTACTGCCACTCCTTTACATTCTGGTTTCCTATTTTCTCTCAGACATACAACCCTCCAAAGCTCATACATGATGCACACATTTTTCCAATTTCTCCCTTATGCTTAAACTCTCAAAATGCAGACTGACAGCAATTCTCCACTCCCTTGTTACCCTCACCAGAGGATAGCAAGCTGATGCTCACGGACTATACAGGTAATAAATCTCATCTGAGTCTCTCAGCAACTGCTTGTTGCACACAAAGTCTTACACACTAAGTAGAATGGAAAAGAAGAGGCCACAAGAGAGGATTAATGGTTCCGGTGTGAGAGTGTGATTGGATGCTCCTCAATGATTCTCTTCAGTGAGCAGGACGTAATAGAGCAGATCTCACAACCTAAGTTTTAGACTTCTGGCTGTGCTGTGTGATGTACTTGGCTGGCGGAGGTCGGGTCTGGGGCGTTGTCCTTGAGGCTTAACAGCCAAGGTTTTCTTTGATGTTGCAACTGGAAATAAAGGTAAATGGACTGCACTTCTACCATGTGCTGAGGTCTTTTTCTCTGTGTTACACTAATGGAACACACCCCTGGCATGAGATGTTGATGAGAAGCGCAGATGGAGAGCCACGATTTGGCTTTCTGTTTCCAGTGGTTCATCACATATAGTACTTATCCTGCCTCACAGTGATGTCAAAGAAGATCGTATCATCTCACAAGGTCACAAGAACAAGACGATTTCCAAGGGTACTTGTCAAATGAGGTCACCCTACCTGCTCTTCTCACATGCAAAAACAACTTCTTCTGCAAACCCCGATGTTTGATCCACTGACACATCTCATCAGAAAGGGCAAAAAGGCCTGCAAGGAATACAATGCTGAGCAGTCACATGAAGTCAATCAGGCCCTGGCCATGTCAGGTTGACTGATCTCTGCTCGTTTGGTGCTTTTCGATCATTGAGATGATTCTATAATATCTCCGCTGCTGAAGGTGGATGGAGGTTATGGTTTCACCCCTGTATGTCTGTTTGTCTGTCTGTGAGCAGGAGAATATATCTCAATAAGTTATAGAGTGATTTGGATGAAATTTTGTGGACAGGTTTGGTAAGTGACGAGAAATAATTGATTAGATTTTGCTGAAGATCCAGATCCGTATACTAGAATTTTTAAAGTGATTCTTCACCATTGAGAGATAGGGCCAAAAACGATAAATAGCACGACATCTCAAAAACTTGGTGCCAGTCATCGCGGTCTTCGTGTCCGAGAGACAGCTAATGGAGGAGGAACAGCACAGACATGGCAGAGAACAGCACCAAATCGTCTCAAATCTACGGGGGTGGTCGTTCTTACAAACCTCATGGCTGTCTTGTGGTGGGTGCCCGATGAACTGAGTGTCCTAATAAAGACCTGAACAGGCTTTTGGCACCTCCATGTTATGTTAGTGATATCAGCCAAAGTTGCGTCCATCCATGGGTGCACACAACATTGGGTTACTTTCGGTTCGCGATGGCCACCGCCATTTTAACATGATGAAAAGAACACCTTTGCAATGATTTGAACGCCACTGGTGGCTGTTTGGAATTTTTGTTGTGTACTATGGCACTATGTTATGACAAACTATTGTAGCCCTATTTACACACAGCACTTACTCTCTTCAGCAGGGAACATATCCTGAGAGTTATATGAAAATAGGATGGTACTGATATTCTATTACACAGAAGGAATTCATTTCAGGAACTCTGATATCACCAACATAACTCATCGTGGATTTTTTTTTTTTTACCAACCGGCAATACATGTTCGCGAGCATACTCAAAGTATGGCAATGACTCATGGGATCGTCAATCCAAATAGATGCTAGATGGGTATAAAGACACTTTTCTAGGCCAATTGCATTCAATTTCACCTCATAACCAATGTTTAGCATTGTTACTAAGATTTTGCAGGTATTTGAACGACATTTGGATGGACTGCTGGCGGTGGCCATTAAAAATGGTGACAGCTGCTACTAACAGGAAGTAAGCCAAAGTTGCGTCCCTCCGTAGCGGCTGCTAACGCAATCAGTTTGTTTGGGGAAGTTGTCACAAGAGAATCGAGTAAAACTGAAAACGACGGCCCAGACAACATTTGTTTTCAGAACCATGATAGAACTGTTTATATTGCAGACCGCCATGTTGTTAAGCAGTGCCGAGCGCTCTTTAAAGCAAGTAAACCGCTTGCTAATGGGACACGTCCTTTGGGCTGGTGCCCTCTCATATCCTCAAACACTTCTTCGCTACATCGGGCTCATAAAAAAAAAAAAATCACCTGTGGGGGACTGACCGTTTCTCCCCAAGCAGGTGGGGGTGACCTTACTGTCGTCATAATGCAAACTAAACACAGTGGGTTAGAGAGTTTCTTCTTCTTCATTTTTTCCTTAATCAATCAATTAATTAATTAATAAAAAAGTCCAGTCCAGTAATAACAATTAAAACGTTTGTTTAAATATATTAATTGTACTTGCATATACAGCATACCATAACATCTTCCACCTCCTCACAGTGAAATTATATCCATATAACCAACAGATGTATTTATTGTGATCTTGGTGTCGTACAAGCAAGATGGGCCGAATGGCCTCCTCCTCCTGCGTCAAAGTTCCTCCTTCCTTAATCCTTGTTATATTTATACCGATACATTTTCGAGGTGTATAATCGCTTTATTGTTTAGCTCGGATGGTACAGTACCTTATTTTTTTTATTTTAATATAAATTCCATTCTCCGTTGAAGTTGTTTTTGGTTCAAGACTTCAAGATTCCTATGAAGCATGAGATCCGCATGTATCGAACGCTTCCAAGAAATCGGTGAACGAACAAAATGGATAAATATTATGAAGAAGAAGAAGTTCATGGAGGAAGACGTGGAATGAACTACTGTATATACTGCAGTGTGCACAGTGCCATAGATGTCTTTTGAGGACGAGTTTCCAATGACGTCACTTCCGTGTGAGTCTTTGCTCCGCAAGTCCGCAGGTGTGACGACACGGACAACTCGTCAATAGGGAAGAAAGGTTTACTGGGTCTCCTGTTTCTTCTGATTTTAACTGCCTTCCCATGTCACCCCATCATCTTTCTGCCCGCTTCTTGGGGTTAGTACATAGTAAAGCAAGTGCGTGCGTTGGGGTTGCGTTAAAGTGCCCCCCCTCTCCTACTAGGCCTTTCTTAAGGCTCGGCTAGGCCAAAGCGTTTCGATTTGATTGTCAACTCGTATCCTTACCATGAATTTCTGATAAATCTTTGAACACGAATCGTTGAGTTTTGCAATGGGTATTCCACACCATTTTTACACTGTACACGTTTTCGCACTGTACTCATTTCGGCATCGGCATTCCTCGACGAGTCTTACGTCATTCGTTTGATTGATTGTTTTACTTTTGTGATTTAATTTTTTTAAACTTTTTAAACTACTGAAATATGGAGTTCAGTGATCTGTTCACGTCCCAAGCAGCTAGCTAGCGCTTGCCAAGCCAGCCGTTCCTTGACGGTTTCGAATGGAGTGATTGCTTAAGCCGCTTGGCGAGCGCTCGACAAGAAACTTGGTAACTGAACACACCCCTGGAGACGTCTGAAAATGTTGATCAAACCGATCTCTGACTACATCATCTGATATTGGTGAATTGTTATTAATGGTAATAGGAAGAATAAAACAAGCCGGTAGGCGACATGGGTGGTCGCTACATAATTGCATACGAGTCATAGAGTTTTTGACGGATCGGGCTGAAATTTTTTGACAAAGAGGTTGATTATAGTGCGCATAAAATCGCGGAAGCCGATTTTTGATTTTGAAAATATTTTTCTAATTTTTATCAAAAATTTCAAAGTCCCGTTGCTTGGCAACGGTGACGTCCATAGCAACGGTGCTGAAAAGCATACAACTAGATCCTGGTATGAACCTACCAGTCAAGTTTCATCAAAATCGGTTGACTCCTCTGGCCTCCAGAGCTGTCCATTACATACAAACAGACAGACGGAAAACCTGAGAATAACGGTAGTCTAGCGACCACCCAATAATAGATGTTTCAACACTAATTTAATTTAATATTTCATTCCCACCTGGATATCTCATTGAGAATGTTTCCTGCTTTTGGTGTTTGGCTCGATGAATTGCAGATTGGTTCTTTTTTTGTGTGATTTTTCTCAAAGTGTGGAGTAATTTCGATTTATGACTTGTATACCACTCGTTGCTTCACTCACGGGTATACCAAGTATCGGAGGGAGAGGGACAGGCAGGAGAAGGAGGTATGTCTGTGTCTGTGTCTGTCTGTCAATATCAGAATCCTTACTATAATTCACGGACCTTTGTTTCTTGCAAAATCGAAGATTTGCAAGTATATTGGTCGTTTGACTATTAGTCTGTCTGTCTATCGTCTGCAGGTCACAATTCTAAACTGATTCTTATGAAACTTTACCAAGTTGTAGAGGTAGTCACAACTACCTATTGATTTTGAGGTCAAATTTCAAACTATCATCGTTTTTCATCCGATTGATGACTTGAAAGTCGAAAAGTATTTGCATTCTTGGGGTTAGGCTTATTGAATTGGGAAACCAGCTAATTTTGAGGTCAAAAGGTCAAACTTCTAAAATCATCAAATTTTATCTGAAGAATCGTCAATTTTTATCCCCCGCCGCGTGGCGGAAGGGGGATATTGTTGTCACCCAGGTCGTCCGTCCGTCCGGCTGTTCGTCCGTCCGGCTGGCTGGCATGGCGTCAACATTTATAGCTGTGAGTGCGATAACTCATAAACTGTTCGCCATATCGATTTGAAATTTGAGTCACACATGTACCACCTGAAAAGGAAGAACCCTATTGATTTTGGGCGTGGCCGGATCCAAGATGGCAGACTGGGGCGGCCATCTTGAAAAAAAATGTTTTTTGTAATAAATGGAAAACCGCTTATCTGATTTCAATTATTTTTGGTTACTACGTTCCTCACCCCTGGGGAACTTTTTCCAACATGGTTTCGGCCCGCTCGGACATCCAATATGGCCGCCAGGCAGCCATGTTGAAAAAAAAATGACATCGCGATATAGGCTCTAATTTTTTTCTTTTCTGATGAAACTTGCTGGAAATGTAGGTAACGGAACGAAGTAGGTTGCTATTGAATTTCGGCCATGTCGAACATCAAATATGGCCACCAGGCAGCCATCTTGAAAAATGACATTATCGCGAAATAGGCCCTAAATTTTTCAATGGCGGGGGATTCCCCATCTCTGATGGGTATGTTTATTTCATTGACCTAAGCTTTGATGAAATGGACAATTTGATGCTACCATGGCAACTTATTTGGGGGGAGGGGTGGTGAATTTTGAAAGCATCATGCTAAGCACGTGTATCTTGTTACTTGGCAAAAATTTGGTCTGTAGCGTTTGTCTGTCTGTCTGTCTGTTTGTCACACTATTTTTGGCCACAGTTTTCAAGCAATCGTTTGAGGAGGATTTGCATATCAGGTCACTGAATTCAACTTCCAATTATTAAGGTCAACATCGACCAAGTTTCTGAAATCCTCAATTTTCATCCGATTGACTTGAAATTTGAACAGGATTTTCATTAAAATGACCATCATGTGTCACGTGGTCTGGCAGGCATATTGGATCTAAGGGAAAATCTTTGAAAATCTTCCTAGGAGAAACCGCTTAACCGATCAATGCAAAATTTAACTAATTGATCAACTACCCATGGGAAATATGGTTTGATAAAGATGATGTCGTCGCTCATGTGGTCTGGCAGCCATATTGGATCAAAGAAAAAAAACCTTATAAAACAAAAGAGTTGGCTCACACCAAGTACTTCTCAAGACTGCGTGGGGTGTGTATTCTATGAATACCATCTAGTTCTTTTTTTCTTTTAAATTTTCAGGAGTGATTAAGGCAGCTGTCAGTTGCCTATACACCACCCAAATATAAAAGGTATGTGCCATGTGCTGCTGCATGCTTGGAACACAATTGCCAACTGGAAGTAGCGTTGGTATCCCAGGTGACTGAACTGCAAATGTAATACCTCGTCGTTCACTTCGCCTTACCTTGTCGTTCAGTCTGCACTGCCGCATGGTAAAAAGATTTGTGAACACCGTTGGGCCGCACCTCAGGTCTCTCCTCCTTCATGTGCAGCACAAGGCTGAGAGTAGCATCATTGGCTGAGGGCGTGGCTATGCCACTGATGCAATGCCTCTGTTACCAGTACACTGGTATTCGTTTTGTCGATCTCAGAAGGATGACAGGCTGAGTCAACCCCACCTGGTGTTCATTCAATGGCATGGCAGGCGCTTCAACTAAAGACTCGAGGATCTTAAGCCAGCCAATACCAGGCCTCACAGGTCTCTCTCAAAATACCACCCGTCGCTTTGCTGATGGGAATACGGCGGGGTGGAACGAGGAGGATGGGGGAGCGAGGTCGGGAGGGGGAATTGTGAAGGGGACGTTCTCGACTTGTATTTGGTATGTGGGACTTGGGGGAAGGAGGGTGGGGTAGGGTGCGAGAATTCTCAACTGAGCTTGGTAGGGTGACTTGAGGGGAAGGGGGGGGGGAGGAGAGGGAGGGTTGCCTATAGTTACCTTACTCACTTACACGTCATGGATGCTAAGGAGGCTTTAAAGCGAGAAGAGGATTGAGAGAGGGGTGGGGGGAGGGTTAACTCCTACAGTTTCATAGGCAGGTTGATTCATAAATTTGTTTGCCGCCCTCCTTGTGTACTGTGTACTGGCAATCATGGAATTGAAAGTCTTTGAGGCTGTAATTATTTTTCCTATTAAGTGACGTCTTTCATCGAAGAACAGAGAGCTATAGCGATACCCCCGGCGTGAGCTTCAGCGTGAGCGTGAAAATGTTAAAGTTTTTGGTGCAAGTTATTTCCTTTCTAATGTTTTTATCTACCACACTATTTTTACTGATTACAATATACAAATACATATATTGCTTTAAATTATTTGGATCAGACTTCACTGCAATGCTTTATAAAAAATATTATTAGACTAGTCTTTTAAAAACTATAAATGTATAAACAGGCGAGTATTGGGTGGCTTTGACACCAACTCTCTGGTTTATAAAGCATTGCAGTGAAGTCTGATACAAATAATTTTAAAGCAATATATGTATTTGTATATTGTAATCAGTAAAAAATAGTGTCGTATTTGAGTAAATCAGTATATTGTAATCAGTAAAAAATAGTGTCGTAATAAAAACATTAGAAAGGAAATAACTTGCACAAAAACTTTACCATTTTCGCTCCTCACGCCCACGCTCACGCCGGGGGTATCGCTATAGCTCTCTGTTCTTCGAACAGGCGAGTTAAAGACTGGTGTAAAATGAGGAGGAGGAGGATAGACTTGCTTAAAGTAAATACGCTAAGTTTCAAGAATCACCGATTTTGTTAAATTTTCAGATTTCACTCCCCATTTCGCAATTAATTATTCATGAGCCCCGATCCTCAAATCCGAAGACAGATTTTGATTATATATTTTAATTTGTCCGTGAGAGGTCAAGGGCCGGCGAGGTGACAGCAGGCTGACCAAGATGGCATGCTGCCATCTTGGTAAGGCTTATTGTGTTTTTGCTTTTTATGATGAACACTCGTTAATTATCTTCAAAAGGGCTGTTTAAATTAACCCAAAAACCCAGTTTTCATTCACGCACTCCGTTGGAGTTCCCTGAGTATACCTGCAAAGTTTCTGGCCACTCGGTTTCATGGTTTTGGAGTTATGGAGGAGCCAGACACACACACACACAGACACACACACAGACACACACACACAGACACACACACAGACACACACACAGACACACACACAGACACACACACACACGACACACACACAGACACACACACAGACACACACACGACACACACACAGACACACACACAGACACACACACAGACACACACAGACACACACCACAGAACCAGACACACAGACACAGACACACACACAGACACACACAGACACACACAGACACACCACAGACACACACAGACACACACACAGACACACACACAGCACACACACAGACACACACAGACACACACACACAGACACACACAGACACACACACACAGACACACAACACACACAGACACACACACACACAGACACACACACACACCACACACACACCAGACCACACACACACACACAGAACACACACACACACACAACACAACACCACACACAACACACACACACACACACACACAAGACAACACACACACAGACACACACACACACACCAGACACAGACACACACACACACACAACACACAGACACACACACACAGACACACCACACAGACACACACACACAGACACACACACACAGACACACAGACACACACACAGACACACACACAGACACACACACACAGACACACACACACAGACACACCACACAGACACACGCACACAGACACCACACACAGACAGACACACACACACAGAAGACACACACACACAGCAGACCACACACACACAGACAGAACACACACACAGACAGACACACACACAGACCACAGACACACAGACACACAGACACACAGAACACAGACACACAGACACACAGACACACAGACACACAGCACAGACACACAGACACACAGACACACACAGACACACACGACAGACACACAGACACACACACAGACACAGACACAGACACAGACACAGAACACAGACACAGACACACACACACACAGACACACACACAGACACACACACACACAGACAGACACAGACACACGCGAGACACTGCTAAAAATACTTTCTTCAGCATGATCAATACAGAAACACCAATGCTTTGCGATAGTCATGTGATCCACAGAGCTTTCTGTACCTTATGTGTCCATAAATTGTTGGTGTTGCATATTATTCACATTTCACAAGATAGGATTAATTATATTTTTATTTCCACACTAACACAACAAAATATGAAAAAGTTAAACGGTGTGAATACTTTTATGCAAACTGTAAGTTAATAACCCATAAATCCCTTTGTAACGTTGGCTCAAACTTAACCCATGGCATGCTGGTCCGGAGAGGAGATTCAACTTTTTTCTTAACATACCTTTTGAGGTATTCTTGTCAGCTGTACACCCTCAACTATTCGTTTGACCTGCCTGTCGGATATTGCACTTCACTTGTTAACCTCCGCCATCGAAGATGGATGGAGGTTACTGTTTCACCCCCTTTCTGTTTGTTTGTTTGTTTGTGAACAGTATTACGGAAAAAACTCCTCGACGGATTTCGACGAAACTTGGTGGGGGGTTAGGTCTGGTCAAGGATCATGCCATTACATTTTGGACTTGTCCAAAATCCAATATGGCCGTTATGGCGGCCATTTTGAAAAAATATCTGAATTTTTTTTTTTTACATTTCTACATGTTTTGGGTGATTCCAACCCCCCCCCCAAAAAAATTTAGAGAAAAAAAAATTTTTGCAACTTTTTTTTCACCACATTTCGATTTCTTTTTTTGTGTTTTCTACATGTTTTAAGTGATTTCCAACCCCCCCCCCCCCCCCCAAAAAACAAATTAAGAGAAAAAAAATGTTGCAACTTTTTTTCAACAAAATTTCGATTTTTTTTTTTTGCATTTCTACATGTTATAAGTGATTTCCAAACAAAAAAACATGCCAAAATTATAATTGCGGCTGATTTTGGAACTTCAGGTGGATATACCCACGTAAAATCAATTTCTGTCTCAAGGAATCTAGTTATGACGAATGAATTGAGTATGTAAAAGGGAAAGTTGCAAACTATAACTCTGTGAGCACTGTTGACGTCAAATTGAATGAATAGGATATCAGGTTCACTTGAGTGACCTAGCAGTATTGGCGGCGGAGGTTTTGCACTCTACGAGTGCTCCCCCTCTAGTTACCTTTGTGCCGATGTAGTCGCCGTCCCTGTGGCATTGTCGTTGGAGCGGGCGGTGTGTGATGCCATCGTCATTAGAACGGGTGGCGTGGGTGGCATTGTCATGAGAACGGGTGTGTGGATGGCATTGTCATCAGAACAGGTGATGTGGGGGCATTGTCATCAGAACGGGTGGTGTGGGATGGCATGTCGTTGGAACTGGTGTTGTTCGGTACCTGGCATAACTAATCACAGTTATAAGTGGCGGTTCTAGTTAACCTTCGCCATCGAAGATGGATGGAGGTACTGTTTTCACCCCTTTGTTTGTTTGTTTGTTTGTGACACGTATTACGGAAAAACTCCTCGACAGATTTCGACGAAACTTGGTGGGGGGTTAGGTCTGGTCAAGGATCATGCCATTAGATTTTGGACTTGGTCTAAAATCCAATATGGCCGCTATGGCGGCCAATTTGAAAAATATTTGAATTTTTTTTTTTTGCATTTCTACATGTTTTAAGTGATTTCCAACCCCCCCCCCCCAAAAAAAAAAATTGTTAGAGAAAAAAAAAATTTTTGCAACTTTTTTTCAACAAAATTTCGATTTCTTTTTTTTTGCATTTCTACATGTTTTAAGTGATTTCCAACCCCCCCCCCCCCAAAAAAATTGTTAGAAAAAAAAATTTGCAAATTTTTTTAAACAAAATTCAAATTTTTTTTTGCATTTCTACATGTTAATGATGTTTCCAACAAAAAAAAACATGCCAAAATTATAATTGCGGCTGATTTTGGAACTTCAGGTAGATATACCCACGTAAAATCAATTTCTGTCTCAAGGAATCTAGTTATGACGAATGAATTGAGTATGTAAAAGTTAAAAGTAAAAGGGAAAGTTGCAAACTATAACTCTGTGAACACTGTTGACCGTCAAATTGAATGAATAGGATATCAGGTTCACTTGAGTGACCTAGCAGTATTGCGGCGGAGGTTTTTGCACTCTAACCGAGTGCTCCCCTCTAGTTGATATTGTTTTGCTTATGTTAGACATTATGGGTACTAAATGTTCATTATCAAATTACCCTTCTACGTCCTGGTGTTTGTTGTTTTCAGCCTTAAAACAACACCAAGGCACATCCTTGTCAGTAGGATAATATACTGATTTGGCTCACTTTTCCCCATGTAAGTGAATGGGGGATTTTCAGCGATTCATTTTTTTTTTCCTAAAAAATAAACCCTTTTTAGCCCAGGTATATTTATTTGTCTCCCCTTTTAACTTGGGGCACTCTTTTCAAATAACCAATGCAATAAGATAAAGATTTGTTCAAGTAGTCAAGTAGAAAGGGTGAATATACTGTGATTTGTTAAAGGTGATTCTAAAGAAATATCTGACCATGTAAGCCTCGGGGCACTCTTTTCAAATAACCAATGCATATTGTTAGCTCACTCATTGAACCTATAAAGATTTGTTCATTCTCAAATTCCTTCAATAGTTTAATTTTCTTTTGCACAATAATCCCCATAAAAACATTTGAATCTTTATATTTTTCAAGATACCCCTTTTGTGTCATGAAATGATAAACTTCTCTCATTGATCTCATCTGACACCCCCTGAGTTGCATATCATTTTGAGATTGTAGTAAATTATTTTTCCATTGTTCAATTGATAACCATACAAAGTTTTCAGTCCATTCAAGGATATTTATTATTTCTTTAATCCTCTAATTATTGGTTTTTAAATTGATTCGCTTATTTGTTTTATTTACCTTTGTTTAGTTATTTTTTCAATAAGACTTATTTGATATTTTTCACATTCATTATGTTTTCGCATTTAATACCAAGACTGACATGTTTCTTCACTCTTTAGTTTGATTAATACTTGGTTTAACCATTTTATATTGTGAAAAACGCGGCGGTAGCCCTTAAAAACCTAACCATCTTCCCATCGTTAAAACTTGTGTCCATATGGAACAAAATCTATTCTATCACTCTATCATACAATATCCATATGGAACACAATCTATTCCATTCTAAATAAATATCTTTAATAATCAAAGGCTCCTAATGCGTTTTATTTACTTCTTCACTAATATCTTATGTTTATAACTTCTTATTGTATTCATTTTCCTATATTCTCTTTCTTAATTCATCAAACAATTATAAATAATTTCTAAAATTATTGATTTCTTTATTACATATTCTTTACTCCTTAAACCTTTTTATCAATCTGATCACCATACTTATAAGCATATGCTTTGCTCTCAATCCAATAAACTCACTCATTACTTTTTCCACCCAACTCATCCTTAAACTTACCAATAACCTTCATTCTTTTTTGAAAATAACTCTCTCTTCTTTACTAAAATTACTTGTATCATATACTCCAATATTTTTTCTTCATATCTCTATAAACATCATCAGTTTTATATCTAGAATAAAACTATCAGTGTCCATATACAACAATAAAACATTTTCACCATACTCTTTCTTTAAGTCATTATACAAATAATCATACATCAATATCTTGATAAATCAAGAACTGCTGTTCCAAATATAAATTGGTTTATCCATGACAATACTTCTTTTTCAATAGAATAGCAGAAAAGTTCCTCTGAAAAAACCTCTTCCTCTCCTCAAAACTTGTTTATTTATCAATCTAGAAGCCTTCTTTTCCAAGATGTTGCGAATGTAATGTTTTGTCTGTTTCTAACATTTTCCATGTCTTTCCAAATACGAGCGTTATTCATTAATTTATAAGATACCCTTCAATTTTACTTTTGTATTTGCTCTCATATCTGTATTGAATTTAATATACTTTTCCATCCAAGGACTTTGTTTAAATTTTAAACTCTATGAATTTTAGCTACTCCAACCCCAGCAATAAATATTGTTCAATTCCTTTGATGCAAAACATATCCACTCTTTATCATAGAATGTTAATAACTTTTCTGTTGATTTACCTTTAATATTAAAACGTTATGATAATCACTTAACATTCTTTCTTTGGGTTCTCTCACAATGCAAAGGAAGGTTTATGCTTATTATGAAGCACTCAGGTACCAAACTCAAAATCAACTTCAAAATAATAACCTTCTTCTTCCTCATCTCAATTCTCTCTTGAGAAGAATACCAATATTCATCAAAGCCTTTTCATAATCTTTCTCTTTCCACCCACTCTAATTTACCAATAACCGGCAGAGAATTGAGCACCATTGCCCATCCAATACAACCTTTATTCAAGCATACAAATACATCAAATAATGTGATCGCTATATACATGAGATATCCCTTATTGTCGGTTTCCGGCTGTCTGTCTGTGTGTATGTGTGTCTGCAACGCGAGGCCTATCACAGCACGAACCAGCGAACAGATTTCGATGAACTTTGCCAAGAGGTGGAATATATATACTGGATGTGCGCATTTGAATTTCGTTGCCTAGCCACCACACCCGTTACTGGGATGGCGCCCCGAAAAACCCGTGTACACAGTATTTTTCAATACTTGTCTTTCACGTTTTGAGATGTAGAGAAGAAACGAAGACTTCGGAATTAAAAACACTTTCGAGATATTTAGAAAATTTTACTCGAGCCGATTTTTGATTGAGGTTTTATTTTTTCAAATGGTAGCCTTCAAAAATCGGGTGTCTATTTACCGTCATTTTAAGGTGTGTAATAACAGTGTTTGTAGAAACTACAAACGTCCGTTCCACCTTCGATTCTCTCCTCGATCCAAACGTTATTGACCAAAGTGAAAAGGATCCAAATAAATGGAATCACCGCATTTCTGTCTTTGTGGATTCTAATAATATAATATGCTTATTTATTTAACCGAAAACGATTCCACGATCCACACACCACCTTTAATTATTTATTTATTTACCGAAACCAATTCCACGATCCACACCACCTTTAATTATTTATTTTATTTACAGAAACAATTCCACGACCCACACACCACCTTCAATTATTTATTTATTTACTGAAAACGATTCCAACGACCCACACACCACCTCCAATTTATTATTTATCTGAAAACGATTCCCACACCACACACCACCTCCAATTATTTTTTCTTTACCGAAAACGATTCCACGACCCACACGCCACCTTTAATTATTTATTTATTACCGAAAATGATTCCACGACCCACACACCACCTCCAATTATTTATTATTTAAAGTGGGAGTGGCGTAGGAAAGTGGGCATGGCTTATGAAAAATATTGTTGGCTCAGGAGGTGTGGTCAAACAAAGAGCATTGAGAGAAGTTTATCGTGTGTGTGTGTGTGTGTGTGTGTGTGCGCAACGCGAGGCTTCCACAGCACAAACCACAAACGGATTATTTTTCAAATGGTAGTCTTTCAAAAAAGGGTGTCTATTACCGTCATTTTTTATGAGGAGTGCCAGTTGGCAAATACGCAATAGGAAAACATCTTGCCAGGCAGAGGAACAATTGTATGTGAACCAATACGTCTTGGCAATGAATCTTTGTCGGTGGATCGGTCAGAAATGAAAAGCATCGTATCCAGCGCTTCGATCCTAGCGAATCCCTCGTCGCCTACCGCTTGTTACTAATCTTTTCCTTCTCATAATTTGGAAGATATTTTATTATTTGCTTTAGCATATCTTTTTGAACATACTTGTGATATTCCACCTCTCTTAGACTTCCATCATCAAAAGCATATTACATCACTGATTAAAATCTATATCTTGTTTTTGTCATTTCAACATTGCACTCCAAGCTAAACCAGGAGCTGTAAATAGTGGGCAGGATCTAATCCATAACAATTTAATTATGACAGAGTGATCTAAAAGCTTCAAACACATCAGCTAACAATAAAACATCTGTTTTTAGATACAAATCATGATATTCTCCAAGGTTCTTTATCTTAAATATTTCCAAATTTCTTGTGCGTGTTTATATTCCTTATCACTTATCTCTTCTTCATAAAGGTTATTATAGAAACTTTCTGTAGAAGGAAGTTGTGTTTCTTTAAATCTCATAAATGAATCCATATAATCATAAGGATAATCCTTACTTGTAAGAATTTTCCTCTTTACTTTGAATTTCATTCCTTGTTTGAATTTCTTCTCTAGTTAGAATTCCCTCTTTAATCAGAATTTCATCTATAATCAGAATTTCCTCTTTAGTTAGAATTCATTCATTGTCGATTTCTTTATAATTAGAATTTCATCTTCAGTTAGAATTTCTTCATTAATTTCCTCATTAATTAAAATTCCTCTTTACTTTGAATTCTCTCTTTAATCTGAATTTCCTCTTTAGTTAGAATTTCCTCTTTTGGAAAGAATGAATTAAGATTTGGAAAAGAAGCCCGTGGAGCTTAGATTTGATGCTAGGTTGGCTAGTGGTGTTCCCATAAACTTGTAAGAAATCTAGAAACTAATACGAGTTAAAGTTTTGTGAATATCATTTTTGTAATGAAATATATTTTGACTTGTGTTTGTTATGGCAGAAATATTCCCTGGTGTTTTGAAAAGTTCAATTTATAAATAGATGTGTATCATAGTTGGCGCTGTTGTGAAGAAAGACTGGAATAAAAAAGGTAATTTATAATTAAGATTACAACAGGAATGAGCGGGACCTCTATATTTTACCAGTAAGATGACAATGATCCCTAACTTTAGACTCTCCATTTCCTCCTCACAAATATGACAGATATTGTTCTTTCTAAATTCTAATTTTTTTCTTCGTTAATTCCATCGGTTCATTGTTTCTTTCATTAATTTAGTTTAGTCTTATACAATCCTTTTCTAATCGTTTTACAAACTCTTGTGAAGCTTTTTTCCACTATAATGTTCAAGTTTATTATACTTTTCTCCAACAGATGATTGATATAATAACAGAAACCACAAGGAATATGTTTTTGATATTTATTTGTATGTTGATTCTTTTGGATTAGGAGAAGCAGTATTCTCTTTTTAAGGATACATTCAAAATCAGCGTATATCACAAAGGGTGCATGATAGATTTATTATAATCTTCAAAAGAAATCTTTTTCACCAGGTTTAGGCATTGTAAATTACAGCTGATTTATGATTACTACAATATTTTGAATGTTGTTTCTAATCGTTCTTTTGTATGAAATGAATTAAGACATCGCTTACAAGGATATATTTTGTTTTGCTGTTCTGAATACCTGAGAAGAGATTATCTTGATAAAATTATTGATGTATGTATAATGTGAATTCTTTCCAACCTAAAATATAAAAGATCAAATGTGTGTTTCTTCATTTTATATAGTTGTTTGAAATTTTTTAATACCTGAACTTTATTCCTCTCTAGTTAATCCATATACATTAATAAGAAGATTATTCTTTTTCTCAAATTTAGGAATATCTGTTGGTGCATTGGGAATTTAAAATCTTTAATGTCCAAGGTATTCTCATATTCATATATTGTTTTACTCTTTCTGAATTACAATTTAGTGGATGTAAGTGAGCAAGAACAGGCAAGAAAACATTATATTATCAGTTCTTAATATTAACAACTGCCTTCTTTAGTTTTATTTCTTTGGTTAATTCAATATAAGAAGAAGCTTTAAAGAGGGTCTGATTTTAGAATGTGTATATCTAAAAAGATGATTTTTAAATATTAAATCCACTTCCTACCACTGTTTTATCAAACATCCTCCTCTGTCTTGATAGTTCTTTCATAAACCCCACTATTCAGAAAATCTGAAATGATGTTATAAAATGAAGATCTGTTCTCATATAAGGGTTTGTTCTTCATCTTGTCTTTCATAATTCATTTTCACTCCAATATAAAACTTTAAAGTTTTCATTTCTTTTAATGTCTTTTTAATAACTTTTTCAACATCAGGTTTCACTATTTCAATTGATTCAGCTATTGATGATGGACCAGGTGATTTTTCGATATCGCTTTCGTTTTTCGTCTCACGTGACTTCAAAGTTGGCAAAAAATGCGAAAATGACGATTTTCATGCGAAAATGACGATTTCAAAATTCTATCTCCTCCCCCACATTTCTCAAGCGATCTTGAATTTGATTGTGGCATATGAATCTATGGACAAATCTAAATTTTGATCGGAGCCGGATTTTCGATATTCGCTTTCGTTTTCGTCTCACGTGACTTCAAATTTGGCAAAAAATGCGAAAATGACGATTTTCATGCGAAAATGAACGATTTTCAAATCTATCTCCTCCACATTTCTCAGGCGATCTTGAATTTGATTGTGGCATATGAATCTATGGGACAATATCTAAATTTGGTCAGGCCGGATTTTCGATTTCGCTTTCGTTTTCGTGTCACGTGACCTTCAAAGTTGGCAAAAATGCGAAAATGACGATTTTCATGCGCAAATGACGATATTCGAAATCTATCTCTCCTACATTTCTCAAGCGATCTTGAATTTGGATTGTGGCATATAAATCTATGGGACAATATCTAAATTTTGTCGGGCCGGATTTTTCCGATATTCGCTTTCGTTTTCAACGTCACGTGACTTCAAAGTTTCAAAAA
>CM068960.1:43468128-43479188 GCA_035128595.1 Eptatretus atami | reverse complement strand
AAAAGAGAGATGATTCCGCAAAAACTTTAGGACGCTGCTCTTGGACACATTTGTCCTTGTTTATTTTTGAGGTTACAAGTGTGGGTGGGGTCAGGCCAGCTGTTGAACCAAAGGTATTGAGCAGACCGACATACCAACACTTGCTCCATTATGTATATAGATGATAAATAGCTCTTTACAGTCCTTGTGTTCAGTTAATTTCATATTCATACATAAAGTGTAAATGCATGTGATGCTACATATACATTACTCAACAAAAGTCTTTGCTCAGTTTTAATTATCATTTTCTTTTTCTCTAATAAAAAAAACCCTTTCAAAGAAGCTCTGACAGATCTATGCTATTATTTTCTGCTTTATCATTGTTAAACCAGCCTATTTCAGTCAACTGCAGAAACATCCACTGCTAGTTAAATTCCTCATCTTCATAATCCAGAATGGTATCACAACTATACATCTTTTACATTAAATTGATCTCTTAGGTAATGGTATCTGCATGCTTAAAAATGCACCAAAGACAGCATAAAGTAAAACCTAAACAATCCACCACCCAAATTATTCCAAACTGTATCAATGATTGGCAGCAAAGACTCAAATAAACATTCATGGTCATGTTATTTGCAGCCATGTAGAAATGTAAAAATTCCAACCTTTGCCATGCATCATTCACAACATACCATGTGTATGTGGTGCACTTGAACATATATTACACTATCACATTGTATGCTAATTGCACACATTGATCTTATGACATGCTGATGCTCAATGTACAGGTGAATGGAATTGAACAATGGCGTATTCTCCCGATACCATCCATTTCGCATCGGTGCCCGAGAGCTGCTCAGCCTGTCCAGGTTTAAGCCCAACTTGTATGTCGGCTTTCAAGCTCGCAGCTGCTGCAGCGCTAACTGAGTGAGTGATGGCTCTGAAACTGCGTAAACGTACCATGCTAGCAAAAGAGTCGTGTGCTCCACTGCAAATCACCAAGAGCTTTCGTAATGCAAGTCACCCTTGAATAGGATTAGCTGTGCACACTGCAGCTCAGCATAGAGTTCAGGGCTTCTGGTAACCATATCTGCATAGTATGTGGCAGTGTCCAGAAGTCATGATCGTGGTAGGTCCACAAGCCATCCTGAACACGCTTGTGCCATCTAACTCCCAGACGAGAGTCCAGCGGTGGTTGGTGGAACAAAGTGTCTTGATCGTTTTGACAAAATCCTCTTTGGTAATATCAGATAAGAACCATGGCATAGATTTACCGTGGAAGTGGACCTGATCTACAAGATTAGCAGACTGGAGGAACTCGACCAGAACTAGGTCAGTGAAAAGCTCAAAACCTGCATTATCTAGTGCTATGTCCACTAAAACTGGAAGCACTCTCTGGAGACCTTTTCCTTTTATTAAGGACTGACCATACACTCTCCGAATCAAACAAGATATGCGATCTCAGATTCCACAAGGCTGCAAGAGGATCAGCTTTTTGTGCATTGTCCAACCCACCTGAAATGGACAGGTCACATTTGTTTCCCACAAAGACACCTGAAAGTACACCAACACGAACATATCAACACACATGAGCCACAGTATAATCGATGTCCTTTGTGTAGTTATATACAAGTCAAAGTGAAACATAATTTGGAAAAGTGATAACTATGCAATTGGGGTCGAGGACAAATGTAAAGTTCACTAAACAATGCAAAACTCCAGTGTTTAGAATGTCACAAACTACCAATACCTAAAATCTAATTTGCTGGCTTGTGCATTCATTGGAATTTAAACAGAAGTCTTGAGGGAGAGATGTTAAAGGTTTGTTTGAAATAAATAATCCATGTTGATGGAGTAGTTAATATGCAGATTACACAAAATAAGTGCTCAGCAATAAATTCTGACAAGTAGGAAAAAGCAGCAAGGGACCATGTTACAAATCAAGCTCAATTTACTTTGGCACATCTAAGAACTCTCTGAGGAAGCAATCATTTGAAAAGGGCATTCAATTTGCAATTTCTAAAGAGTACCTGTTATTGGTTCACGAGTCAGTAAGTGACCACTATATTTGGTTCACGAGTCAGTAAGTGACCACTATATTTGTTATGGGTGTGTGTCTGTCTGTCTGTCCCGAGCATAGCTCCGTGGGTTTTGATCAGATCTTGATAAAATTAGGGTGCGAGGTTTGTATCATGATCTAGTTGTGTTTTCCGGAGAATGGGTGTGCTGCGCCCATTATGGGTGGAGCCACACCAAAAACATGTGTTTTTAGGGGGTAGCCGGTTTCAAGTTACATCTTCTCCGAGGAGGTTTGTCGAATCTGGCAGGGGTTTCGGTATTTGTTAGCCAATGGCACCTGCATAGCCCCACGGAGCTCGATTTTCATTTTCGTCCAAGGTCAAGGTCACGAACCTAGAAAATGTCAAAAAAATAAATAAATTGGGCATCGAGCTTCTAGGGTTTTCAACTGTTTCAAATGAAAGTTGGTATGCAAGTAGTGCTCTTCGAGTACTACAAGTTTCATCATTTACGTTTTCCCGATTCCCGCCAGTTTGCCCGTGCGTCCCTCGAAGGTCAAAAAAATAAAAAAGGCGAACCGTGTACATTGCTCGTGAACCATCGCCGTCTCCAGACTTGTTGCTATTAAAACCATTAATCTCACACCTACAGTAGAATATTATGGGGATCCAGGAAAAAATAATGTCCGGCTTAATGCTGGCACTGCATTACAGGTTCGTGCACCTTGGCTTATCAATATTCCACAGTCCAGGATATGTCTAGCATTTTCCAGGCCAGTTTAACTACACCTCAACTCTTTTATTCCTCACTTCTCCAATCTATGGAACAACCTTCCACAGGCTGTTCCATATCACTCTATCATCCTGGACTTCAAGCAGGCAGAGCATCACCATCCACTCTTATCATTCCCAATGCAGGACTTTTGAAACGACATATCCTGCCCCAGAATGCACACACACAGGTGCAGAAACCCCAGAAACTGCGATGTTCTGGTTACATAAACTATATGGGGTGTGCGAGATAAGGATTGTTACCTAAAATGGCTCACAAAGCTTTGAAAGAAGACGAAATATACCAGGAAACGTACCTGTGAGAAAAGGGTGTTCCTCAGCCGAACAAAAGAGTGGTTAAACTTTATGAAATAATCCAAAAAGCTGATGGCTTGCAGCCCGTACTGCAAAATCCCGAGGACATGAACTAGTGTAAGGCCCGAAGGTTCATAGACAGGTGCGTTGTACCCAAACCTTCGAACATTACTGCTAATGAGTGGACTTTAAACCTTTCGGGATTACCTCATGTGACATGGCAGGCTTGGTGATATATTTAAAGGAGTCTGCAGCAATTGGAAAGACGATGCTGTCATTCCCAACATTCAGGCAGACTTCCCAGAGGGAGACACCATATCTGGTTTGGTTGCTTCTTAACACAGATGGGAAGGTCACGTCTGGGGCTTGAGCTGTATGGGTTGTAAAGGCCGTTCTATACATATTTTAGGAAGGTTCCGGTGCGACGATAATTTATGCTAGATTTTTGCATTTATTGGTAAAAGGAGAAGCGTCCATCCATGCATGTATTGTATGTATGTATGTATGTATGTAATATCCACTGTCATTCAGTAATTGTATTAACAGGAAAAAGATGCAACTCGACACCTCATCCATGGATATTTTTCATATTTCCTATATTTCCGCGAGTCCGATTTGCATTTAGGAACAGAACTATGGTTAACCATTTTGAAATTTCCCCTTTTTCATCTAAATGCTGAAAATTATGTAAAAAAAGACTATTTGAATTACAGATTTCATGCTAGCAACGGCAGGTTAAAAGTGCCCCACGAGCTGAACTGAGTCACTGGAAATGCATACAGTGCATTCGTGAGCATTCATAAGTCATTTTGAAATTCGTTAGCATTCATAAGTAATTTTAAAAGTCGCGTATTCTGACCCATGATCTTTATTCCCCACATTAACCTTTCCTAACCCACCATTTAATTTGCTTTTTTTGTGTTTCCTCCCCTCCTTCCTCTCTTTTCCTGTGCATTCATTCATTACCTTGATTTTTGTCCCACTGTTAGTTCTACTTTGCTCTTCCATAAGCCTCGCTCTTGTCTATAAAAAAAATGGCATCCCTCCGCTGTGTCTCTCCACCATGCTGTTAGTGAGTTTCCCTCCTTTCCACTGTATTCTTCATGCTCTGTTATGTTCCAGTCTGTTCTGTCTGCTAGCTCTTCCCCGATGGGCATTTCAGAAAAAAAAAAAAAATATCGATGTGCTGTGGGTGAATGGCATAGGTGAAAGTTACTTTTGTTTTCACCATCAGTTGACATTAATGGAACCAAATATGACATATTTGGAACACTGACAGTCCACAGCATGTCAAGGTAAAAAAAAAAACTAGAACGGCACACAATGACATAATAATTATCATGAAAACATTCTACACGAGTAGTCTTTAATGAATGGTATGGTGAAAATTTAGTGTCAATCTGATAAGCGGTTGCAGAGAAAACAAAGAAATTAGCATGGATGGACGCAAGGACAACCCGAAAACATAATGCCTCGGCAACTTCACCAGCGGAGGCATAATTATGGACACAGAATCAAATGTAATATATTACACTCATGAGTATTAACAAAACACTGAAGAAATTCAAATGTTCCTCACAAAGCGATGTTGCAGTCTATGTGCTCTTAAAAGTAGTAATGGCTATGTAAAGCTAACAACAAAAAACTGAAGTTTTATCACCCAGTGGCCCACTTTGCTCTGAACGGGTGACAAAAATAGCTGTCATGGGATCTCATGGAACTCACTTTCTGCAAGTTTTCCATAAATTTTGTTTTCCATGTGGATCTTCACAGACACTTCACACATATTTCATAAATCAAAGCCACATTCGCACACTCAGCAGAATGCTCAATGAGTGTCTTTCTTATCACCAGCCAACCATAGTTTGGAATCACCTCTATCCAGCCAATGATCCTGGAAACTTGATTTCCACATTGTTATGAAAATAGCCTTGTTTTTCCTAATTCAATGACTATCAGACAAACTATTTTGTGAGCGTACCACCAGGAACATTTACTGTCCAATGGCTGCACCCACGACCTTGCATGCATGCAATTCCAGAAAGATTTACCTTCCTTTCATTGATTTTTTAAGAGAAAGGCAAGGGGACATAATTATTGTAGGAAAATCTACAACTACATAATTTTCCTGTGGGATTACGTCCCTTTATTCTTCACAAGGATCTCAATAAAAACCGTTATATTTGGGTGTTCACACTGCAGGAGCATGCTAACTTTTTCAAGAATGAAGCAATCGTTAATGTGAGAGCCAGTGATTTCCCGTTTCAAAACCTGCCTTTTCAGTTTTCAAAAAGACAAATTCCATTTCACAAAATAAATTCGGTTTCGTGTCATCTGAGCTTCTCCGCAGACTCTTTTCAAAAGGAGCAGGCCGCACCTCCTCACTCAGCTAAGTTTTTCCACCCTCATCCTAGTAGCACCACTGGGCAGTGTATTTAACTATCCATCACATATTAGAATAATTTTTCTGTTTCAAGTCAGATTTCATGAATCCGTCTTTTTTTTTGCGATTACGCAACATCATATCCTCTAGAATCTAAGCCATGAAAAAGTAACGACAATTTCCCTTTTTTATTTCCCATGCCTTTCCCAGGTTTCTTTGAGAGAAAAAAAACTGGCAAAAACCAATGCTTTCAATGTCTTGAATTTGAGGTAACAAAATTCAATGCTATTCAAGAATTTTCAGGCCCCATATGGCATCTGGTATTGTCTTGATAGTTTGCATCATGAACCACCAGCGTACGACTGATTCGATCATCAAAGTGGTCATTAATAATAAATGGGAATATTACCTGCAGCAGTTTCATGAAGGTGTCCTTCAGGTCATCCTCTTTTAAATTGCCAATGTTATCAAGGATGTTCCCAACATGATCTGCCAAAGTCATGATTGCCCTCTGCGAGTCCATGAAACTTTTCAGCTTTAGATCAGCAAACACATCAAATTCACACAAGGGTTCACTGTAAAGGCACAGAAACACCGACGGCTTCAAACATTCCACGAAAACGAGAAACCGAAAACTCAGGTCAGGAAATTCAAAATTCAGTATCATCTAACTTACATAAAAAGGTACATGAACACAAAGGAAATGTTTTAATATATTTAAGAAAAAACTATTCAAGTTCATGACGGAATGCATCAGATCAGTAATGCCATCAAGTAAATGAATAACATGAGGATCATTATGTTGAGGCTTTTGGCCATTTACTCCTCACTATCTCATTTGCATGAAGCCAAAGGACGGCTCTCCACATCATGCATAATCAAGATCAACAGGTTCAATCTACAACTTCTACAAAAAGCAACTCAGCACTCGGGGAAAACTAAACCAAACCATCAAATTCCTGTGTGAAGACGAATGGCATTACAACCTTGATTGGTGTTACAAAGATATAGATGAGAAGCATCTCTTACGGTAAAAACTATTATGTTTCTTGTTTCTACATGTTTGCTCCTTGAAGGTTTCCCCTTTTTTCGATATATAGATATACCACCAACACGTTAGCTTTTCCAATCTAGAGCACTTAAGTCTCTTCTCATAGTTTCACGTTTGCCTTCCTGAAATCTAACAGCCTTACTCAACTATCCAGAACTCCAAATCTCAACAGCATCATTTTGTACACCATGTTATGGTCACTTGCCCCCCCCCCTCCAAATGCTCTCCCTCCCACCTATTCTCCACATATTTAACATGAAACGATATCTCAACTTAGAAAAGGGGGTGGGGATTTAACTTTAGCAGGTCAATAATTTGAAGCTTCCAAAAAGCAGACTTACCACTCATGTTAAAAAGATGCCAAGACAGGTCACTGGCTAACAGTATAGTGTGGCAAATGATGCTTTTTTTGAATAAGGCCTATAGGAAGAAAATCATTGACATTTTCTAAAATGGACAAAATGTTTAATTTTGTTTTCTTCCAACAATCCACATAAATTGACAATGTATAGAGTGCAGCAGGTTCACAGTGAAGTCAGCAACATAACTCACCAACGTAAAACAATTTCCTGCACTTTCCTATACATATAGCATTCCACATAAGCCATGGAGATTTGAACCAGCTGGGTTCTTCCCCCGGCTGCAGCTTTGTTCTTTGCCATCCCAAATACTCATTCCAAATCTCACAATCAGAATGACCATCCTCAAGTTGCTGGAGTGGCTTATCCGTCAGCAGTTCACTGCGGAGTTTGGATAATAGTGACACCACTTTCTTCCCGGCCTCACCTCCTTCCTACCAAGACAGCAAAAGGAAAGAAAGCCAAAGTGATACGTTTGCAAATACTGATACTCGAGCAATCAACGGTATTCCATTGCAAATCCCCACACTTCCCACTGAAAGCCAAGGTGAAAGATGGCACGAAGTTCCACCAGGAATGACCCAATATCAAATTGTGAGTTTAAAAAGAAGCTTGCTTTGACTCCTATGACCCTAAGAACAGCCCCTGAGGCATGAATCAAAATCCCCCAAAAAGCTGAAATCCCAAAAATCATTCCATATTTAATGTATCCCCTAAAATGTTGATTGCAGATACAAAGTCTCATAAAAAAAAATGTTTTAAAAGGTGCCTGTAATTGCATTTCTTGGAATTTGACCTTTTAACCCTGCCCCAGGGCCCAGGATGCAGGGCCAAAATGATACTGTTCCCGCACCTTCTTGCCATGCGGTAATCATAACTACCAAGTTTGGAGAATTTCTGCACAACTGCTTAAGAGGAGATAGCATGACAGATGGACAGAAAGACAGACAGAGAATTACAATTCCTGGGGTTTTTTTGTTTTTTTTAACCCTATCCCCCCTCGTTGAAGGTCAAATACAAAAAATGCAATTGCTGCCACATTTTCAAACATTTTTTAGTGAAACTTTGCATTTGCAATCAACATTGGGGGACACGTGAAATATGTAACGATTTTTGGGATTTGACCCCTGGTTCATGCCCCACGGGGTGGGGGACTTGGGTCACATGGATCAAAACAAACAAAACCCATTTTAACTCCAAATTTTATATTGGGTCATTCCTAGTGGAACTTTTTGACATCTTTCAATTTTGCTTTGAGTGGAGAGTGTGGGAAATTGTGATGGTGCACCATCGACTTCGCTCTACTTGTGGTTTTCTCTGTCTCATACACAGAAGAAGCACACAAACATGCTCTGTCTATTCCTGATATTTGAGCTACTTTTAAAGGAAAAAACCCCCTACTTTTTAGGGCTTTTCCATTACTATCGAACCAATGTGTACAATGTTCAAATTCAATACAAATTCGTTCTTGCAGTTACATCACGACTGAGTGAGTGGTTATATTGTTGTGGCCCGGGGTTCGGTGGAGATAAGCGACCACTAGGTGGAGCAGTGGAGTCGTCTCCCACTGAAACTCGGAATTTAGGTCGTGACCTCGGACAACTCCGAAAGGTCACGGGTCACTTAGGTCTTAGAGGACCGTGGTCGCCAATATTTTGACGGCATGAGGTAGGGTCCACTTGTCTAATTCCAATTTACCTAGAAGTACTCATGCCGTCCAACTACCGGGGAAACCACACCCTCGGCCGACTTTGTCCGAATCGAGTAGCTATCACCAACTCGATCCGGCATAACCAAGCAGAAGTTACCAAAGTCGCGCCGGACCAAATGAACAATTTGCCGCCCAAACGGCCTTACTATTCCTCGAACCACACCGTGCTGGGTGAATGAAAGAAAACACGAACAACGAACTGGAACATTTAACACGGGGATTTATTTATAATGGGGAAGGGGAGCACACAAAGAGCAGAGTTATCACGAATAAAAGGCAGGCAATGTACAATGAAAGGAAAAGCACTTAACAATCCTACTTAAAGACGGGGCCCACGGACACACACACACGCACACAAATAAATGGACCCATGGGTCTTTAGTCGGTCCTCAACCCAGGAGAGAAAGGCGACTGGGGTACCAGAGCCGAGCTGGTACCTGTCCCGCCTCGTGCGGTCACACCGACCCGAACCACTGGTGGGACTCGAACCCACGACCCGAAGTCCACGGCCACCGAAGGAGACCGCTCAACCAGGACCACCACTGTCTCAGACCGCTCCAACCACACACACGACCATCTCCCACGACGACTGACTGCTCAGAATCGCCACGATCCTCCTGTCTGCCGTCTCTCGTCTCTCACAACCACTCTGCCGTCGCCACGATCACCCGGTCTCCCAAAAACTGATCCTCACAACCATTCTACTCCTCTTTAGATGGGAGGGGCCTCTTCTCCTCGCCACTCGCCTCCTGATTGGCCGGGGGTTTGGCGGACGACTCGTGGCTGCCGTTGATTGGACGAGCTCACGGTGGCGGAGGGAACCTCACCCTGTACGTGACACAATGCACGTGGACGATGCCGTTGTTGTAGTTGGTGATGTAGAGAATGTAGTTGTTGAAGATGTAAAAAAAAACTAACTGGAAATAACTCGTAGCGCACACACGAAATTCCCATTAGACAGAAGGAAGGATTCTAACTATTAACACATTTATCGAAATAACTGAACTACGGGGAATTGGCTGCTTGTGTGCACAAGGTTTCCAAATCCGTAGCAATATCACTATTACTATAAAAGACTACAGCAATGGTGCAGTGCCCCCAACAGAATAGGGAAGAAATTTAAGACTTTCAATAAAATACCAGCACACAATCAGCCATTTCAGAAGTTAGTTGTATGCGAGCAGGTGGGAAAGAAAATGTAATATTGTTGTGGCGGGGGGGGGGGGGGGGGTCGGTGGTTAGGACGACCGCTAGATGGAGCAGTCGGGCCGTCTCCCACCGAACACCGGAATTGAGAGGTCTCACCCCGGATAACTCCGGAGTCGACGGGTCGCTTAAAGGACCGTGGTCACCAATATTTGACGGCGTGAAGTAGGGTCCACTTGTCTAATTCCAATTTACCTAAGTACCCACGCCGTCTAACTACCGGGGAAGCCACACCCTCGGCCGATTTGTCCGAACAGAGTCGCTGTTACAGACTCAGATCCGCGTAACCGAGCAGAAGTTACCAAACCCGCGCCGGACCAAATGAACAATTTATGGCACAAACGGCCTCACTAATTCTCAAGCCCGAACCATGCTAGGCCGATGAGAGAAAGCACAGGCAACGAGCTGGTACATTTAACAGGGGTTTATTTTCAATAATCGGGAAGGGAGACACAGAGCAGAGTTATCACGAATATGCAGGCAAATGTACAATGAGCAATCAACACTATACAATTTCTACTTAAAGGACGGCGCCACCACAGACACACACACCAAAAGAAAATGGACCTGGATTGTCTTTATTTTGACCCTCGCAGCCAAGGGGATAGACAGGCTGGAGGTCAGAGTTCTGCTAGTACCTGGCCGCGTTCGCATGGCTTGCCGACCTGCCCTTGTGGAGCTCGGATTCTTGTGGAAGGGCTTGGGAAGATCGGACGCTCCAACCACCACGGTGGGACTCGAACCCACACGGACAACCTCGCACCAAGTGCCAGGACCAAAACGAAGCAGCAGACGCCAGCCAGCACCAAGACGGAAGATGGCCAGCAGACCAGAGAGACGACCAGACGGAGCGCACCGACAATTATTCAACCCTCCTGCGAGGTGGGAGGGATCCGTCCTGAGGTAACTCTGCCTCCCATTGGACAGGTGGCGTGTCGGTGCCCCCCCCACCCCGAAGAGGTCTGTAGTTTCTGGCCTTCTGGCTTCCCATTGGCTGGAGCGCCTCGGCTTTGCTCGCTCTTCGTCCATTGGCTGGAGGAAACACTCCCTGCCCTTCTTCGGAGCGGAGCCTCGATCTGAGGCGATGGAGGCTCTGCCCACGCCTTCAGCCAAAAACACGTGGATAATGGAGTCGGTGCACGAAGGTGTCTCGTCTGGTCTGCTGGCCATCTTCCGTCTTGGTGCTGGCTGGCGTCTGCTGCTTCGTTTTGGTTCCTGGCACTTGGTGCGAGGTTGTCCGTGTGGGTTCGAGTCCCACCGTGGT
>CM068960.1:43455442-43467374 GCA_035128595.1 Eptatretus atami | reverse complement strand
AGTTATTTTCCAGTTAGTTTTTTTTTACATCTTCAACAACTACATCCTCTACATCACCAACTACAACAACGCCATCGTCCACGTGCATTGTGTCACGTACAGGGGTGAGGTTCCCTCCGCCCACCGTGAGCTCGTCCAATCAACGGCAGCCACGAGTCCGTGCCGACAACCCCGGCCAATCAGGAGGCGAGTGGCGAGGAGAAGAGGCCCCTCCCATCTAAAGAGGAGTAGAATGGTTGTGAGGATCAGTTTTTGGGAGACCGGGTGATCGTGGCGACGGCAGAGTGGTTGTGAGAGACGAGAGGACGGCAGACAGGAGGATCGTGGCGATTCTGAGCAGTCAGTCGTCGTGGCAGACGGTCGTGTGTGGTGGTTGGAGCGGTCTGAGACAGTGGTGGTCCTGGTTGAGCGGTCTCCTTCGTGGGCCGTGGACTTCGGGTCGTGGGTTCGAGTCCCACCAGTGGTTCGGGTCGGTGTGACCGCACGAGGCGGGACAGGTAGCCAGCTCGGCTCTGGTCCCCACAGCTCGCCTTTCTCTCCTGGGTTGAGGACCGACTAAGACCCATGGGTCCATTTATTTTGTGTGTTGTGTGTCCGTGGGCCCCGTCTTTAAGTAGGATTGTTAAGTGGCTTTTCCTTTCATTGTACATTGCCTGCCTTTTATTCGTGATAACTCTGCTCTTTGTGTGCTCCCCTTCCCCATTATAAATAAATCCCCGTGTTAAATGTTCCAGTTCGTTGTTCGTGTTTTCTTTCATTCACCCAGCACGGTGTGGGTTCGAGGAATAGTAAGGCCGTTTGGGCCGGCAAATTGTTCATTTGGTCCGGCGCGACTTTGGTAACTTCTGCTTGGTTATGCCGGATCGAGTTGGTGATAGCTACTCGATTCGGACAAAGTCGGCCGAGGGTGTGGTTTCCCCGGTAGTTGGACGGCATGAGTACTTCTAGGTAAATTGGAATTAGACAAGTGGACCCTACCTCATGCCGTCAAAATATTGGCGACCACGGTCCTCTAAGACCTAAGTGACCCGTGACCTTTCGGAGTTGTCCGAGAGTCACGACCTAAATTCCGAGTGTTCAGTGGGAGACGACTCCACTGCTCCACCTAGTGGTCGCTTATCTCCACCGAACCCCGGCCCACAACAATATAACCACTCACTCAGTCGTGATGTAACTGCAAGAACGAATTTGTATTGAATTTGAACATTGTACACATTGGTTCGATAGTAATGGAAAAGCCCTAAAAAGTAGGGGGTTTTTTTCCTTTAAAAGTAGCTCAAATATCAGGAATAGACAGAGCATGTTTGTGTGCTTCTTCTGTGTATGAGACAGAGAAAACCACAAGTAGAGCGAAGTCGATGGTGCACCATCACAATTTCCCACACTCTCCACTCAAAGCAAAATTGAAAGATGTCAAAAAGTTCCACTAGGAATGACCCAATATAAAATTTTGAGTTAAAATGGTTTTTTGTTTTGTTTTGATCCATGTGACCCCAAGTCCCCCACCCCGTGGGGCATGAACCAGGGGTCAAATCCCAAAAATCGTTACATATTTCACGTGTCCCCCAATGTTGATTGCAAATGCAAAGTTTCACTAAAAAATGTTTGAAAATGTGGCAGCAATTGCATTTTTTTGTATTTGACCTTCAACGAGGGGGGATAGGGTTAAAAAAACCAAAAAAAACCCCGGGATATTGTAATTCTCTGTCTGTCTTTCTGTCCATCTGTCATGCTATCTCCTCTTAAGCAGTTGTGCAGAAATTCTCCAAACTTGGTAGTTATGATTACCGCATGGCAAGAAGGTGCGGGAACAGTATCATTTTGGCCCTGCATCCTGGGCCCTGGGGCAGGGTTAAAAGGTCAAATTCCAAGAAATGCAATTACAGGCACCTTTTAAAACATTTTTTTTATGAGACTTTGTATCTGCAATCAACATTTTAGGGGATACATGAAATATGGAATGATTTTTGGGATTTCAGCTTTTTGGGGGATTTTGATTCATGCCTCAGGGGCTGTTCTTAGGGTCATAGGAGTCAAAGCAAGCTTCTTTTTTAAACTCACAATTTGATATTGGGTCATTCCTGGTGGAACTTCGTGCCATCTTTCACCTTGGCTTTCAGTGGGAAGTGTGGGGATTTGCAATGGAATACCGTTGATTGCTCGAGTATCAGTATTTGCAAACGTATCACTTTGGCTTTCTTTCCTTTTGCTGTCTTGGTAGGAAGGAGGTGAGGCCGGGAAGAAAGTGGTGTCACTATTATCCAAACTCCGCAGTGAACTGCTGACGGATAAGCCACTCCAGCAACTTGAGGATGGTCATTCTGATTGTGAGATTTGGAATGAGTATTTGGGATGGCAAAGAACAAAGCTGCAGCCGGGGGAAGAACCCAGCTGGTTCAAATCTCCATGGCTCTATGTGGAATGCTATATGTATAGGAAAGTGCAGGAAATTGTTTTACGTTGGTGAGTTATGTTGCTGACTTCACTGTGAACCTGCTGCACTCTATACATTGTCAATTTATGTGGATTGTTGGAAGAAAAACAAAATTAAACATTTTGTCCATTTTAGAAAATGTCAATGATTTTCTTCCTATAGGCCTTATTCAAAAAAAGCATCATTTGCCACACTATACTGTTAGCCAGTGACCTGTCTTGGCATCTTTTTAACATGAGTGGTAAGTCTGCTTTTTGGAAGCTTCAAATTATTGACCTGCTAAAGTTAAATCCCCCACCCCCTTTTCTAAGTTGAGATATCGTTTCTATGTTAAATATGTGGAGAATAGGTGGGAGGGAGAGCATTTGGAGGGGGGGGGGGCAAGTGACCATAACATGGTGTACAAAATGATGCTGTTGAGATTTGGAGTTCTGGATAGTTGAGTAAGGCTGTTAGATTTCAGGAAGGCAAACGGTGAAACTATGAGAAGAGACTTAAGTGCTCTAGATTGGGAAAAGCTAACGTGTTGGTGGTATATCTATATATCAGAAAAAAGGGGAAACCTTCAAGGAGCAAACATGTAGAAACAAGAAACATAATAGTTTTTACCGTAAGAGATGCTTCTCATCTATATCTTTGTAACACCAATCAAGGTTGTAATGCCATTCGTCTTCACACAGGAATTTGATGGTTTGGTTTAGTTTTCCCCGAGTGCTGAGTTGCTTTTTGTAGAAGTTGTAGATTGAACCTGTTGATCTTGATTATGCATGATGTGGAGGAGCCGTCCTTTGGCTTCATGCAAATGAGATAGTGAGGAGTAAATGGCCAAAAGCCTCAACATAATGATCCTCATGTTATTCATTTACTTGATGGCATTACTGATCTGATGCATTCCGTCATGAACTTGAATAGTTTTTTCTTAAATATATTAAAACATTTCCTTTGTGTTCATGTACCTTTTTATGTAAGTTAGATGATACTGAATTTTGAATTTCCTGACCTGAGTTTTCGGTTTCTCGTTTTCGTGGAATGTTTGAAGCCGTCGGTGTTTCTGTGCCTTTACAGTGAACCCTTGTGTGAATTTGATGTGTTTGCTGATCTAAAGCTGAAAAGTTTCATGGACTCGCAGAGGGCAATCATGACTTTGGCAGATCATGTTGGGAACATCCTTGATAACATTGGCAATTTAAAAGAGGATGACCTGAAGGACACCTTCATGAAACTGCTGCAGGTAATATTCCCATTTATTATTAATGACCACTTTGATGATCGAATCAGTCGTACGCTGGTGGTTCATGATGCAAACTATCAAGACAATACCAGATGCCATATGGGGCCTGAAAATTCTTGAATAGCATTGAATTTTGTTACCTCAAATTCAAGACATTGAAAGCATTGGTTTTTGCCAGTTTTTTTTCTCTCAAAAGAACCTGGGAAAGGCATGGGAAATAAAAAAGGGAAATTGTCGTTACTTTTTCATGGCTTAGATTCTAGAGGATATGATGTTGCGTAATCGCAAAAAAAAAGACGGAATTCATGAAATCTGACTTGAAACAGAAAAATTATTCTAATATGTGATGGATAGTTAAATACACTGCCCAGTGGTGCTACTGAGGATGAGGGGTGGAAAAACTTAGCTGAGTGAGGAGTGCTTGGGCCTGCTCCTTTTGAAAAGAGTCTGCGGAAGAAGCTCAGATGACACGAAACCGAATTTATTTTGTGAAATGGAATTTGTCTTTTTTGAAAACTGAAAAGGCAGGTTTTGAAACGGGAAATCACTGGCTCTCACATTAACGATTGCCTTCATTCTTGAAAAAGTTAGCATGCTCCTGCAGTGTGAACACCAAAAATATAACGGTTTTTATTGAGATCCTTGTGAAGAATAAAGGGACGTAATCCCACAGGAAAATTATGTAGTTGTAGATTTTCCTACAATAATTATGTCCCCTTGCCTTTCTCTTAAAAAATCAATGAAAGGAAGGTAAATCTTTCTGGAATTGCATGCATGCAAGGTCGTGGGTGCAGCCATTGGACAGTAAATGTTCCTGGTGGTACGCTCACAAAAATAGTTTGTCTGATAGTCATTGAATTAGGAAAAACAAGGCTATTTTCATAACAATGTGGAAATCAAGTTTCCAGGATCATTGGCTGGATAGAGGTGATTCCAAACTATGGTTGGCTGGTGATAAGAAAGACACTCATTGAGCATTCTGCTGAGTGTGCGAATGTGGCTTTGATTTATGAAATATGTGTGAAGTGTCTGTGAAGATCCACATGGAAAACAAAATTTATGGAAAACTTGCAGAAAGTGAGTTCCATGAGATCCCATGACAGCTATTTTTGTCACCCGTTCAGAGCAAAGTGGGCCACTGGGTGATAAAACTTCAGTTTTTTGTTGTTAGCTTTACATTAGCCATTACTACTTTTAAGAGCACATAGACTGCAACATCGCTTTGTGAGGAACATTTGAATTTCTTCAGTGTTTTGTTAATACTCATGAGTGTAATATATTACATTTGATTCTGTGTCCATAATATTATGCCTCCGCTGGTGAAGTTGCCGAGGCATTATGTTTTCGGGTTGTCCTTGCGTCCATCCATGCTAATTTTCTTTGTTTTCTCTGCAACCGCTTATCAGATTGACACTAAATTTTCACCATACCATTCATTAAAGACTACTCGTGTAGAATGTTTTCATGATAATTATTATGTCATTGTGTGCCGTTCTAGTTTTTTTTTTTACCTTGACATGCTGTGGACTGTCAGTGTTCCAAATATGTCATATTTAGGTTCCATTAATGTCAACTGATGGTGAAAACAAAAGTAACTTTCACCTATGCCATTCACCCACAGCACATCGATATGTTTTTGTTTTTTTTCTGAAATGCCCATCGGGGAAGAGCTAGCAGACAGAACAGACTGGAACATAACAGAGCATGAAGAATACAGTGGAAAGGAGGGAAACTCACTAACAGCATGGTGGAGAGACACAGCGGAGGGATGCCATTTTTTTTATAGACAAGAGCGAGGCTTATGGAAGAGCAAAGTAGAACTAACAGTGGGACAAAAATCAAGGTAATGAATGAATGCACAGGAAAAGAGAGGAAGGAGGGGAGGAAACACTAAAAAAAGCAAATTAAATGGTTGGGTTAGGAAAGGTTAATGTGGGGAATAAAGATCATGGGTCAGAATACGCGACTTTTAAAATTACTTATGAATGCTAACGAATTTCAAAATGACTTATGAATGCTCACGAATGCACTGTATGCATTTCCAGTGACTCAGTTCAGCTCGTGGGGCACTTTTAACCTGCCGTTGCTAGCATGAAATCTGTAATTCAAATAGTCTTTTTTTACATAATTTTCAGCATTTAGATGAAAAAGGGGAAATTTCAAAATGGTTAACCATAGTTCTGTTCCTAAATGCAAATCGGACTCGCGGAAATATAGGAAATATGAGAAATATCCATGGATGAGGTGTCGAGTTGCATCTTTTTCCTGTTAATACAATTACTGAATGACAGTGGATATTACATACATACATACATACATACAATACATGCATGGATGGACGCTTCTCCTTTTACCAATAAATGCAAAAATCTAGCATAAATTATCGTCGCACCGGAACCTTCCTAAAATATGTATAGAACGGCCTTTACAACCCATACAGCTCAAGCCCCAGACGTGACCTTCCCATCTGTGTTAAGAAGCAACCAAACCAGATATGGTGTCTCCCTCTGGGAAGTCTGCCTGAATGTTGGGAATGACAGCATCGTCTTTCCAATTGCTGCAGACTCCTTTAAATATATCACCAAGCCTGCCATGTCCACATGAGGTAATCCCGAAAGGTTTAAAGTCCACTCATTAGCAGTAATGTTCGAAGGTTTGGGTACAACGCACCTGTCTATGAACCTTCGGGCCTTACACTAGTTCATGTCCTCGGGATTTTGCAGTACGGGCTGCAAGCCATCAGCTTTTTGGATTATTTCATAAAGTTTAACCACTCTTTTGTTGCGCTGAGGAACACCCTTTTCTCACAGGTACGTTTCCTGGTATATTTCGTCTTCTTTTCAAAGCTTTGTGAGCCATTTTAGGTAACAATCCTTATCTCGCACACCCAATATAGTTTATGTAACCCAGAACATCGCAGTTTCCTGGGGTTTCTGCACCTGTGTGTGTGCATTCTGGGGCAGGATATGTCGTTTCAAAAGTCCTGCATTGGGAATGATAAGAGTGGATGGTGATGCTCTGCCTGCTTGAAGTCCAGGATGATAGAGTGATATGGAACAGCCTGTGGAAGGTTGTTCCATAGATTGGAGAAGTGAGGAATAAAAGAGTTGAGGTGTAGTTAAACTGGCCTGGAAAATGCTAGACATATCCTGGACTGTGGAATATTTGATAAGCCAAGGTGCACGAACCCTGTAATGCAGTGCCAGCATTAAGCCGGACATTATTTTTTCCTGGATCCCCATAATATTCTACTGTAGGTGTTGAGATTTAATGGTTTTAATAGCAACAAGTCTGGAGACGGCGATGGTTCACGAGCAATGTACACGGTTCGCCTTTTTTATTTTTTTGACCTTCGAGGGGACGCCACGGGCAAACTGGCGGGAATCGGGAAAAACGTAAATGATGAAACTTGTAGTACTCGAAGAGCACTACTTGCATACCAACTTTCATTTGAAACAGTTGAAAACCCTAGAAGCTCGATGCCCAATTTATTGATTTTTTTGACATTTTCTAGGTTCGTGACCTTGACCTTGGGACGAAAATGAAAAATCGAGCTCCGTGGGGCTATGCAGGTGCCATTGGGCTAACCAAATACCGAAACCCCTGCCAGATTCGACAAACCTCCTCGGAGAAGATGTAACTTGAAACCGGCTACCCCCTAAAAACACATGTTTTTGGGTGTGGCTCCACCCATAATGGGCGCAGCACACCCATTCTCCGGAAAACACAACTAGATCATGATACAAACCTCGCACCCTAATTTTATCAAGATCTGATCAAAACCCACGGAGCTATGCTCGGGACAGACAGACAGACACACACCCATAACAAATATAGTGGTCACTTACTGACTCGTGAACCAAATATAGTGGTCACTTACTGACTCGTGAACCAATAACAGGTACTCTTTAGAAATTGCAAATTGAATGCCCTTTTCAATTCTGATTGCTTCCTCAGAGAGTTCTTAGATGTGCCAAAAGTAAATTGAGCTTGATTTGTAACATGGTCCCTTGCTGCTTTTTCCTACTTGTCAGAATTTATTGCTGAGCACTTATTTTGTGTAATCTGCATATTAACTACTCCATCAACATGGATTATTTATTTCAAACAAAACCTTTTAACATCTCTCCCTCAAGACTTCTGTTTAAATTCCAATGAATGCACAAGCCCAGCAAATTAGATTTTAGGTATTGGTAGTTTGTGACATTCTAAACACTGGAGTTTTGCATTGTTTAGTGAACTTTACATGTGGTCCTCGACCCCAATTGCATAGTTATCACTTTTCCAAATTATTTGTTTCACTTTGACTTGTATATAACTACACAAAGGACATCGATTATACTGTGGCTCATGGTGTTGATATGTTCGTGTTGGTGTACTTTCAGGTGTCTTTGTGGGGAAACAAATGTGACCTGTCCATTTCAGGTGGGTTGGACAATGCACAAAAAGCTGATCCTCTTGCAGCCTTGTGGAATCTGAGATCGCATATTCTTGTTGATGATTCGGAGAGTGTATGGTCAGTCCTTAATAAAAGGAAAAGGTCTCCAGAGAGTGCTTCCAGTTTTAGGCTGGACATAGCACTAGATAATGCAGGTTTTGAGCTTTTCACTGACCTAGTTCTGGTCGAGTTCCTCCAGTCTGCTAATCTTGTAGATCAGGTCCACTTCCACGGTAAATCTATGCCATGGTTCTTATCTGATATTACCAAAGAGGATTTTGTCAAAACGATCAAGACACTTTGTTCCACCAACCACCGCTGGACATCTCGTCTGGGAGTTAGATGGCACAAGCGTGTTCAGGATGGCTTGTGGACCTACCACGATCATGACTTCTGGACACTGCCACATGACTATGCAGATATGGTTACCAGAAGCCCTGAACTCTATGCTGAGCTGCAGTGTGCACAGCTAATCCTATTCAAGGGTGACTTGCATTACCGAAAGCTCTTGGGTGATTTGCAGTGGGAGCACACGACCTCTTTTGCTGAGGCTTTACGCAGGTTTGAGCCATCACCGTTGTGCAGCCTGCGAGCCTTGAAAGCCGACATACAAGTTGGGCTTAAACCTGGACAGGCTGAGCAGCTCTCGGGCACCGATGCGAAATGGATGGTATCGGGAGAATACGCCATTGTTCAATTCCATTCACCTGTACATTGAGCATCAGCATGTCATAAGATCAATGTGTGCAATTAGCATACAATGTGATAGTGTAATATATGTTCAAGTGCACCACATACACATGGTATGTTGTGAATGATGCATGGCAAAGGTTGGAATTTTTACATTTCTACATGGCTGCAAATAACATGACCATGAATGTTTATTTGAGTCTTTGCTGCCAATCATTGATACAGTTTGGGAATAATTTGGGTGGTGGATTGTTTAGGTTTTACTTTATGCTGTCTTTGGTGCATTTTTAAGCATGCAGATACCATTACCTAAGAGATCAATTTAATGTAAAAGATGTATAGTCGTGATACCATTCTGGATTATGAAGATGAGGAATTTAACTAGCAGTGGATGTTTCTGCAGTTGACTGAAATAGGCTGGTTTAACAATGATAAAGCAGAAAATAATAGCATAGATCTGTCAGAGCTTCTTTGAAAGGGTTTTTTTTATTAGAGAAAAAGAAAATGATAATTAAAACTGAGCAAAGACTTTTGTTGAGTAATGTATATGTAGCATCACATGCATTTACACTTTATGTATGAATATGAAATTAACTGAACACAAGGACTGTAAAGAGCTATTTATCATCTATATACATAATGGAGCAAGTGTTGGTATGTCGGTCTGCTCAATACCCTTTGGTTCAACAGCTGGCCTGACCCCACCCACACTTGTAACCTCAAAAATAAACAAGGACAAATGTGTCCAAGAGCAGCGTCCTAAAGGTTTTTGTCGGCTAAACAAAAAACAACAACAACTTCCGATATTTCGTCACGTGCCTTGATTAAGCCAATAGCGAGACCCGTCATAGTGTTTTACGAATATCGTGTATTTACGAAATTACAATATATTAAATGGAATAACTTTAAATAGTAACGTGAACTTTTCGAAACTTTAAAGCAAATGTCCGAATATATTTAAAAGTTCATGATAGACGCTCTCAAAAGGCACCCTTAATGCGAGGATGTGTACAAGTGCTTAGTATTTAAGGAGATCCGGATCGTGTATATAAAGGTTTTGTCTTCACAAGAAGAAGAACGCCGAGCTCTCTTAGAGCAGCGTTCCCTACGTGAGATGCTGCTAAAAATATCATGTGTCCACCATTTTGGTAAGCCTGAGACATCTTGGGAAGAGTCATATTCACAATCGCCATTCCCTCCCTACAAGTTTGCCGTTGAGTGTAAAACAACCTATGCAACTTAAAAGGATCATCAAATGGACAGGTTGGAGCCAATGGGCAGCGTGGGCCTTGTGAAGATGATAGCACGTATGGGCTTTTGACTTCAGGCTTCTAGTGTCAGCCTATGGGCCAGTGCAGAGCTGTATGACCACAATGTATAATATATATATATATATATATATATATATATATATATAATGTCAGCAGGAGGCATGTTTTTGCTTTAAGTACGTAACCTGTTTTTTTTAATTTATTTTCGGGAGCGATCGAGGCAGGCCGATACACTCCCCCCCCCCCCCCAAATAGAGGATGTGTCAGAAGAACGTGTTGCACGTTTGGAACAAGATCTCCCACAGGGCTGGTACTCTACTAGTATTAATAACACCAATACCCTTTCTCCCACAACCATTTATCCATTTTTACACAAGATCTAGGCTCAAAGAATAGTGAGAAGATTGAGGTTAAAAAGCAACACACTCACAGTGGAGCAGGTACCACAGGTGGATAAAGGAAAATGGAATGAACGAACAGGAAAAGGGATGAAACACAGTAACTGCTACGTGAGTGGGTTAAGTTCATTATGGTTAATGGGTGTTAAAAAAAAAATCACAGGTAGGGATTTGGGGATGATATGACATGGTGGTTTAAGTGCTGAAGGGAAGGGTATGGTTGAACTTACTCCAGAAAGCAGTTACACAAACAGGAACTAGAAAGGGCCATCAGAGATTGCAGATCACTGACACCCATGACTTATGTGTGGTGTGTTGACAATGCATTGATGTCGTTGGTTTCTGTTCATTCAGCGGACAAACAGACCTTTTCGGTTTTATTGTATAGATTAATGTTCCAATCAGATCGATTTTGTCGATGTACTTAAGTATTTTATAGATACAGGTATTTACCTCCACCACTGAAGGTGGACGTAGGTTATGTTTTCATCCCTGTTTGTTACTTACGAAATCTAAAGATTTCGTAAGAATATTGATGACTTCCGTCATTTGTTTGTGTGTGTGTTTGTTTGTTTGTAGGCACGATAACTCGAGAACGGAAGAATCTACCAATGTCAAATTACACCACGTGATTCAGGAGGTGATGGCTAGTGCGGATTAGATTTTGGTCAAAATCGGTCAACGGTCAAGGTCACGGTGAGGTCAAATATTCGATTCTTGATGGTTTGGTACAGAATCATTGTAGAAACTTCTGGTTTGCATCGCTACCTTCTCTAGAGACAGCTTTTATTAGACAAGGTCAGAAGTCAAGTTGACGATTTCGTAAGTACCAGTCTATGACTGCTTGTTTATCTGTTAGCATTATATCTCAAAAAGTTATGGACAGATTCGGACGAAACTTGGTGGACAGGTTCGGGGTGTAACAAGGACAAAGTGATTCGATTTTGGTGAAGATTCAGATCCAGACATGAGCGTTACAGTTTAAAGAACAGTTTAACACAATTCATTAAATTGCTCTACACGTAGTTGGCAACTCTACACAAGTCATATAGTACTACATCTGTCATTCTGAATGACCGTTTGGTAGATGCAATCTGCCCTCAATGTCAGCCATGGGAACCAGCCAGCCTTTGGAAATCCTGGCCATGACGCCAAATGTAACAGAGAAAAGGACCTCAGCACACTGAGGAAGTGCAGTCCATTAGTCTTTGTTTCCAGTTGCAACATCAAAGAAAACCCAGCCTGTTAAGCCTCGAAGCCAAGACCCCAGACCCGACCTCCCCCGGCCAAGTACATCGCACAGCACAGCCACAAGTGTAAAAGTTAGGTTGTGACATCTGCTCTGTTACGTCCTGCTCATTGAAGATGAAGAGAATCATGTAGGTGTGTCAAATCTACTCTCACACCGGAACCCTTAATCTTCTGTTGTGGATTCTTCAATTCCACTTATTATTTTTTTAATCATAAATA
>CM068960.1:43430369-43443315 GCA_035128595.1 Eptatretus atami | reverse complement strand
ATAGAGATAGAGATAGAGATAGAGATAGAGAGGTCCTGGGTTCAAATCCCGACGAGCCCATCATTTCAACCACATTCCACGGCATGACGAGTACTCCGAGTCTGGCCGGGTGACGGCTCAACCCAACCACGACCATCTGTAATCCCAAAGACTAAACATGGTACGTGCTGCTTCCTTGCTTGACGGTCAGCATTTTTTTAAAGGATAGAGCATGGACAAGCAACAATAGGTTGGCAACCATTGCGCATGTTTGATGGACTTCTGCGTTGAAGTTTCGTTTGCGAGGGAACTCATCTCGTCACTTCTGTCGTCTACCTCCTAGTTTTGCTGCTACTACCTTTTCCAGAGAGACCATATTATCATACACACACATACATTAAGTACTGTGAAAGATGCCGACATGACTCCCGTCCCAACTCTCCTCTTCTGTATTCTCCGGCTGTGTCTTCTGGGCTAACATTGTCTGAATATTACTGGGTTGCGGATTCAACACACTTGGTTAACTGTGCGATTACTGCGGAGATTCCCTCTCAATTGGCGCCTCGTGATTCACAGAAGGTCCGACAGACACGAAGCAGAGCAGGTACGGTCATCACCCAGCAGGGGGGGGGAGCTGGGCGGAGCTTCGAGCAGACGCTGCCACTCGGGCCCCGCCTCCTCGTCGAATCTCCGGAACAGTCACGTGATTGTGAGCGATCCCGAGAACGGACGATCGGCCTGACGCGTCCGGGTCTTTATCGGATACCACCTTGACGTAGTTGGTGCCTTCCGCACCACCCGCCTCGAACGGTGAGTGGCATCCCGCCAGGAACACCTGTCACGCCCATTTTTAACACGAAATCCTTTGTTCCGTGAGGGGTTTTCGCGCCTTTGCTTTCCCAAAAAAGGGCGGTGTTGCTCCGTGTCTGCACGGCGAGCGCACTTTACATTGGTCCGCCGATCAACCCCCCCCCCTTCCCTCCCGTGGTCGTCCCCTCCCTCCCGTGCGGTGCGCATCTCCGGTCTATTGCTCATTAAAAGGCCTTGTAGACCATCCTCGATTCTCGTTCGCTTCCTGCCATGCCCCCTCGACTGGCCATTTCTGGGCCCTCGACATCACGTGCAAACTCCGGCGCGGAACGTCCTTCCCAACGGATCTGCGTTTCCTCTGTGGCTCCACATTGTTGCGCATGCGCCCTCACGCGTTCGCTCGCAAGTGTTGACGTTATTTCAGGGAAAACGTACAATTTTCTATATTAAATGTGTACAATTAACGCTTCTTAATTACGAACGCCAACATCTCCAATGCTCATTTTTTTACCATTATTAGTATTTTTTTAACGAGCGCCATCATTTTCAGTAGATCCGAGAAGCATCATTTAATGCGCGGACCCAAAGTACAAATAGGTCGTCTTTGTGTCAGGGTTTTGAGGGAGGAGAATGAAAGAAAAAAAAAAAGAAGAAAGAAAAGAAGAGGGAGGGAATTGGATTGTGACGTCATTCGCCTGAACGCTATAATATGCAATTTGGTTATGCGTGACGTCACTGCTCATCAAAATACGCTTTGATAAAAAAAATAGTTTTAAAAATAGTAATAATATATAATAAGAGCTATTATCCTAATTTTTATTATTAATTTTTAATCATTTTTATTTATTTATTTTAGAAATTTTAATAAATCATTTTTTTTAAACAAGCTCAAATGAGCTGAGATCCTCGTCCTCTTAATGACGTTCCATAAAAACGAATATGACGTCATTGTGATGTATCAGGTTTGCGATAAATTATCTGTGCTAATGCCCGGCTTGATTCCCGCAAACAAATTCAAACAGCTTGCCTAGTTTCGGAGATAATGGTATAGGCGATTTCCATTAGCGGCGTATTATGACGTCAACTTTTTTTCTAGGAAGAATTTCCAAAATCGGAGATGGTTACTGCCTGCGCGTGGGCTTTCTGCATATACATGGCAAGTTTCACGAAGATCCGATGAAAACTCTGGGTTGTGAAACAAAAAATGTCAAAAAATAGGATGACGTCATAAAAATTGATATGACGTCATAGTGATGTATCATATGTGCGGTGCTCCCCCTCTAGTTCATCTCTGCTAATGCCCTGTTCGATTCCCGCAAACAGAAGTCAAAAAGCTTGCCTAGTTTCGGAGATAATTGTTTAGGCGATTTCCATTAGCGGAGATATTTTGACGTCATAACTTTTTTTCTCGGAGGAATTTTCAAAATCGGTGATGGTTACTGTGTGCGCAGGGTATTTTTACATATGTATGTCAAGTTTCAAGAGTTTCGATGAAAACTGTAGGCTGTGAAACAAAAAAATTCCACAAGAAGAAGATGAAGAACAACAACGTGAGTAAGACTTAGAGATCCTCCACGAGGATCTAAAAATTAAAAATAGTAAGAACATACTAAGAACTAATTTTTTTCATAGCAGATGATGTTTGACGAGTTGTCAAAAACATTCCCGCAAGTACGACGGAGCACGCTTCTGCACCACCGCCGGGGAAGTCAGACCTTTCAATGGAGTTTCCTGCCGGAGTGGCACATATTTCCCAATGTCGACTGGGTTTCCTGGTGAAACAGAAGTCATGGTTGTGTGGGTCGAGAACTCTTTGAAAAGGGGAAACTTGTAAAATCTCCTTAATACTTTTCTCTAGCTGCATTACCACCAACTTTGTGCCACTAAAATGATAACCATAAAGCCCGTTGTCTTCAGCACCTTTTTTTTTTTCCTTCTCTCTTTGTTATCTCAACTTTATTTAGTGCTGGCATGGTAACCTCGAGTCCCAGAGGTACGCGCACTCACCTCTGAGCTGTCCAGACTGGGTTTGAATCCCGACCCAGCTATAAACTGTCACCTTGTTTGATTCGTAGGTAGGGCGATTCATCAATGTGTGTGCCATCCCTCGGATGGACGTTTAAACTGGGTGTCCTCTCTGCTAGCATTAGCTGGTGGACGTTAAATACCCCCACAGTGTCCTTTGCAAAGAGTTATTACCAGCACCATGAAATATTAAAAATGTACGCGTCATTACTGCCAACGGCAAATCACCCAGCCTAACCCGTGCCAAAAGACTGTGTCGGCAGCACAAACGCTCAGACAAGAGCATGGTAAACTGATGATGATGATGAAATCTTAGAGCTTTGTTCTCTATGTGTGCTAAATGTAAATGCACAAATCGATACAAAGAGGTTTGCAAAATCAATGAAATTAACAGTAACGCTCTCTGTATCCCTGTTCACTGTATTGATTTTGCAAACCTCTTCAAAACCATTTTTAAACTATTAAGCTGCAAAGAGCGAAATAGCTTTTTTTCGATGGTTGTATACTTTAATCTGAGTCTTTGTAATTTGCTTCTCTGAAACTGAAAGATATCCATCTATGGGTAAAAACACAAAATGATCTGTGATTGCAATAAATAACTGAATTCCATTGGCATGGATTGGCGGGTGGTGAAGTGGGGGCAAATGCGGTGCATGTCCTGCTCTTAGGGGTCTCGCATATTATGACGTACACAAAATTAGCAGAGTATCTCTTCCTGCTCTCCCCCAATCGTCCTGCAATGCCTCCTCCCTCTCTCTCTCCCTTTATTCCTATTCCCTCCGAACCTTCTTTGCTTTCTCTCCTTTCTCACTCCATTGTAGGAGGTGGACCAGCTGGGTTTCTGAACATTCTGATAATTTCATCGAACGTTATAGGTCAGTCTCCAAAAGCTTAGAAACTAAATCCTTAATGCTCACCTTCAGGCGGATTTGAACCCACAACTTCGGGTTGCCATTTCGGCATTTATGCCACTTCACCTCGAAAATTACTTTTTCTAATAATGAAATGACAATATGGATTTGTTGCAGGAGTTTCAGTGGCTCGAGTTTATGAGCGTACATTTATGTTATTTTTTAAATTTTTATTTAAAGCAATTGATTGTCCAAGGAATATATCACAGCATTAGTTAATGTGACTTTGAGCAAATTGTGGAGAGAATGAATGAGCAGGGACTTTATTCCCCGATGAAGGAATTGCTTGGGTTAAAAGTGATGTTGTGTCCGTTGCTAGTCTGACCTTAACATCCACAGAAAACTCACAAGCACTGCAGGTAAAAGAACCACACAAGGTCAAACTGCCTGCCTCGGTGGTTGTACCTGAACCCCAAATCATCCATCAGTGTACTCGCAGTGCATTAGTCTACCCACAGCTTATTTTGAATTGCGGCATTGAAATGCTGATACAGTGAACACACTGCAGTTGTGCGGTATTAAGCCCTGCATGAACAGTGATGAATTATAAGAGATGTATGAGGGAGGAAATTATTCTCCCCCCTTTCTCTAATGCTTCTCTTCACATCGAGTATGTGAGGCATCGGTACTAACATCCAACAGAAAATCAGCTTGCTATCTAGCACCTGTTCCCATGAAGCTCTTCATGTCTGTCGGATTGTTAAGCTTGTATACCTATTTGGCTGTTGTTCATAGGCCTGCTGTGGATGGATAGGCTGAAATGTACCAAGCATCAACCAAAGTAGGAAAATAATTCCAGCAGCTCCATGTTCCGTGAAAGTCCATTTCGGCCTGTGTTTAGGATCCACCAGCGTACCCGTCATACACCCCATTAGTCACGCATTCCAGGCGTCTGATGCACCATTGACTTTCCCACCGCCTTCCTGGGCCTAGGGTATCACCATGGACATGGCCAACCACGGCATGTTCCTGCTGCAGCAGCTCAACTCACAGCGCGAGTTTGGCTTTCTTTGCGACTGCACGGTCTCCATTGGCGACGTCTACTTCAAGGCACACAAAGCTGTGCTCGCGTCTTTCTCCAACTACTTCAAAATGCTTTTCATACACCAGACTAGGTGGGTGGATTTCAAATTGCCTGAACGATTTCAAATGGGATCATCGAGATGCGTGCAGTATGCAAGAGTGGGCTGAACTACATAATAGTAGATCTATTCGGAAGAGATCGCGAGTCATCAACTTAATCTACATATCACTAGATGCCTCGTTTGTTATATTTGGAGTATGTGCCCAAGAAGAAAATCTATTTTGCTGTGGTTTATTGCCAGACTGTACTTTATTGATACCTACATGTTATTGAAATCTGTCAATTTAGCCAGTGATTTTGGCATTTCTGTTTGGCATTTCCATTTGAGCATATGCCTTCATCTTGCTGGGTTCCTTGTTTCAAATCCCACATCATGTTGATTTCACCATTTTCTGTTTGTGTCCTTGTCCTACATGCAATTTATATATGAAAGCTCTTACATTGTTTCAAATTTTCTTCTTTTTTTTGAGAAAAGGAAAGCTCAGCCAATCGTATCAATTTTCCAGCTGTTGTGAAGTGCCAATATCATTATTAAATGTCATTTTGCTTCTTGGATTAATTTTGTCCAAAACCCGCTCAGATCAGAAATCACGTGAGCTGATGTGTTCACGTACGTGGTTTCGATAACAAAACTATTCAGACGATCTCATGTTCATTTTATGTTGAACTTTGATATTGAGAACTAGAAGTCAGTCATCGCTATTACTCGGTCAAAACTCCAATTATCTCCCAGTTTATCGAGGAGTCTATTTGCCAGTGGAGGATAAACTGTCTGAATTTAAAAAAAAAATCAAGTTGAGGGAGGCTTTTATATTTTTATGCATTTTTGAAGATCTGATATCTGATAAGTTGAAGAGTAAAAAAGCAAACCTGCAATTTACTTTTAACCTGTTTGTCCTCCAGTGATTGTGTCAAACTGAAGCCAGCTGACATACAACCGGACATCTTCAGCTACTTGCTGCATCTCATGTACACTGGAAAGATAATCCCACAGATGATCGACCCCGTGCGCCTTGAGCAAGGCCTCAAGTTCCTGCATGCCTACCCTTTGTTGCAAGAGGCCAGCCTTGCCACGCACGGGGCCATTCCACAACCAGACCCATACTTCCCCTGGCCATCATCCCTTTATGGCATCCAATTGGCTCGTAGCCAAGCATGCCTACCAGCTCAAGAACATAAAACCAACCTTATATCAAGCCTGTCAATACAGCAACAACAGCAACATCAGCAGCAGCACCAACCGCAGCCACTGCATCATCAGCTGCCACCAAATCAACAACTGCTGCAGCAACAGGGACAACATCAGCCACCACATCAGCAACAGCAACCACAAATTAGGTCTGAACATGATTATTTGTCAGCTGCAGATGTAACGGTACCGATATCTGCTTCATCCCAGCCACCTCCACAGGTGAAAATCTCAATGCCTTACTCTGTCTCACCTGGTGTGCATTCTGTGCATGCAGTGACACCAACAGCATCCGAAGATCCAAGCAAGACCCAACCTGTTGGTCCAGTCAAGGAACTTGGTGAAATGCCAACTGCCTCAACACCTTCGCTGCTCGCTGCCATTCAGGGAAAGCGGCAAGGGGCACAAGCAGCACTGGCACGTTGCTATGTGTGCCACATCTGCGGGCGCCGCTTCAACCTGCGCAGTAGCCTTCGTGAGCACCTGTATCTGCATACAGGCGTTCCCTATCCACAATCTCCAGGGCGGAATCGTGGCCGGGGTCGTGGGCGTGGAAACTCACGGCAGCTACGTCCACGAAGTGCACCTGAAGGGCTTATGGAAGATGAAGATGAAGAAGAGGGTGAGGATGAAGTGATGACAGTATCTGGGGAAACCAACACTGTTGTGATAGATGGTGATGGCAGCTATCGTGGAGGTGTAGCTGGTAATGTTTGTGTTAACAGTGAAGGTGCTAGTGTCGGTGACGGTGGTGATGAAGACATCTCGGCATCACCCTTTCCTGATGGAAGTGATATTCAGTCGAAAGAAGGAGGGGGGTCTGAGAGCATGGAGGTGCTCATTGGGTTTGATGATGACAATGGAGACCTGGAAGAGGATGACAGCGACAGCCCCAGTGCTTCCGGAGGTTACCAACGCATAGGTCGCATTCGCAAGTTTGTGTGCAATGTTTGTGGACGCCGATTTGCGCAGCGGAGCCACTGCAAGGAGCATATGTACATTCATACTGGGAAGCCATATAGCTGCTTGGCGTGCAACAAGACATTCTCACGTGCCAACCAGGCCACTCGACATACTTGTAATAATGAAGCAGCCGATCCCATGGAGGCACTGGATGTGAAACCACCCCTGGGAGTCAATCTAATTTCCCCAGAGCCTCCCTCAAGGCAGCAGGACGGCCTAGATAAGGGCTGAGGCCTTGTTGCCGCACTTGGTCTTAGCTTTTGAGCAAATTGTATTTGCTTGCATGGTGGTATTGAATTGTGGCCTACTGGACTAGCCACACAGGTGAAAGATTCAAGTTTCAGCATCTGCAGGATCAGAGATTGGTTGAGAAAACCGAGTTCTCTGCATCACACAGAAATTCCATCATCTTTGTTTGCTGTCATTGTTGTTGTTGTTGTTACTTTGATTGTTGTTGAATATCTGTTTAAAAAAAAAAAAAAAAAGCTTTACTTAATGCATTTTGTGAACATTTTTTTTTTATCGTCTTGAATGTTGTTTAATAGTCGATGAATGTCGACAAAACAAACCAGGAAAGGCGAACACGTTTCTCACGATGATAGAAACCATGCAGTTTGTGCACATTTAATTGTTGCATTGAAATGCAAAAATCCTTCGGTTACTGCATGCTCGTCAGAAAGAACTGCAGTGATTGGAACAATGCTGAACACTGTTTTCACCAATTAAGCTATGGACATCAAATATGTCTCATTAACCTCTTCACCAGGAAATGTGTATTAAATGCTCCTTCAGTCTATTGAAGCGTTTTTATTGTGACCATCATTTTACTGTACAATGATGAAGAAAATATTTCCCCAAATTTGGGTATGATGGACGCAATGTGGGCTCAAGAATTTTACATATATATTTGCCGTGTTGAAAAATTTGGTTGTGATGTTTTGATAAGGATGCCTAATGCTAGGCCACTGTAAAATTTGAATCTTAATTCTCTATGTTATATAAGTAGCCATGTGTGTCTGTTTGTCTGTCTGTGTCGTTCTATAATTTGAGAACGGATGTCAATGAAACCAACGACGGTGGGTTCAGGGAACTCCCAAGAAGGTTTGTGACGCAAAAAGAAAGAAAAAGATAATAATAATAATAATAATAATAATAAAGGACGGTTTGTGTATGCATGGAAACATGGGCACACGTGGCGAAATTCCAAATGCCAGCTTGCGATGTTGGTTATCCCCGCATAGAGGGCAGAATCTCACAGGAATCCTTTTTTGTTAACTTGAGAACGGATTAACGGATTTCAATGAAACCAATGATGGTGGAATGAGGGAACTCCCAGGAAGGTTTGTGATGCAAAATTTTTTTTGAAAAAGAACCTAGAAGCTTTGTGTATGGGTACATGGGCACACGTGGCAAAACTGCAAACGCCAACTTGCGACGCTGGTTATCCCTGCACGGAGGGCCAGGAATCCTGATCTTGCTCCATAGATTAGCCATCACAGCAAAGATTGGTATTCCCATCAGCGAAGCAATGGGTATGATATGCTAGTGTAAGATTAAATAAAGAGATTTGTTGGGAGATCAGGCCTGAGTTCAATTCTCCTACTTTTACCTTCCCCAGGTTACTTTTTGGAGGGTCCTCACTTGCAAACCTCTTGAGGTGTGTGTGCTAAAATTCTGTTCCATGTTCCATCTCTTCGCCACACTTGCATGCCCAAAACAAATTAAGAACACACACTGTCCGTTGAAAATTGTAAAGAAAAACTCTTCTTCCAGCCCATCTTTAAAGTTGTTGGTAAACGTTGTCAATTTCTTTTGTGGTGGTCCTGTCTCAAGTTCCGACATTACAAGAATTTTTTTTTTTAAACATCTCTCTACAGATAGAAATCTCTCAGTGTCAGCCTACTCATGCAGGAATCACTTTATCGTGGGGAAGACAAGAACACCGAATGTGACGTTTCAATTTAAATCCAGTGATGATGCCGGATTGCATAAATCACGTGCCATCAAACTGCTATCTGTTGGCGAGGATGGCGTAGCTCACACGGGATTATGGTGTATGATTCTACTTTTTTATTCTCGTTTTTACAGATTTTTTTAGAGATCGGAATAAAATATAAAGTGGATTGTGTACTTCCGCTTTTGAATGAGCAGTTCAAGTTGAGGTTCTACTGTATTTTCAAGAGTTGCCCTGCGCAACATCTGACAGGCTGGCGGGCAACATGTTGCCCGCGAGCCACAGGTTGGGGACCCCTAATCTCGACTCCAAAGATATTTTGGGGTAAAAGTCTGAAACAATGCTTTTGAACCTAATTTGGACATGCCACATCCAAACATGCCTGTTACCAAGTGGAAATCTGAATGGTTAACACTTTTATTTCCACTTCAAAATGCATCCACTCAATTAACTTGATTCCAATTAAAAATTATGTCAATACTAGCAAAAGTACCCGTCCCCAATGATGGAAAAAGCAAGCAAAAGTATCCGTCCTGAGCGACAGGTTAAGTTTAAGTTAATCTATCAATTTATATTATGTCATGGACTTTAAAAAGGTTAATTGTGTTGTACTCTTGGTTTGATTCAGAGCGAATGCTCTGAGCTACTTTTACCGCCCACCGCGAAATGGTGGTGCATCATCAGGCTGCTGAGGTTGGATTTGTCTAAAAAGAGGGCAAAATATGGCTGTTTTAAATTGTGTGTTACTCCAAGAAGATCTGGATTAAATATATTTTATTTCAGATGTTCATGTTGATTTTAAAGATTACTGGAAGGGACAATAAACTGACTGACTATATTGCATCAAGAAAAGTGAAATTACAATGCAAAATAACCAATCATTACTGCCTTTCAAATGCAGCATGGGAAGCAGCCGCCATAAACGGGAGACAGACGAATGCACAGACAGACATCACAGATATATATATATATATATATATATATATATATATATATATATATGACTTCCCTTCCGAGGAACTTCAACAGAGAAAGAGACCACTTGGCCCTTGAGGTCTGTACAATGGTTACCCACCTATGACAGTTTGCCCATGCTTCTATCCTTTTTAAATGTTTAGTGTCAAGCAAGGAAACAACATACACTACTTTAAAAGTATTTCCTACAACTGATGACCTGGTCATACTTTGAAATGCCAACCTCCTCGACTCAGAGCAGACGCTCTAACTCTCATGAATTACGGCATCCAGTCCAACGGATATTAAATTGAAGTTTATTTTGGACCTCTTTAAAGTTTATTATGAAACGTTATTTTTATGTCACAATGCTAAATGAAAGTTTTTCTTCAATTAAATAATCACCTTGCACTACAACATTTGTTCAAAGACTTTCAGTATATGTTGCTGTTATTAACAACCCTTACATGGCTTGTTCAACTTTGGGATAATCCTCAAACTCTGTCACAAAGCATCTGTGCTGCTGAAGTAGCTTCCTGAGCAAGGGTTGTATTGGTTGGTTTGCCATTGCCTTCCCTATGCAGGAATTTGGCATCAGTACCAGCAATAGCTCATCTACTCTTCCTGAAGGACACCATAGGGAACTTTAACGTCCACCAACTGATGGTAGACGGGACGCCCAGTTTAACATACATCCGAGGGACGGCACACACATTGATGATTTCCTCAGTCTGAAACACCAGGATGGCAGTTTATAGCTGGGTCGGCATTCGAATCTAGGCTAGACAGCTTAGAGGCAAGTGTGCATACCTCGCAGCCATCCTGTCAGCCCAGGTCGTCTCAACGCACTTTTAAACAAACTGCTATTCCATGTTGTGTTTATACATTTAAAATGTATCTCATTTGGAATCATGTTCTTCTTCTGTCTGAATGTTGAGCTTTGCCTGTATTCAGAGCTTTTCAAATGCAGCATGGGAAGCAGCCGACGAAAACAGGAGATATCCGAACATACGAACGCACAAACTTACAGACTGACACTACTTCGTATTATATTGTGACAGATTCGCCTCCGGTAGGGATCACAAGGATCGCTTCAGGGGAGATCCTGAAGTGATCCTCTGGTAGGGATCACTTCAGGAGAGAACCTGAAGCCAACGTACTGCAGATAACTCTGTGGTGCAACCACAGATGCTGTTGCAACTCTGTGGTACAACCACAGATGAAAGGCTTCATTTATGTAGGGTCCAGCGTCCAAATCCCGCATTACCTTCCCGGCGAATTAAACACTCCCGATAAGGACTGTGCTTCCCAATGTACCACCGGATAAAGATATGACCGAGTGTTACTGTAGCTGGACACGTTGGCTAATGACAACCCATAACGGAACGGCAGGGGAGAACTCCCTTTTACAACATACAATGTTTAACCAATGGAAGCAGACAACCGGACAGTTTGGAAAAGGGTTTACAATGGTTAGCAAAAAGACATGTATATACAAGGTAAACAGTGTCACAATACAAAACCTTACCTTAAGCACAGAAGCCCCTTCTTAGCCAGTTACTTTTCATGTATACCAACATGCACCACAGTCATTCTGGGAAACAGGAGAAGAAAGAGGAGAGAAGACATTTTTGTGACCCCTTGCTCACCCGCACGTAAAGCCAGCTGCTCACTTTGGTCAAATAGGGGAAGGGGGGGGGTATAACGTAATGAGAGGTGTAGAGGGTGAATGTGCTGGTGTTTGATTAAGGGTGCGAGGTGCGAAAGTCAGTTAACTCTGAAAAGGACAAGTTGGTGCCTCTTTGATTGCTCTGCATCCAATGGGAATGAGGTACAGCATACACCAGCTTGTTTTCCCAACACCAGCTCGTTCATTCTCTCAGCTCACAGATATGGCTTTCTGCTCTCAGGTGTGGCTTGTGGTAATGCGTGGCATCGTGCCTCGACGTGACACTCCTTTCCGTGACATGGGGAGTCCTGTCGGTACTTCATCATGGCCATCCTTGTTTAGCCTTTGATGTGGTTTTCCCTGTTTTGTGTCATGAAGCGTCCCTTGGGAACTTCTTCCTGGCTGTGCCTGTTTATTCGTTGTGGGGTCATTGACATGGTTTTCTCCGTGTCAAATGGTTGGATTTGTGGTGTGGTGTAAAGCATGTTGCGAAGTATGTGGATGCATGGGATAGATGGAGAGAGAAAGAAAGCGAGAGATAGATAACGAACTACAATGGGGTTTGATAATACCACAAACATAATGCATGTTCCTCTTCCACACTGAACAAGGGGTAAGCGGTGGGGGGGGGGTAGGCAAGTTAGCTACACAGTATATGACAAAATAGCTGTACTAAGGCTTCTTTATGTGTTATGGTTAATAAACTCCCTCACTCTGTTCAATCCCATTCTTCCCTCCAAGGCCTTCAAAACAGTTGTTCACCACCACCTCTTATCTTCCCCCATCCAAAACCTCGATCTTTCTACCCCGTTAATCCACTCCAAACCCACCTCCTTCAACTTTCCTGCTTTCCTTCCTGAAAGTCTTTGTAATGTCCATCTTGTATACCCCGCGTTCCCTGCCCCATCCCTCTCCCATCCACAGATCTCCTAATGTCTCTGTTCCCCACTGTTTTGTCTTTCCCACCTCCCACCCGCTCTTGTATCATGCCCCCCTTGCTGTGCATTGTGTGTTATCTCTCATACGAGCCTCGACAAGGTATACAAAAAAAAATGTTATTTGCTACCCCTGGGGTCTCCGAAACCCTTCACAATATAATTGATCGTGTTTTCATAATTGAACTGCAAGGGAAAGCCTATGTTGGAGTTAATTTCTCCAGTTTTCATTGACTAAATAAAGAATTGTTGTATTTAAAGTATAATTTTATAATTAACCTATTAAAAAGAAGATGAAATACACATCCATGTTTCTATGTGATGTAGTACTCATAAAGCCGCTGTCACACCTTGACGTTTTAGCCAGCGTATGGCAACGTGTCAAAATGTATGTAAAACGCTTGCGTACGCTGAACTATTGATGTTTTTTTTCAGTTTTTGGCGTATTCATAACGAGTTGGACGTATGCATAA
>CM068960.1:43386740-43402600 GCA_035128595.1 Eptatretus atami | reverse complement strand
CCTTCCTGAAATCTAATAGCCTTACCCTACTATCCTCAACTCTAACCCATAACAGAATCTTTGCACACACAATGTTATGGTCACTTGCTCTGAAATGCTCCCCGACCGCCACCTCCTCCACCATTTTGGGATCGTTACTTAAAAGGAGTTCTAACACTGCACTCCCCTCGCGGGCTTATTCTACAAACTGAGTTAAAAAGCAATCCTGGATAAAACTAGGAAATCCTCATCGCTCTGCCTTTCCCTGTTCCTGGACCCAATCTATCCCTGGCAATTAAAATCTCCCATAATCAATACTCTTTCTGACCTACATGCCCTTTTGAATTCTTCATTATCCCCTTCCTCTCTTCCTTCCACCCAGAGCTTATAAAAGCATCCCACCAGTATCTTACTGTTTTTGCAATCTCTAATCTCTACCCACACAGAATCCTCCACATTTATTCCTTCTTTAACGTCACCCCTTTCTCTTGATGAAATGCTGTCCTTTACCCAGATTGCTCCTCCTCCTCCTTCTCCTATTCTCTCCTTCCTATCACACCGATACACCTTGTAGCCTTCTTATCCTCTCCTCCTTAAACCATGTCTCACTTACTACATCTATATCATGCTCCTCGCTATCCACTTTGGCTTAAAGATCTTCCATCTTATTATTTAAATTCCTGGCATTGGTATAGAATATGATTAACTTTTTCCTTCATGAAATTCTATTTTCCTGCCTGGCCTTACTAATCACAATTACAAGTTCTTCCTTATAGCTTCCCCCACCTCCACTGACTAAAAAAAAGCCTGAATACCTCCTCAATTCCCACTGTAAACCTTGCTGCCCCCTTTCTATCTAACATACGGCATTCCGGAAACACTCCCTTTGTCCCTGAAATGATTCCCACTGCTTCTTAAATGTAAAACCTTCATCCCCACACCATTCTTCCAGCCATTGATTGATGTCTGTCACTCTGCTCATAATTTCTATACAATTTCCAAACCTTGGGAGAATCCCAGAAAACATTACCTCACAACCCTTTGTTTTCAGCCGCTTACCCAATATCCTGCATGTATTTTTCAAAACCTCCGAGTAAACTTTCCCTAAATCATTTGCTCCTCGGTGTACCATGGTTAACTTCTTCCTTCCATGACCCGATGCAATATCGTTACCCTTCCTTCAATGTTCTTAACTCCTGCTCCTTAAAAACTACACAGAATTCTATATCTACGATTCTTCCTGCAGAATGAAGAACCTACATATTTAATAATCTCATCACCCACAAAAACTGTCTCCCATACCTCATGTTTACCACTTCCTACACCCGCTGCACTGCAACCACTTCCTGCACCCGCTTCACTTCCACCGCTTCCTGCGCCCACTGCACCACCACCACTTCCTGCACCCGCTCCACCGCACCACATCCAGCACCCACTGAATCACCACCACTTCCTGCACCCACTGCACCACAACCACTTCCTGTACCCGCTGTACCACCACCACTTCCTGCACAGTCACCACTTTCTGCACCCACTGCACGTCACCACTTTCTGCACCCGCTGCACCGTCACCACTTTCTGCACCATCACCACTTTCTGCACCCACTGCACCGTCACCACTGCCTGCATCTGCTGCACCGTCAATTTTAAAATCTTACGAACACGAATGCACATAATTACAGTTTCATTAAAAATGCTTCCAAATATAAAACAACAACAGCAGCAGGCACTGTTTCCAATTTTTATTGAAACTACGATATAACTTTTGATGAGATGATGATGATGATGAGTTAGAATCCAGTGAACTCTGAAGAGGATGCAGGTGAGGGTGTTGTTTTGTGCACCGAAGCGGATGCAGGTGAAGGTACTGATGGCGTTGAGGTGAAAAGTGCTGGAGTGAAAAAAATGGGTATAGACAGCTCTTTTGCCAAGTGCTGCAAGTTTTTGTGTAGCTGTTAGGGTTAGGGTAGTTGGGTTAGAGTTAGAGTGGAGAGCTGCTTTATGTGTGGCAGGTGGGAGCTGGTTTATGCACCCGCAAAAACTGCGAATAGCTGAAACGCTGGGGCCGCAAAAGTAGAAGCCGGTCACATTTTATATACCGCAAATACGTGGGGTCTGTGAAAGTCGGGGTTCCACGGTACACACACACATACACATACGCATACACATACACGTAGCCTACCCATCCCTAGTGATGGGAAAGGTGTATGTTGATCTCTCGATTTAAATTATTTCATGGACTTTAAAAAGGTTAATTGTGTTGCACTCAAAAAATCCTTTTTAATTTGAGACTAATTGGTCGTCCTGTTTGCCAAACATTGCTATATTGGTCACTTTCACCTCAAAAAGGCCTTTGAGGCCACGGCCACATAGCTCATGTGACTTCTTGCACAAAGTTTTATCTGCACCCCAAGGATGGAGTTTGTAGTTTTAACATTGTGGTTGTGCACAAGGAACAGACCCACAGAGAGACATTTGTATATACAGTGTCTTCAGAAAGTATTCACACCCCTTGACTGTTGTCACATTTTGTTGTTACCCCCTGAATTTAAAATGGAATATATTTTTTTTAAAATTGTCACCGATCTACACAAAATACCCCATAATGACAAAGTGAAAACATGTTTTTAGAAATTTTTACAAATCAGTTAAAATGAAAAACTGGAATGTCTTGCATCAATAAGTATTCAACCCAGGGACAACCATTATTCAAAGAAAGATGTAGGGATGGTTTCATGTGATAATTTCTTGTGACCATCCCTACCTGGTTTGCATACTTTTTTGAAGATATATGTATGTACATAGCTTATACTAATAAAAGTGTGTGTGTGTGTGTGTGTGTGTGTGTGTGTGTGCCCGTCCGTCCGTCCGTCCGTCCGTCCTCCATAACTCCAAAACCATAAAACGTAGCAGTCTGAAGCTTTGCATGCATCCTAAAAAAAAAAACTCCAAGGAAGTGCAAGAGTGAAAATTAGGTGTTTGGGTTAATTAAAACACCCCTTTTGAAGATAATTATTGGCCTTATTTAATTATATCCTTCATCAGGCGATCCTCGGCCACCTCGCTGTCTGGGGTCTTGAGGTGTTTCCTGGGTAACCTCACTGGGGTCTGAAGCCGCCATGTTTTTTGACTTGCTCAACTATGCTTTGATTTGGAACTGGCCGCAACGATTTCTTCACGAAAAATAGATATAAACTCCAGATTTGAAAGTATCAGCAGTTCCGACTCCGAAAAAAGTGTTGATTTGTTCAATTCGGACATTGCATGGGCGTTTCCGGGTGAATTGTTGTATCGATGGCAATTGGTAATCGCTTGCCAAGCCAGACATTCCGTTGGAGTGCTTGAGTGCTTCAGCCACTTATCGAGCTGCACAGTGCAGTTCGTGTCCTGATCGGGATGTGCAGCGGACAGTTACTACAAGATAGAGGTACGTATACAGCACACATGGACATGGTACATATGGGTAGGTTTGGATCTGTATGGACTCTCCGTGGGTGTGTGGACATGCCACGCCTGTTACGGGTGCCGCGGTGGCAAAGTTTCATCCCGTATCTTATGGAGGTTCTATAAGGTTTTCCTTTGTCCTCACGCTTGTTTCGAAAGCAATTGGTTATCGGATTTGCTTTACAAAGGTGAAAGATGTCACTTTGTGAGTTTCAAAGCAAAATATATTTGATAATGCCCGATTTTGGAACCGTTTGCCGTATTCATGTATATTCTAAAATACCGAGCCAATTTTTTTTTCCACCCATCACACGCAGCTGTTTATAAAGAATAATGTTTGTGATCATATCCCTGAAACATCTGTATGAATGTGACGTTTTTCGGTGAAAGCTACTCAAGGTTTCTGGGTTGTATACAGTCCGTACTGTAGTTGGTAATCACACTGACTACAACCTGCTGATTCCCGAAAAATTGCCGATAAACAAAAAGGCCCAGTTTTGTTGTTTTTTTTTTGTGTTTTGTTGTGTTTTGTGTGTGTGTGTGTGTGTGTGTGTGTGTGTGTGTGTGTGTCGTTGATTGGTATCTACATATGCGGGTTTCAGAATGTGGAATGGAGTTCTCCCAGGGTGGGCTCAAAGTATCCACCTTCATTTCAGTTAGGGGTCACTTTCATGGACCAAGCTGTGAAATTTTCTGTTATCAAAGTTTTGTGCCGAGGGCTCTCTTCAGGATGGTCGCTGAGCCCTGGACAGCTTCCAACTGGAGTTGGTTAGTTATAATATTCCCAGGGTTGGTTTTTAGCTCACCTGCAAAGTAGTTCTGGGGAGCTTATGGGATGGCGTATCATCCGTTCGTCTCCGTCCACAAAATACCTTGCAAACTTCTCAGAAACTACACATACGATTTCAATGAAATTTGACCACAACCTTCATCACCCGTGATTGCATTAAAAAGAGAAGGTCTGAAGGGGTCTACAGAAGGAGTTTACGGGGGGTTGGGGGGGGGTTGCCCCCAAAGAGGTATTTGCTTTCTTCTCAAATGATGCACACAATTCTGATGAAACTTCACAACAACCTTCATCACCCATGACCTACGAAAGTTTGTTCATGACACTAGAAAAATCTGGCTTTAAGGGGGGTTACCCGCCAAATAAGTATTTGCTTACTTCCCCAAAACTACGCCTACAATTCTGATAACTTGACCACCATCTTCACCACACCGAGATGTACCAAAGTTTATTATGACATTAAAAAAATTGGGGTCTAAGGGTTTCTACAGGGGGGTTACCCCCCAAACTTGTATTTGCTTTTTTTTCTGAAATCACACACACAATTCCGATGAAACTTGACCACAACCTTTATCGCCTGTGATGTACCAAGGTTTGTTCATGGCATTAAATAAAAAATCCATAGGTATTTACTTTCTTTTACATTATATATTTTGTGGGTCATCCATGCCTACCAGTGGTTGCCTGGTTGTCTTATCCAGCCACTACCAGGTGGGCACCCAGGGGTATTGTTGAGGCCAAAATCACCGATATTAACACCTCAATCAGCAATGCCTTCTCTTCTTTTGTACCCAAGTATGACATGTTGTCGTAACACGTTGTTTTCGATGTTCACGCTCGATGGGATCATTAGGTCATACTTGAGCACTCGGTACTTCCATGTTTTGAGTGATTACTTTTGGTTCATTTTCCCACAAATTTTGTGGAACTAGAATATCAAAGTTTTTTTCAGATATGCCAGTAGATTACAATATAAACTCTGTTGTGTCATTGGGTGTACAGCTGTTCTGACAGGAGTTTGTTTTTGTATGTGTGTTTGGTCATTAAGCATAATATGTCATTCTCTTCACTAACCCCACCTCCACCCCTCACCTTTCTCTCTTCTTTTACTCTCTCTCTCTCTCTCTCTCTCTCTCTCTCTCTCTCTCTCTCTCTCTCCACCACATTCTCGCATCCCTCCCTCCCGTGGTATTGCAACTTTTGGTGAGGCATAGCTCTACCCACCTCCCCTCCCTTCCTCGCTCTTCCCTCCTTCCTACTTCCCTTCCCTCCTGCCTCTTTTCTCTCCCCTCCCTCTCTCCTCACTTCCTTTCTCTCCCTCCCCTCCCTCCTCTCTCAGCCCCCCTCAGCGAAGCGACGGGTTGTATTTGCTAGTGTGTATATATATATATTGTTGCGAATTCGCGCCCGCGGCGTGCGATTGGCCACGTAACTCGAATCGCGACCGCGTCGCCCACCGGACGGACAATTCAGTCGTGACCCTCCTGGGACTATCGCCAGAAACCAGTCACGGGTGGGGTTTAACCCCACCACCACCCAGTCCGCAGTCTACCCGCGCGAAATAGGGTGAATCGCCGAATGTCGATATACCTAAGTACCCGTGGGGTAATCTGCCGAGGGATGGGACCACGCCACAGGCCGACTCCGGACACGAACCGCTTAAGCGGTTCGTTCCGTATTACAGGGATAGCCGAGCGGAGTTATCGTCGGCCTTGACGGTTCCGATTAATTACCGGTGTATAACACCACTATAATTCCTTACTGATGCAAGATGGAGATTCAACAAGGGAAAGGACACAGCGAAACGGGGAACAATTGGACAAGCACACTTTATTACACACACACAGACAAGCACGTATTACAGTCAGCAACAGTTTTCATGCACGTATACAATCAAAGCAAAGAAACAAAAGCAAGGACACAATGCAGAGCTACAACCGAATATAATTATTACAACACTTAAACAGTTCTACTTTTCCAGACTGGCGCCACACACACACATTTACACAAAATCAAAAGAAATGGAAGTCGCGACTTCCTGAGCGCGTCGAGTCCTTGGCGACCGTAACTCCGAGTCCTCCGGCGTGGTCCCGAGCTCATGCCGCGCGTCGCTCGTGTGGTCCGCTCGACAGCTCGGACGAACGAACAGAACCTCCGACCAGGGACGATCACCGCAACTCTCCACAATTCCCCTTCCAAGGAAAAGGAACGACGTTCTCGTCGACTTCACGTCCACGCCTTTTGTCAATCGCTTGCACGAACCAAGAGCCTTCAGCCTCCAACTGGACAAGGGAACAACCAACCAACCACGACTCTTCACGCCCACCCTTTTGTAGGGCCGGCTCCGCCCTTCGCTCCGCCCCGCGCCCCGCCACATTTCTGTCTCCACCTCCCTTCGAGGCGTTTCCAGAAAGCTCTCGAAGGGGGCGTGCCCCCACTCCGACCGCCTCACGCCTGCATCCACCAATCGGGAGCGAGCTGCCGCACCCCTCCCTTCACACCAAGCGTGGTGGGGGGATTCAGGCGGGGAAATTAGGCGGGAAAACCCACAGGCGTTGTTGGTTTTTGTTCTTGCACGCGCCCGCCGGTGCTCGTTGAATGGCGAGTGGCGAAGATGTGGTAGCGTAGTTGTGGAAGGTGGCGTCGTGTAGTGAATGGCGTGATCGTTGAGATGTTGGTTGTGGCGATGTTCGTTGTTGTTCTTGCACCAAATTAACAATAGCCAAAGAAAAACGGCTAACTGAAGCGTCGCAGCCCGAATGGATCACATATATTCCCTCTATACAACGGTTTGGGCTAACTACACATGAACTTACCGATATATCTCACCTGAGGACTCTTTATGGTGTAATGCGAATTTCCACAACCGTAACAATATATATATAAATTCAACAATGAGTTTATTCATTCAATGTATAAAAATATGTTGTTAACGTTAATATTGTCACAGAACGCACAGTTATTTGATCAACCAAAGTCCAACCAGCAAGTGGGTGTAGTTCAAACTTGTGTTATCTTTAAAAGATAATACACTAAGCCTGTTGGTGCATGGCACCATACACTGCAAAACAAATGGTGACTAACTCTTCTTTGTGCTCTCTGTTCTCACTCTTCATTACCAGTTATGTACTTAGTTCAAGAACATTCACGAAAGCCTTTCCCCTGTGTGTGGATTAACCAGACTCTGTGCCATCATGGTTAGAGCATCCGGTCTTGGTCTCAGTGGTCGGCATTCCAAGCACCGGCTGATTCATAACAAAAAAACCTTGAAAATCGTACTTGCTGCTTCCTTGCTTGCCACTTAATATTCAAATAAAAAATGGTTGAATACCTACAGAAAAACCAATGCGTAGGGTCGATGGGCCTCAAGGCCTCTCCTGCATTGATATTCTTTTTAAGAGAACTCATTATGTGTACTTTTTATCATGATGATTTAAACATTTTGTTCCGTATATAATCCTAATTCCCTCTGTCACTGAATGTGGATAGAGGTTATGTTTTCACCCCTGTCTGTTTGCTTGCTTGTTTGTCTGTGAGCATATCTCAAAACGTTACAGACGGATTCAGACGAAATTTGGTGACAGATTGCGCTTGTGACATGGACGAATTGATTCGATTTTAGTGACGATCCAGACCCAAATATGAGAATTTCTAAGTGATTCTTCGCCATTAAGTGATCAGGCCAAAAATGATGCACAACAGGATATCTCACAAAGTTATGGATGGATTCAGACGAAACTTGGTGGATAGGTTAGGTGTATGACAAGAACAAGCCGATTAGATTTTGGTTAAAGTACGGATGCAGATCCGGCTTATCTTCAGGATACAAAAAGTAAACTGTTCAGCCTGGCAGAGTTATTGTGTTCAACCGAGTGCTGTTCTAGTAATACAAGCGTAACATAGCACCGAACACAATATACAGGGTGTCCACAAAGTTGTTCTGGTTTTAAAATTTTATTACAACCAAACCAAAAAAGATACAATGATGTGGGGTTTAAAATTTTTTGTCACATAATTCATAAAGTTTCTTGTGTTCTTCATTACACCTCAACATGTGCACCTTTAGTGGCACATAGCACATCCAAGCAATCGTCCATATGTTGACGAACATACCTGTCGTCACACTGCTGATGCAATTTGTTATCCTTACACGACGTGTTTCAATGTCAGCAACAGAGGTTTCAAAAACAATCCTTGACGTCCCCATAGTAAGAAGTTTAAGGACGTCACATTGGGAGACTATGGAGGCCAATGGACTGGACCATCGCATCTAATTCATCTACCGGGGTGGCGTTGAAGAGATGTTATAGAAAAGCGGGAAGTAGCAAAAACAACATCACGTCTGGTGAACAACAACAGGACACGGTTAAAGAAAATATTTCACGAGTGCCAATTCTGTATGTGGCTGGGCTATCTAGGAAAGTGAGAAGATCATTTTCCAAGTTTGGCATTGTTATGTCAAATAAAATCTACAGAATTCTGCACAGCCAGTTAGTTCATGTTGGGAACAAGATCGGGAAGGATAGGAAACTCGACTGGGTGTATGGCATCACATTTGGAGAGCCATCATGCACTGAGACCTACATAGGAGAATCTCGGCAAACCCTTAAGGCCTGGGTGAATCAACATCACCGTCCAGCTTATGAAGAGGCTGGCTTTGAACTCTACTGTGCATACGCCCTTGAACTTGCATGGTCACAGCTTTGGTAACAGTCAAGTGGTCATCTTAGAGAAATAAAGTGGTATGTTTGAGGTGTAAAGGAATCCATTTGGGAAAGAGTTGAATCACCATTTTCAACAGAAAAGGCGGTTTGCGATTTAATGTCATGTCCGTGAGACAAAGCTGTAACATCTCTTCCACGCCGTCTGCAACCGTCACATGATGCCCAGCCCAAATTGGTCCACAGACATACTCACCTCGCCACCGGCAGTCGTCACGTGATGATTCTCAGACTTCTTCACTTTAACATCTGCTGTGACCAAGGCGAGTGGATTCTCACCGAAACATCGGCTTCACCGACGAGTAAGTCCAACTTTTTTCAATTACAATTTTTTTTCTGGTTTGGTTCTAAAGCTTGCACTATCTGCACTTTTTTTGCTTGAAGATGCAATCTCTTGTGTAAAACTTTGTGTCCTGTTGATTTTGGTAGCCGGAGTTCATGTGAGGCACGAAAAATAGATTTTCTAGGGTTGTGTTGGAAAGATCTCTTGAACATTTGCAATGGCATCTTCTGAAACGCCTGGATGCCCACTTCGAGGCCTGTCAATTACGCTCCCTTTCTCCAGAAACTTGCAAAGCCACCGCCTTATGCTGGGTAGGGAGGGAGGGTCCTTGCCATATTGAATGGCGGTAATTCCATTGAACCGTTGTCACCAACTTTTAAAGACCTGTAAACGGAAGGAAAAAAAAAATGAGAGTTAAACATCACCATGGAGAAATCCACATCACCGTATCTCTTGACTTGGTTGTTATAAATATTTAAAACTGGAACAACACTGTGGAAATCCTGTATATCCTTAACAGTCAGTCATAAAGAATTTGTGATGAATGTCATCATCATTAATAACTGTACTTTACTCTTCACACAGCACCGGTGGTGCCGAAACAGTTTTTGGCAAGGGTTATGGGTAGAGTTATGCTTGGTGGTTTGTCGTTTGCTTAACGGTTAAGGTAGTTGGCTTAAGATCTTAAGGTCTTGAGTGTGAGCCCCTGTCATGCTATTGAAATAACACCAAGTGGGTTGACTCAGCCTGTTGTCCTTTCGAGGTTGACAAAATGAGTACCAGCTTGCGTGGGTAATAAGCCATTCAAGTATCCCTGCTATGAGGGATACTATTTACCAAAAAGCCAGCTGACTGGCTTTTTGGTGGCAACCCGTCCATGATCCATGAGTGGCGACCCGTCCATGATTGTACATCTTACCCAAATGAAACTGCCTCGGCAGCCCTATGCACCACCTCATGGCATGAAAGGAATGGTTATTATTATTTATTATTTCACAGTAGTTGGTCATGGCAGGAATTTGTCGTTTGGTCAGGTTGCCAGCGATAACTCACCTTCTCTTTGTGAAGGACACCATGGGATATTGATCGTTCACAAAATAATAACAGATGGGACACTCAGTTTTACGTCCATCCTGGGGTCGGCATACTTTGTGATACGACATGTCCTGACTGTGAAACACCAGGATGACAGTTTATAGCTGGGCGAAGACAGCTCAGAGGCGAGTACACAAAACTCTCGGCTATCTTCATTTTGCTTATGTGTCAATGTGCAATTTATTGTTGTTGTCCTTTTCTTTTCTATCGGTCAAGGCCTTTTTGGTGAACGCATATTTCAATGCCGAATTTGCCTTATCATACATTCTAGATGCAGTGGTAGTTTTGTGCTGAATACACTGGAGAATTGCCATTTTATCAGCTCTCCGATTAAATACATTGATTGGCATACCAGAGCCTGTAGGCTCAAATCTGTCTTATGGAAGCAGTATTTACGACTACTGGAAATGAAAGTAAAATCAGGGGAATTACCATTCAAGCTATTTACCAAAAAGCCAGTTGACTCCTTTATGACTTTCAAAGAGAGGTAACTTCTCCTCACCCTTGGTTCCAAATTGGAACACCTCCTGCACATTTAAATGCTGCCTATTAGTCTGCTGCCAACCTGCCATGATGTATCCTTGCTACTTTGTGCAGGTGGCTCAACTCTCTCTTTTCCGTGGGGTACAAGCGACAGCTGGAAGAAGATGATATGTTCACTGTGCTTCCACAGGACAGTTCTGAAGATTTGGGTGAGCGCTTGATGCGGTGAGTGTGCTCTCAATATGCTTGTTTTCTGTAATGGTATGTGATGTATCAATCTGCATCCTGAGTTTAGCAAGTATCACTTTGTCTAAACATCTAAATAATTCTGGGTCAAAGATCTATTTAGTGTTTACTTTACTGTGATTCTTTGCTACAATTTATAATGTGTGATAGATCCCACTCAGAGGTGTGAAATAGCATGAGATGTGTGGTCGTGAGGTGTGAATACAAGATACATCAGAGAAACTTGGGTCCATAGAAAAACATTGAGTGTATAGTCTAACATTGATATTGTATCTGTTTTAGATGTTGCAAGTGATAAAAAAACATTAAAAAAAAATGTTTTTAAATGTTTGTTTTTTTAACACCACCTCTATGACACAAAGCTTGGAGGTGAGGTGGATAGCAGAGGGGGGTGGTGATCAGATTCAGGAAAGTATTGATACTCGCAAGATTGGGCAAAAGATTGGCAGATATAATTTAACCTGAGCAAGTGTAAGGTGTTGGGGATGGGTAAGAACAATGAAAATAGAGATTACAGGATGCAAGGGTGTATTGTCGAGCGTGTCACACAGAAGGATATGGGGATGGTAATAGATATGGGAGGTAAGCAGGCAGCACAATGCCAGGCAGCTATAGGTAAAGCAAATCGGGTTTTAAGTTGTATTTGGAGGGGATCATTTATAAATCAAAAAGAGTGGTGTTAACATTGTACAGGAATTTAGTGAGGGCCACATTTAGAATTGTGTGCACTTCTGATCACCACAAGTTCCGGAAGGACATAGATGCCATAGAGAGGGTTGAGCGCAGGGCTACAGATTGATTCCGGGCCTAGCTAGACTCAGCTATGAGGAGCGGCTGAAGGAGTCGGGGCTTTATTCACTGGAAAGGAGGGGTTACAAGGAGATATAAATGAAGGTATATATTAAATAAGTGCAGATGAATTATTCAACAGAGTACACAGTGATAGGACCGGGGCCATAGCCTGAGAGTAAAGGAGAGGAGAGTTAAGACGGTAGTAAGACGGGGACTTTTACTCAGAGAGTAGTTAATGCATGGAATCGGTCTCCCTGGAAAGGTAGTGGCAGCAGAAACAGTAGATAAGTTTAAATTAGAATTGGATAGGTACCTGGAAGTTCTGGAGATAGAGGGGTATGGGGATGTTGACAGGAATTTTAGGTAGTTTGAGCATTGATGGGTGATTGTGTTCATGTGTACGGAGTGCTGTTGGTGGACGTCTTGTCAAGGGGGGTTGTGTGGTTTATGTGGTGTGTTTTTAAGCAAGCCTATGCCCCCTACCCTGAGGGGAAGAAAAAAAACCCAAGAGAAGATGGTCTTGAGTGTGAGCCCCTGTCATGCTATTGAAATAACACCAAGTGGGTTGACTCAGCCTGTTGTCCTTTCGAGGTTGACAAAATGAGTACCAGCTTGCGTGGGTAATAAGCCATTCAAGTATCCCTGCTATGAGGGATACTATTTACCAAAAGCCAGCTGACTGGCTTTTTGGTGGCAACCGTCCATGATCCATGAGTGGCGACCCGTCCATGATTGTACATCTTACCCAAATGAAACTGCCTCGGCAGCCCTATGCACCACCTCATGGCATGAAAGGAATGGTTATTATTATTTATTATTTCACAGTAGTTGGTCATGGCAGGAATTTGTCGTTTGGTCAGGTTGCCAGCGATAACTCACCTTCTCTTTGTGAAGGACACCATGGGATATTGATCGTTCACAAAATAATAACAGATGGGACACTCAGTTTTACGTCCATCCTGGGGTCGCATAGCATCTTTGTGATACGACATGTCCTGACTGTGAAACACCAGGGAGACAGTTTATAGCTGGGCGAAGACAGCTCAGAGGCGAGTACACAAAACTCTCGGCTATCTTCATTTTGCTTATGTGTCAATGTGCAATTTATTGTTGTTGTCCTTTTCTTTTCTATCGGTCAAGGCCTTTTTGGTGAACGCATATTTCAATGCGAATTTGCCTTATCATACATTCTAGATGCAGTGGTAGTTTTGTGCTGAATACACTGGAGAATTGCCATTTTATCAGCTCTCCGATTAAATACATTGATTGGCATACCAGAGCCTGTAGGCTCAAATCTGTCTTATGGAAGCAGTATTTACGACTACTGGAAATGAAAGTAAAATCAGGGGAATTACCATTCAAGCTATTTACCAAAAAGCCAGTTACTCCTTTATGACTTTCAAAGAGAGGTAACTTCTGCTCACCCTTGGTTCCAAATTGGAACACCTCCCTCACATTAAAATGCTGCCTATTAGTCTGCTGCCAACCTGCCATGATGTATCCTTGCTACTTTGTGCAGGTGGCTCAACTCTCTCTTTTCCGTGGGGTACAAGCGACAGCTGGAAGAAATGATATGTTCACTGTGCTTCCACAGGACAGTTCTGAAGATTTGGGTGAGCGCTTGATGCGGTGAGTGTGCTCTCAATATGCTTGTTTTCTGTAATGGTATGTGATGTATCAATCTGCATCTGAGTTTAGCAAGTATCACTTTGTCTAAACATCTAAATAATTCTGGTCAAAGATCTATTTAGTGTTTACTTTACTGTGATTCTTTGCTACAATTTATAATGTGTGATAGATCCCACTCAGAGGTGTGAAATAGCATGAGATGTGTGGTCGTGAGGTGTGAATACAAGATACATCAGAGAAACTTGGGTCCATAGAAAAACATTGAGTGTATAGTCTAACATTGATATTGTATCTGTTTTAGATGTTGCAAGTGATAAAAAAACATTAAAAAAAAATGTTTTTAAATGTTTTGTTTTTTTAACACCACCTCTATGACACAAAGCTTGGAGGTGAGGTGGATAGCAGAGGGGGTGGTGATCAGATTCAGGAAAGTATTGATACTCGCAGAATTGGGCAAAAGATTGGCAGATATAATTTAACCTGAGCAAGTGTAAGGTGTTGGGGATGGGTAAGAACAATGAAAATAGAGATTACAGGATGCAAGGGTAGTTGTCGAGCGTGTCACACAGAAGGATATGGGGATGGTAATAGATATGGGAGGTAAGCAGGCAGCACAATGCCAGGCAGCTATAGGTAAAGCAAATCGGGTTTTAAGTTGTATTTGGAGGGGGATCATTTATAAATCAAAAGAGGTGGTGTAACATTGTACAGGAATTTAGTGAGGGCCACATTTAGAATATTGTGTGCACTTCTGATCACCACAGTTCCGGAAGGACATAGATGCCATAGAGAGGGTTGAGCGCAGGGCTACGAGATTGATTCCGGGCCTAGCTAGACTCAGCTATGAGGAGCGGCTGAAGGAGTCGGGGCTTTATTCACTGGAAAGGAGGGGTTACAAGGAGATATAATGAAGGTATATATAAAATAAGTGCAGATGAATTATTCAACAGAGTACACAGTGATAGGACCAGGGGCCATAGCCTGAGAGTAAGGAGAGGAGAGTTAAGACGGTAGTAAGACAGGGGACTTTTACTCAGAGAGTAGTTAATGCATGGAATGGTCTCCCTGGAAAGGTAGTGGCAGCAGAAACAGTAGATAAGTTTAAATTAGAATTGGATAGGTACCTGGAAGTTCTGGAGATAGAGGGGTATGGGGATGTTGACAGGAATTTTAGGTAGTTTGAGCATTGATGGGTGATTGTGTTCATGTGTACAGAGTGCTGTTGGTGGACGTCTTGTCAAGGGGGGTTGTGTGGTTTATGTGGTTGTTTTTAAGCAAGCCTATGCCCCCTACCCTGAGGGGAAGAAAAAAAATTACAAAAACTACAAAAATAATAAATAAATAAATAAATGTATTTCATAAATTAAAATCATTTTTTGCATTTTCTTCCTTGGATCTTGTATAGTAAATTAGTATGGTGTTCGCGCAGGCAGATGGGCTGAATGGCCTCCACCTGTGTTAGATTCCTTGTAAAATAATGTAGGGAAGGTTGCAATAACTTGTGTCAAACCAGCCCTACATCCTTCTTTGAATAATGGTTATTGCATGAATTAAACACACACACACAACACACACGATAATTTCTAGTGACCATCCCTATCTTGTTTAACATACTTTTTGACATACCATCCCCACATCCTGTTACATTTTTTAGTTTCGCTCTGAAGGGGAGGTAAGACTGTTGCATGCCTCTGTCTGTCTGTTGGGTAGTCGATCTAGTCGAAAAAAAAAAAATTCCAAAAATGTTTTTTTTGAGATTTGTTCTAACCCTTATTATCAGTATTTAAAATGGCGATTTCAGTTAATACAATGGCGATTTCGATGAAACTTGGTTGGTAGGTTCATACCATGACCTAGTTGTGTGCAAATGAGAACCGTTGCTATGGACACCACCGTTGCCTTGCAACGGGACTTTGAAATTTTTGAAAAATCATAAAATTTGTTTTTTTCGAAAATCAAAAATCGGGCCACGAGCTACTGTGGGCAGTACATTCAGCCATATTGTCAAAAATTTCCAGCTGGATCCTATGGAAACTGTCGGAGAAGATAGACTTTGAATGAACCCTGGTCGAAACAATAAAAAAACGAAGTTCGTTACATCTCAGAGATCTGAGTCAGATATACATGAAACTGGTATGGTAGGTTCATGGTATGTCTAGTTACGTGTGAGAAAGACCGTTGCTGTGGACCCTCCGTTGCCTAGCAACGCCCGAAAACCTCTAAATGTGGGGGTATTTTAATGAAAAAACATCTGCAGCATTAACCCTTGAAGCTAGAATCATGAATTTTCTTGTGCTTAATCTCAGGTCATTCCTCATCGAACGGGCCCATCGCGTCAGGTTCTATTGGGTAGGCGACTACCCATGTCCGCCTACCGGCTTGGTCTTTTGTCTGTCTGTAT
>CM068960.1:43362978-43377813 GCA_035128595.1 Eptatretus atami | reverse complement strand
TCAGGAGCCACAACCAACGGACAGCTGTAAGGACCTGCGAGGCGCTGCGTGAAGCTGTAAGGCGCTGAGGTGCAGTGAGACTGTCACCAACTGTCACAAACTAAACTGTCGCCAGCTCACCAATCGTCTGACTGGAACTGACTGGAGCTGAAAATAGCCCTCACCCAGCTATCACAAAAATGGTCCTCTCGTCCTTTATATAGGCGGCCAGTTTGGGCGGAGCCTCAAGCAGACTTCAGCCAAATCCACCTTGTCTATTGGAGCATCGGTTCACGTGACAAACCGCCCATCTCGCGATCATTCCTTCCTTACCAGAGCGAGATGCAATCCTAAATCAGCACAGGCCTGGCTTACGATGCCATGTTTGTGGTGCTGGATGAACGGCAGAAAGAAGCCATTTGCCGGAACAACCGAGCGAAAACGTGAAGCACTCATAAAACGTCAACGGCAAATTATCACCTCAATGTTCAGCCCGATACGAAAAAGAGCCTGTTGGCGTCCATAGAGCTGCTGAACGGGGTGTCAAACGTCGATGGAAAAAGGTGGGCGTCAACGTCGGTGAAAGGGCTGGGTGAGGAAAATGATCCACAGCCGTATTTGACCGTCAGAATAACTGCTCGGGAAAAGCCCGCGGTGTGCTTAATCAAAAATCAATACTCTGAATTTTTGTAAGTCATGGATTTCTCCACAAAGTGTTGGGATTCAATAGAAAGGACCCTAGGACCACCGAAAAGTTCAATCTCTCGTGAGATTAGGCTAACATAAGGCGCCATGTTGCCTGCACGACTGCACGGCGTCACGTAACCCGCCAGCTCACGGTCCTATGAAATGTTTTAACAACATTTTAAAATGTCCGTTTTTCACCGGAATTCTTTTGGATGCTTGTAGGGCACGTCACCAAACCTTCGAAAATATAAGGCAAAATCGGATAGATAGACGCTACCAATAAGCAGTCCCTCAGGGGGACACGGTACGAGGTCAAGCAGTGAACAGAAAGCATGTGGTGTTCCTTTCAATACCCAACGGTTATTTTAATTCAATACATTTTCCTCATGTAAAGTGTGTTTCTGCTCGGATTTTACGAAAATTATCTACGTCAAGACTGTAGCTACACCAGAAGGTCCCAAAAGTGAAAACAGAAATCGAATAGAACTTAAGATAGCCTTGTGGGGCGGCATGGAAGCCAATGGAAGCCTCCCCTCGGTACAATGCATTCCACACAGACCAAGGATACAAAACATTCAAATATCACAAATATTAATGCAACCGAGTGTGAATCAACCTTAGCGACTGCGAAAAGTGAAAACAGAATTTAAATTGAACTTAAAAAAATAAATAAATGCGTGAGGCCGAGTGGAAGCCAATGGATTTCAAGGAGGCCAATGGAATCAAACAGCAACCGCTACGCACGTACAGTGCACAACGTGCAAACTGTATAAAATGTGATTTTTACTAACTTTATGACAAACGAGTGTTAATCAACCTTAGCAACTGTGAAAAATGAAAACAGCATTTAAATTGAACTTGATAAAAAAAAACACTTAAAACCCCTCCATTGACAGAGTCAAACGTCGGGGTAAAAAGGCCATCCCATAAGAAAGGGAATCTATTCATACCCTTCTCAACACATCAAAGTTAGGATTCCACAAAGACATGGGATGGGTCTATGTGTCTGGACATGCATTAAGGGAAATAACTGTCTGAGGACCTAAATGTTTGTATGCATTAGTCAGATCCGATTCTGAAATCCATAACACTATCTATATCTATATCTACCGTATATATATATATATATATATATATATATATATATATATATATATATATATATTTATATGTTGCGAATTCGCGCCCGTCGGCGTGCGATCGGCCACGTGACTCGAATCGCGACCGCCTCGCCCACCGGACGGACAATTCAGTCGTGACCCTCCCGGCTAACGCCGGATCCAGTCACGGGTGGACCTTTCGGCCTCACCACAACCCAGTCCGCATTCTACCCCGCGGGAATAGGTGAATCGCCGAAAGTCGATATACCTAAGTACCCGCACGGGTAACCTACCGAGGGATTGTACTCGCCACAGGCCGACTTCGGACACGATCCGCTTAAGCGGCTCGTTCCGGGCTAACGGGATAACCGAGCGGTGTTATCGTCGGCCTTGACGTTCAGATTAATTATCGGCGGCGCCGCCCACGACGAACCCTTTACGTGAAACAAGATGGAGACCAAACGAAGGAAGGACGCAGCGACACGGGGGAAGAATTCAACAAGGACGCATTTTATTTACACAGACGGACACAAAGCACACGTATAGCAACAGTCAGTATTTACAGTCACAATAAGCAATTGCACATATATCAACCAGAAAACAAAAGACGCAGAGCTACGACCGATTAACGCGACACACGGACCACTTACACAATTCTACTTCACGAGACACGGCGCCACACACGTTCACACAGAACCCAAAAGAAATTGGAAGTCGATTCTCCTGTGTGGTTTAAGTCCTTGGCGACCGTCACTCGCCGTGGTCCGCGAGCGTGGTCGGCGAGGCCTCTCCGGCGCGCCTCGCGCCTGCTCGTGCTGGCCTCCCGACGCCACAAAGAGAGACACAAAGAACCTCCAAGCAGAAGCATCGACGAAGAAGAAGAGAGAGGAGAGAAGCCTCAGCGCTCCCGCCTCTTATACGCCCGGCGCCACACGCCCCGTTCTCGCTCCACCTTCCTTCGAGCGCTTCCAGAAGGGGGCGTTCCCTCTCGTTCCCTCCCACCTGCGGCTGTGGGGACGAGGCGAAGCCGTTCGACGGCCTTCAACGCGCAAACGTCGTACGTAGACCGCTGAGGATGGCGTTCGTTGGTGTAGGTAGCGTGGTTGAGATGGTGGCGTGGTTGTGAGGGTGGCGGGGCTGGCGTTGTTAGAGTGGTGGCGTGGTTAGCGTGTGGTGTTGGTTGGGCGTTGTTGAAGTGTGGTTGGTTCGAAAATAAAGTAGAACAGAAAAACGCCTAACTCAAAGGATCGCAGCCCGAATGAATCACATTAATTCCCTCTATACAACGGGTTTGGAGCTAACTACACATGTACTTCAGAAATACCTCACCTATGGGACCTTATGATGTTTGCGAATTTCCACAGCCGTAACAATATATAATTATATACTAGTGAATGCACCGGCGTTTGCCCGGGTTCTTTTTGAATGAATTTAATCTTCTGTATATAGGTCTGACGCGAGCCCAGTATCAGTTCCCTATTGGGCCACAGTAGTCATCGCCTAAGGGGGTTGGTGAGGGGGAAACACCCCCCTCCCCCCGGCCGAGGGGCCTCACCACCGAGCCTATAACCTTCCTGGGGCCCGCCCCAACATTTTTGCCTTCAGAGGTTTCCTCCTATCTTTCACCGTTCAGGAGATTAGCGCGTGCAGACAAACAAACAAACATAAACTTCAAATTATATAATAACTATATATATATATATATATATATGTATATATACATATATATGTTATAGTTGCGGTTCTGGAAAACTCATGCCTCTAAGGCAATGGCACCCAACATACGGTGATCCCCAGACAGTTATTTCATTAATATACGTGCAGCTCGACCTTTCCCTCATGTCTTATGGGTAAACAGGACGAAGTGTGTTGTGTTGGTCTTATAGTTAGGTCTGGATTATATCTTTCTTCTTTTCCGCCACCATGGTACGTATGAATATCCTCGCGGAGGCCAACAAAAGAAGCATCATCCACACGATGGAAAAAAACCCTGCACTGCAAGAATACGGTGTCTCCGGGAATAGTAGAACCATACATTAAATCCCAACGCTGTACAGGACGCGCGTGGCACGCTCTTTTCAACCCAAATCTGCACCTAATAATTATATCCAATCCTTTCCTTCAATCCATGACACCGATTGGGGCCGGCACCATGCTCAGGCAGCCACCTGTGAGGATCACCACTGTGATAAATAACCGCATGCACGAGAGCGGACCCATGCGCAGCTCCGTGATAATTACCATCGTGCTGGACAGGGCACGCATGGTGCACCTCTTCATTCGGGTCTGTGCGCTGATTGCAATGGCATCTTACCGTCGATCTTCGCTCGCCACAGCGGCCACCAATATCTTCCGCGGACGGCAGAGATCTTCTCGCACCTCTGCCTCGATGCAGCTGCCACCAAGCAGAGGCATGCTGTGCAGCCCGGATTGCTCGGGCTGCATGGCGTACGGACGAAGCAAGCACATTGATCAGCTCCAACTGTAGTACGCTGGGGGTGCCCGAGCGGCCAGTCGCCGGAGCACGACCCAGGAGTTCGGTGCAAGGCGATTCATATTACGGGGTTCGGAGTGAGACGATTCCGCAGCTTGGCCATGTCTCGCCAGATGTAAAATAATGCCGCTTCGGGCCATAGCGGCCTGGTCACGTGGTAGCCAGGGTCCAATGGGAGCCCCCCATTCTGGTGAAGACTCCGCTTCGGGTCGTCGCCCCCACCCTGCACGATGGATCTTATAAAAGTCTATCGTGAAGCCGTTCAGGGCTCGCCTTGCCTCAAAAGCTGTGATCTCTACATTCGCCACTGGTTCCACCCACCCGTCTGATTCCGCCTGTCTTCTCTCCTGCTGACTCCACTTTCTCCAGCCATCCACTTGGCTCCACCTTCCTGCCTCTCGCCGTTGGCACAACCCACTCACCTGGCTCCACCTAAAGTCCTTCATCACGCCAGATGGCCTTGCCCTTTCTCTGGATTGGTACACATGCTGCGCCGTCACTGCAGCCAAGCAGGAGACGACACACCAACTCTCAAGGAGGGATCGCTCAGTGGAGCATCCCCCCAAAATGTACTGGGTAGTGCGGTCGGTCATCCGTGCAAGGTATTATGAGACCGTTAGCCTCATCTCCTCTCCTTTCTTCTAATTAACTCCTGTGTGTGTGTGTGATGGCGCCAGTCCGAGCTTTAAGTTAAGATTGTAGAAGATAGATCGGCATAAGTCTACTCTGTGTCTGCTTTAGTAAGTTGCTTGTTTTGCTGTCGCACCTCACAAATTCCTTTCTATCCCTGCTTACACAGTAATAAATCTATTCATTGTGCCAGATGCTTTTCCCCGCCTGAGGGTTAATAAAGGATTGTGCAGAAATGTTCCCAGCTCGTTTTTGTCCCTTTCTTTCATTGATCCAGCATGGTCCGTATCCGAGCCTTGCCGGGACTTTATTCCCAACGATTCGTTCTTTTAGCCGGTATATTCTTGGCAGTGTCACTCGGTTGCATCTGACCCGGTAAGGTGACCCGGTCCGGATAAGGCATACCGAGGGCATGTTTTCCGCTAATTAGGTCAAGTGATTAATTAGGTAACCGGTTTAGTCTGAGGACCCTAGGTCATGTGGTTGAGTTACATTGGGGTTCACGGTCGATTTGCGACCCACCGCGTCACGGAGTTATCCGTGTGCGACGGCCTGCGATTCTGGGGAGTCTGGTGGGAACCCGAGATAGCTTACCCCCCTCGTGGTCTTCTAACCCCGGCCCCCGGCCACAACAATATATATATATATAATATATATAATATATATATATATATATATATATATATATATATATGTTACGGTTCTAGAAACCGTATGCATTCAAACATACAGGTGCTCCGAAGTTAGTTATGCCGTTAAGTATATGTGTAGACAGAATCCTTCCTTGTGTGTAGTGGGAATCGAAGGGTTCGTTGCGATGTTTTTTTAGTTAGGGTAATAAATCTTATTCCCCTCTTATTTGAACCACAGTACCATTTTCTCGCTTTCCGAGGCGAAATCTTTGTGAGGTACCTTTTTTGGGCGAGTCCGCACGCCTGGAGGGCGGGCTCCGGCATGGCCGAAACCCTGCCCAGAAGGGAGGACCCATGAAGGCCGTCCAATCAGGGCGGACAGTGACATAGTTTTGACCAAGGCCCCGCCCCGCTGAGGAGGTCGATGGACTACGAAGGGACCCTCTGAGACGCACGTTCGTTGAGTTCAGTCAAAAGGCTCAGTTCAGTTCTGCATTCGCTGGGGGCGTTCGTTGGAGTTTTGCTGGAGTCTTGAGTTCGGCGTACGAGGAGGATTGACAGACTGAGTGCTTTTTCACGAGTCTGTGGGTGGTGGTGCATGGCCGTTCTTCGTTGGTGGAGCGATCCGTCCGGTCGATTCCGATAACGACCGAGGACACCGACCTCGACCGGGTCACTTGCTGGGTCCTGTCCGCGACCCCGATCCCCGCCCTGGGACTCCGCTCGGGTTCCTCCGCGGACACGAGCCCCACGCGTGACTGCGGGCCGAGCTGCACGACCATTGGCAGGTGCCGCACCACAGAGCATCCTCCCTCCATCGTGCAGGTACCCAGCCGAGCCGCGACCCCAGCTCGTCTCTCTTCCTGGCTGCGAGGTTCCTTGGAATTCACCTGGGTTTTATTTTCGTCTGTGTGTGTGTGCGCGTCCGTCTGCTAAGTACAACTGCATAAGTGTTTTCGATCATTGTAAATCTCCTGTATATCCGCGATAAGCTTGTTCTGCGTCCTTCTTGTTATAAATAAAACAATTGTAGAAATGTTCCCAGTTCGTTTCTCCTTTCTTTCATTGTCCAGCATGGTTCGGATCTGAGCTTTAGCCGGGTCTTTGTTCCCGTTAATCTGCTCATCTTAGCCGGCACGGCTTTGCAGTTCCGCTTGACCGCACCCGAACCGGAGTTGGTAGTCGGTAGTTGGAACTCTACCGCAGTCGGTAGAGTGACCCGGTTCGAGCAAGATGTGCCGAGGGCGTGGTTCCCGGTAGACGACACCGCATGGTTAATTAGGTAAATTGGCTCAAGACAAAAAGACCCTTCGCTACGCGGTGGAGGTATTGGCGTCCACGGTCGGTTAAGCGACCCGCCGCCTCAGGGAGTTATCCTGAGCGACGGCCTCCAATTCCGGGAGTCTGTGGAGACGACGTAACTTCCCCCACCTAGCGGTCGTCCTCCGTCGCCACCGGTCCGTCCCGCCAGGCTAGTATATATATATATATATATATATATATATAATAATAACTAGCCTGGTGTTGGCGTAGTGGTTAGGGTAGCGACTTGGGATCAAAAGGTCCTGGTTCAAGCCCCGTTGGCCACTTGAATTATACACACCAGGAGGTTGACTCAGCCTGTCATCCTTCGAGGTCGGCGAAGTGAGTACCAGTGTACTGGGCCCGGTGTATGCCCCGGTTAAAATAGGTGTACCATATCCCTGTGTCGTAAGAGGCGACCAGGGTTGGTCAGGAAGGGCATCCGGCGTAACCTGTGCCAAATCACTTGCGGATCATATGGATGATCCGCTGTGGCGACCCTAACGGAGCAGCCGAAAGAAGATATAAAATATATATACATTGGGAGAAAAGTTTTGATACACTGCCGATTTTGCAGGTTTTCCCACTTACAAAGCACGAAGAGGTCTGTAATTTTTATCATAGTACACTTCAACTGTGAAAGAGGAATCTAAAACAAAAATCCTGAAATCACATTGTATGATTTTTAAATAATTAATTTGCATTTTATTGCATGAAAAAGTATTTGATCACCACCAACCAGTAAGAATTCTGGCTCTCACAGACCTGTTATTTTTGTCTTTAAGAAGCCCTCCCTTATTCCCACTCATTACCTGTATAACTGCACCTGTTTGAACCGTTATCTGCATAAAAGACAGCTGTCCACACTCAATCAATCAGACGCCAACCTCTCCACAATGGGCAAGACCAGAGAGCTGTCTAAGGACATCAGGGACAAAATTGTAGACTTGCACAAGGCTGGGATGGGCTACAGGACAATAGGCAAGCAGCTTGTTGAGAAGGCAACAACTGTTGGCCAATTATTAGAAAATGGAAGAAGTTCAAGAATAACAGTCAATCTCCCTCGTCTGGGGCTCCATGCAAGATCTCACCTCGTGGAGCCTCAATGATCATGAGAAGGTGAGGGATCAGCCAGAACTACACGCAGACCTGGTCAATGACCTGAAGAGAGCTGGGACCACAGTATCAAAGAAAACCATAAGTAACACACTCGCGGTCATGGATTAAAATCCTGCACGCAGCAAGGTCCCTCTGCTCAAGCCCGCATGTCCAGGCCTGTCTGAAGTTTGCAATGACATCTGGTGATCCAGAGGAGGAATGGGAGAAGGTCATGTGTCTGATGAGACCAAAATAGAGCTTTTTGGTTTAAACTCCACTCGCCTTGTTTGGAGGAAGAAGAAGGATGAGTACAACCCCAAGAACACATCCAACCGTGAAGCATGGAGTGTGGAAAATTTCATCTTTGGGATGCTTTTTCTGCAAAGGGGACAGGAGACGCACCGTATTGAGGGGATGATGGATGGGGCATGTATCGCGAGATCTTGGCCAACAACCTCCTTCCCTCAACAAGAGCATTGAAGATGGGGCGGCTGGGTCTTCCAGCATGACAACGACCCGAAACACAAGCCAGGACTAAGGAGTGGCTCCGTAAGAAGCATCTAAGGTCCTGGAGTGGCCTAGCCAGTCTCCAGACCTGAACCCAATAGAAATCTTTGGAGGGAGCTGAAAGTCTGTGTTGCCCAAGCAGCCCAAACCTGAAGGATCTGGAGAAGATCTTATGGAGGAGTGGGCCAAAATCCCTGCTGCAGTCTGTGCAAACCTGGTTAAGAACTACAGGAAACGTCTGATCTCTGTAATTGCAAACAAAGGTTCTGTACCAAATATTAAGTTCTGTTTTTTCTGATGTATCAAATCTTATTTCATGCAATAAATGCAAATTAATTATTTAAAAATCTACAATGTGATTTTCAGGATTTTTGTTTAGATTCCGTCTTTCACAGTTGAAGTGTACCTATGATAAAAATTAACAGACCTTCGTGTTTGTAGTGGGAAAACCTGCAAAATCGGCAGTGTTCAAATACTTGTTCTCCCATGTATATAGCTTGAGTCACCAAACTCACTGGCATTATGCTTCTTCTCTGAGTCTCGGAAGTGGGGCTTCAATTCTGGCCTGGACATTTATTACCAAAGACTTTTTAAAATGTATCGGCTGCCCAGCATTTGCAGGAAAGAGCCAGACAGACCCCATGGGTAGCTATCCTGGTGGAAGGGGTGAGGCTTGTGTGGGGGGGGGGGGGGGGTGGAGGGGTGGTTTGGTGGTGGGGGAGGGTGGGGAAATGTGGTAAATATTTGTTATCTCCTTCATGAGTCTGAAACCATCTCAAAGAAAGAAAAAAAACAGTTACATCTTTGGTGTCAGTGTGAGTTGCAGAAAACCTAATTCCTCCTGTTCAAAACATTAATATTTTATGACTTGTGATTAAAGGACTGTTTTTCTTTGAGAATGGAACACACCTTCACCTTGTGGAAATGATCATAAAACCCGTAACTCTATCATGCATACTGACCCCGTCAACTATTTGTTTAACTTTACATTGGACTGCTTAAAATCGCCTCGTTCAGATGACATTGCTTTTTCTTCTCAGATATCATGTTGCTTTACTTCCTCCGCCACAAAGGTGAAGGGGGTTATGTTTTCACCCCTTTCTGTCTGCCTGTTTGTGTGCAGGATATATCAAAAAGTTGTCTGGATCCGGATTAAATTTGGTGGCAGGTTGGTTGTGTGACGAGGAAAACTTATTAGATTTTGGTGAGATCCGGATCCAACTACTAGAATTTTTAAAGTGATTCTTATCACCATTAGTGATTGGGCCAAAAACGATATATAGCACAGTATCTCAAAAAGTTGTGGACGAACTTGGTGGACACGTTGGGTGTGTGACAATTAGGATTGATTCAATTTTGGTGACGATCCGAATCCTGATCCGATAATTATTTCAGTGATTCTTCACCATTGAGATCAGATGGGGCTAAACTAATAATATGCACGATATCTCAAAACGTGTGGACGGATTTCGGATGAAACTTGGTGGACACGTTTTGGTGTGTGTGAATCATGACAAATTGATTTGATTTCGCTGAAGAATCCGCCATTTGAATCCGGACTTATTATATTTTTTAAAGTGATTCTTCATCATTGAGAGATAGGGCCAAAAATGATATAGTACTGCAACAGCATGATATTTCAAAATTGTAATGGGATATTGTTCATTCAGGCTTTACGTGGCGGAGGTATGCGCGCTACTGAGTGCCTTTCTAGTTCACTCTATATTTGAAATGTACAGTTTGAAAACGTTCTTTTAATCCATCAAATATATTGCTTCATGAGAGTTGTTTTGCTTTGACTGAAGTTTCACACCTCATTCACCATGACCATTCACATCCAGGCCGATTCTCAATGTTTGCGCCGCCCCTCAGACAGTCATTAAACTGGCATCCTGTTTGCCAGCATTATTTGGGTGGATGTTAAAAAAAATCCATGGCGAGATAGTAGGTGTGCCACACACCTTGATACTACTCTTGGATAGTAGGTGAACTTCCGCTTGCACTATGAATAAATTCAAAATTATTGCTCTAACTAGTGGAATGTCAGGCCTGGCCAGCCGGTTTGGTGAAAACTCAGGCCAAGCTTCCCCTGCCGACCCCACCAAGTGAATGGATAATCGTGGCCCTTAAGAGAAAGAAGAAAAATATCACCATGGTGTAAAGTTGCCTCATCCGAAAAATGTCAACTCGTCAAACCCAGCACAGAATTGTGGATTTTATCAACAGCAATAACAACAACATTAATTGCAACATTAACATGAACAAAACTTTAAATATGATGCTTCATGTACATTTTAGTTTGTTTCGATCATTTGTAACATCAAAATTGTAAAGATTCAAAGTTGTGCAAGACTTATGAACACTGTATATACTGCTGTGATTCAGGAAAGTGACAAAATAGTTAGTTAATATTCATGCTTGAAGATGATACAGGGACAACTTGAGTCTTCTGTACTTGAAATGGGGACACAAAGGTGGTGATTAATCGGGAATAACAAGGAATATTAACACACAATCAGTAAGTGAATAATTAACAAGAAAGCCTTATATTGAAGTATAACATTTGCTTCCTTGTGTTAATGTACTTTACGCTTTGGTATCATCGGAAAGCTGTCGTGGCACTACAAAAATAATTATTAAACAAAAAAACTTTATGGATATTATTGGCTTTTAATGTTGGTGGTTGTAATATCAGGTGGGCATCTAAAAGCAGAACGACACTTTTCTGGAGCCAAAGTACCTGTCCACATTAGTCCTTTGAAAAGAAGCCTTAAAAGATCAATCTGTGACCTTGGCAACCTATAAGTTGTTAAATTAATAAGGTCTTCTGATTTAACATTTTAATGTGAAATAGAAACTTTGATTCATTGGAAGTAGCGGAAACGACAGAGCAGAGGGAAGTGGCTTCATCGACTGATTGGGAATCAAAAGGAATGGTAATAAAGAGGTTGCACAAAGAGTAGTAGAAATAAATGCAAGAAGGGGAGGTGTGTGGTGTGTGCGTGTGTGTGTGTGTGTGTGTGTGTGTGTGTGTGTGTGTGTGGTGTGTAGCACACAAGTTGGGTCACCTGATCATCGATCGATGTATTTAGACTTCAGTAAAACATCAAGAAGATTAATGTTTTAATGCGCAGTAAAAATTAATGTGGAGTGCAACACATAATTTGGGGGTCAAATGGCCTAATTTCTTGATAAAACTGCTCCCAACCCCTGCAGATGGGTGGAGGGATGTACCCCATGATCTGACCTGGGTACTCCAGCACATTGGCCAAATCTGCTGGAGATTGGCCTCTGGAGACCTTTCTTTTCGATGATTTTTTTTTCAGATTCATACATACAATACATAATACATACATGATATGCATACATATATAATAATAATATATATATATATATATATTTCCTTGTGGGGTGGGAGGAACTCGGATCTGGGTCCGACTACTGGAATTTTTATAAAGTGATTCTTCACCATTGAGAGATTGGGCATAAAACAATATATAGCACGGTAATCTCAAAAGTATTGGGACCAAAGAGGATCAGGTTATTGCTAGGGAAGGTATGTGCTCTCCCGAGTGCCCTTTCAGTTCCCTTGTATCTGGCGAATTCATGCAGTGGAAGGAAAGTTGGCAACAAGGTGAGCGATTATGTTGAATCTGCATAGGAATTTTACCCTGTATAAATATTCGCAGGTTTCTGGGACTGTTATTGTTCGTTTGCAATAGTGGGCACTAATGTTAGAATTTTTAGCCCCAAAGGTGAGTGGAGATTAGGTTTCACCTCAGTTTGTCTGTGAGAGGATATGTCAAAAAGTTACGGCCAGAATCGGACAAAACTATGAACAGGTTGGTGTGTGCAAGGAGTAAATATTATTTACAAGGAAGAAAACAAAATAATATTTTTAAAAAAGAATAGATGTAGACAGAAAATATAGGCATTACAGATAATAATAAATTGTCTTTTAATTGGGGCAAAGAGGAGACAGCTTTGATGAGAAAAAGGGACACGTTATGAACTGAGCAACAATGGGCTCCCATTTGGCTGTGCTGGGCCGCTGGATAACAAATGGCTCTAATTGTAAGTTGTTTCTATTCCTCGTACATGGGATTCTGGTTCCGTTGCAGGAGGAATTCATTCGTTTCCATTAGAATGAAGTTTTCTCCGTGACTTATAATGGAATAAAGGGAATTCATTCATTTGCCGGAATTAATTTGTGGCTTATCATGTATATATATATATTAATTTTTTTACTGTTCCTGGTAGGTGTGGCAAACCAGGGACACTTACTATTATATACACCGCCCATGAAACTTTGTGCTTCGCCTCACACATAGGCATTGTCAGAACGTTATTTTGTAGCCAACCTCACATGTGCACGAAATAAAGTGGAAGCATGAGGCTAAATAAATATAAAAAATAGCCAAAAGTTTGATGGTCTGGATTTTTTTTTAAATGGGAGGAGGAGGCTGCTTTTTATTTGTTCCGTGCGCTTTCGAAGAAAGCGGGAATATTGTGATTGTCTCTGCTCTCCGTCGCGTCGTCCGTCGTTCGTAGCCCCGTACTCCATCTGTCTTACCCTGTAACTCCTCCTACACCGTTTGAAATAGGAACTTGAAACTTGGACATAGTAGATATATGTAAGGGATAGTGCAGCACCTTTCGGATTTTTGATATGAACCCCTAGGGGCCGGGCAGAAGGGGTTTGGGGTGCATGGGGGTCGATTAAAAAAAAAAATTGTTCTTATAGCTTTTTAAATCAAACATATTCATGAGTTATACATTTAACAACATAATTTTTTTAAACACATGATGATCAGAGGGTGCTTGGGGGGTAAGGGGGTGCTTAGCGATTCAAAAGAATGGTGCAAGAGATATGGATTTTAAGTGGGCAAACCGCTCAATATTCTTCCTTCCTTCTTCCCGTTCTGGTAAAAATGAAGAAGAACGCCTTGTAACCGCAACGTGTTTCGTGCGTTTCTAGTTTTTTGTTTAGTTTTTCTTGTGTTATCTATTAGTTCCCATTGGACTGGTCGAAATGGGGGCTTATGGATTTGGTCTCGATTTTGTGTCTGTGCGTCGACGCAAGATTATGACATGTATGGACTCGATTTTATTCGTACTTGGGAAAAGACAAAACATGATGCTATACTGTACGTACACAAGTCATGTTTTTTTCCAGTTCAGATCCCAAGATGGCGCAACTTGGAAGGCCATTTTAGTGACTAAAAAAGCCCGATGTTGGAACACGTCATTGTCCGTCTGTTATTTGTGTTTTGGTTTGTCTGGAACAGAAACTTTCTGTTTTTCTCTGGCAAACGCCCTTTTTTGTTCCCCCCCCGGGAAAAAATTTTTTTTTGGAAAGAAAAAAAAGGCAAAAATTTTCATGCAATGGTGCGGCGACTCGTGTAGAATGTTTTTAATGCATAATTATGACATCATAGGTCAGCGTGGTTTGGAAGCCATATTGGGAAATAACAAAAAATTGGACTCTGTATCTCTGAACCTCGCACCAAGGAAAAATTGAACCTTGGCATATAAAGCTGTACTGCATGGGGAATGAGTGTTTTTTATGACGTCATAACAACATTTAATATGTATAAACGTTACTTCAATCAGTATGAAAAGTTTTTTGAGGGTCCACTTGGGATAAAATCGTCGCACAAAATTTTTTTTGATGACTTCATCGTCACGGTGATTTGGTAGGCCATATTGTTTTTTAAAAAAAAAATAAAAAATAAAAAAATATTCAATAAACTTGCTTCTCTGAAATGGCTGAACCAGTCATCACTGCAGCAGTTATAAAAAGGTGATAGTTTTAATTATGTCTTCATTAATTAGCATAAGAACACCAGTTGCATACAAACGCCACACAAGAATCACCGACATACGCCACATAAAAACAAGTCCTGGTGAGGTTGCCATCCTGATTTGCTTCTTTTTTCTTGTTCTTTATGAAACACAGCACACAGCAACACACATCGGTCAATTTTTGGGGAATCAACATGGGAGTCAGTGTGATTACCGACTACAGTACATACTGAATACAACCCAAAAAACCTCGAGTAGCTGTCACCAAAAAACAATGTTGATTAATATAGATTTTTTCAAGGAGATGTGCATAAGCATTAATCTTTTTATAAACACTGCATGTGACGGGTGGAAAAAAGCAGCATTTGTCGGTAATGAAGGAAAACTGGTGAATAAAGGCTTGGAAATCAAGGTGTTTGAAATATATTTTGCTTTGAAACACGAGAAACATATAACTTTATAAAGCACACCCAATAACCAAGTGCTTTAGAAGCAGGTGCAAGGCACTAAAGGAAAATCTGATAAAATTCCATAAGATAGAGGAATGAAACTGTTAACAGAACAGCACCCATACGCAACAATTGCATGCCGCTAAGACGCC
>CM068960.1:43351776-43361879 GCA_035128595.1 Eptatretus atami | reverse complement strand
CAGTCGGTAGAGTGACCCGGTTCGAGCAAGATGTGCCGAGGGCGTGGTTCCCCGGTAGACGACACCGCATGGTTAATTAGGTAAATTGGCTCAAGACAAAAAGACCCTTCGCTACGCGGTGGAGGTATTGGCGTCCACGGTCGGTTATGCGCGTCGCCAGGGGTTCCATGAGCGACGGCTCCAATTCCGGGAGTCTGGTGTGAGACGACGTAACTTCCCCACCTAGCGGTCGTTCTCGCCACGGTCCCCGGTCCCGCCAGGCTAGTATATATATATAATATAGTATATTATATATATTATATATATTATATATATATATATATACTAGCCTGGTGTTGGCGTAGTGGTTAGGGTAGCGACTTGGGATCCAAAAGGTCCTGGGTTCAAGCCCGTTGGCCACTTGAATTATACACACCAGGAGGTTGACTCAGCCTGTCATCCTTCGAGGTCGGCGAAGTGAGTACCAGTGTACTGGGCCGGTGTATGCCCGGGTTAAAATAGGTGTACCATATCCTGTGTCGTAAGAGGCGACCAGGTTGTGTCAGGAAGGGCATCCGGCGTAAAACTGTGCCAAATCACTTGCGGATCATATGGATGATCCGCTGTGGCGACCCTAAGGGGAGCAGCGAAAGAAGATAATAATATATATACAGGGGAGAAAAGTATTTGATACACTGCCGATTTTGCAGGTTTTCCCACTTACAAAGCACGTAGAGGTCGTAATTTTTATCATAGGTACACTTCAACTGTGAAAGAGGAATCAAAAACAAAAATCCTGAAAATCACATTGTATGATTTTTAAATAATTAATTTGCATTTTATGGCATGAAAAAGTATTTGATCACCACCAACCAGTAAGAATTCGGCTTCACAGACCTGTTATTTTGTCTTTAAGAAGCCTCTCCATTTCCACTCATTACCTGTATTAACTGCACCTGTTTGAACCGTTATCTGCATAAAAGACAGCTGTCCACACTCAATCAATCAGACCCAACCTCTCCACAATGGGCAAGACCAGAGAGCTGTCTAAGGACCTCAGGGACAAAATTGTAGACTGCACAAGGCTGGGATGGGCTACAGGACAATAGGCAAGCAGCTTGGTGAGAAGGCAACAACTGTTGGCCAATTATTAGAAATGGAAGAAGTTCAAGATAAAAGTCAATCTCCCTCGGTCTGGGGCTCCATGCAAGATCTCATCGTGGAGCCTCAAGATCATGAGAAAGGTGAGGGATCAGCCAGAATACACGAGGACCTGGTCAATGACCTGAAGAGAGCTGGACACAGTACAAAGAAAACCATAAGTAACACACTCGCGTCATGGATTAAAATCCTGCACGCAGCAAGGTCCCTCTGCTCAAGCCCGCATGTTCAGGCCGTTGAAGTTTGCCAATGACATCTGGTGATCCAGAGGAGGAATGGGAGAAGGTCATGTGGTCTGATGAGACAAAATAGAGCTTTTTGGTTTAAACTCCACTCGCCTGTTTTGGAGGAAGAAGAAGGATGAGTACACCCCAAGAACACATCCAACCGTGAAGACATGGAGGTGGAAACATCATTCTTTGGGGATGCTTTTCTGCAAAGGGGACAGGAGACTGCACCGTATTGAGGGGATGATGGATGGGGCCATGTATCGCGAGATCTTGGCCACAACCTCCTTCCTCACAAGAGCATTGAAGATGGGGCGTGGCTGGGTCTTCCAGCATGACAACGACCCGAAACACACGCCAGGCAACTAAGGAGTGGCTCCGTAAGAAAGTCTCAAGGTCCTGGAGTGGCCTAGCCAGTCTCCAGACCTGAACCAATAGAAAATCTTTGGAGGAGCTGAAAGTCTGTGTTGCCAGGACAGCCCAAAACCTGAAGGATCTGGAGAAGATCTGTATGGAGGAGTGGGCAAATCCTGCTGCAGTCTGTGCAAACCTGGTTAAGAACTACAGAAACGTCTGATCTCTGTAATTGCAAACAAAGGTTTCTGTACCAATATTAAGTTCTGTTTTTCTGATGTACAAATACTTATTATTGCATAAATGCAAATTAATTATTTTAAAAATCGTACAATGTGATTTTCAGGATTTTTGTTTTAGATTCCGTCTTTCACAGTTGAAGTGTACCTATGATAAAATTACAGACCTTCGTGCTTTGTAGAGTGGAAAACCTGCAAAATCGGCAGTGTTCAATACTTGTTCTCCCACTGTATATGCTTGAGTCACCAAACTCACTGGCATTATGCTTCTTCTGAGTCTCGGAAGTGGGGCTCAATTCTGGCCCGGACATTTATTACCAAAGACTTTTTAAAAATGTATCGGCTGCCCAGCATTTGCAGGAAAGAGCAGACAGACCCATGGGTAGCTATCCTGGTGGAAGGGGTGAGGCTTGTGGGGGGGGGGGGGGGGTGAGGGGTGGTTTGGTGTGGGGGAGGGTGGGGAAATGTGGTAAATATTTGTGTTAGGAGTTCTCCTTCATGAGTCTGAAACCATCTCAAAAGAAAGAAAAAAAACAGTTACATCTTTGGTGTCAGTGTGGAGTTGCAGAAAACCTAATTCCTCCTGTTCAAAACACTTATATTTTATGACTTGTGATTAAAGGACTGTTTCTTTGAGAATGGAACACACCTTCACCTTGTGGAAATGATCATAAAACCCGTAACTCTATCATGCTATACTGACCCCGTCAACTATTTTGTTTAACTTTTACATTGGACTGCTTAAAATCGCCTCGTTCAGATGACATTGCTTTTTCTTCTCAGATATCATGTGCTTTACTTCCTCCGCCACCAAAGGTGAAGGAGGTTATGTTTTCACCCCTTTCTGTCTGCCTGTTTGTGTGCAGGATATATCAAAAAGTTGTCTGGATCCGGATTAAATTTGGTGGGCAGGTTGGGTGTGTGACGAGGAAAAACTTATTAGATTTTGGTGAAGATCCGGATCCAACTACTAGAATTTTTAAAGTGATTCTTCACCATTTAGTGATTGGGCCAAAAACGATATATAGCACAGTATCTCAAAAAGTTGTGGACGAACTTGGTGGACACGTTGGGTGTGTGACAATTAAGGATTGATTCAATTTTGGTGACGATCCGAATCCTGATCCGATAATTATTTCAGTGATTCTTCACCATTGAGATCAGATGGGGCTAAACTAATATATAGCACGATATCTCAAAAACGTGTGGACGGATTCGGATGAAACTTGGTGGACACGTTTGGCGTGTGTGATCATGACAAATTGATTTGATTTCGCTGAAGATCCGAATCCGCATTTGAATCCGGGACTTATTTAATTTTTAAAGTGATTCTTCATCATTGAGAGATAGGGCCAAAAATGATATAGTACTGCACAGCATGATATTTCAAAAATGTAATGGGAGGTATGCCATTAGGCTTTACGTGGCGGAGGTATGCGCGCTACTGAGTGCCTTTCTAGTTCACTCTATATTTGAAATGTACAGGTTTGAAAACGTTCTTTTAATCCATCAAATATACTGCTTCATGAGAGTTGTTTTGCTTTGACTTGAAGTTTCACACCTCATTCACCATGACCATTCACATCCAGGCCGATTCCTCAATGTTTGCGCCGCCCCTCAGACAGTCATTAAACTGGCATCCTGTTTGCCAGCATTATTTGGTGGATGTTAAAAAAAATCCCATGGCGAGATAGTAGGTGTGCCACACACCTTGATACTACTCTTGGATAGTAGGTGAACTTCCGCTTGCACTATGAATAAATTCAAAATTATTGCTCTAACTAGTGGAATGTCAGGCCTGGCCAGCCGGTTTGTGAAAACTCAGGCCAAGCTTCCCCCTGCCGACCCCACCAAGTGGGATGGATAATCGTGGCCCTTAAAGAGAAAGAAGAAAATATCACCACTGGTGTAAACGTTGCCTCATCCGAAAATGTCAACTCGTCAAACCCAGCAGAATTGTGGATTTATCAACAGCAATAACAACAACATTAATTGCAACATTAACATGAACAAAACTTTATGAATGATGCTTTCATGTACTATTTAGTTTGTTTCGATCATTTGTACATCAAAAGTTGTAAAGATTCAAAGTTGTGCAAGGACTTTATGAACACTGTATATACTGCTGTGATTCAGGAAAGTGACAAAATAGTTTAGTTAATTATTCATGGCTTGAAGATGATACAGGGAACAACTTGAGTCCTTCTGGTACTTTGAAATGGGGACACAAAGGTGGTGATAATCGGGATAACAAGGAAATATTAACACACAATCAGTAAGTGAATAATTAACAAGAAGCCTTACTATTGAAGTATACATTTGCTTCCTTGTGTTTAATGTACTTTACGCTTTGGTAATCATGGAATAGCTGTGTGGCACTACAAAAATAATTATTAAACAAAAAACTTTATGGATATTATTGGCTTTTTATGTTGGTGGTTGTAATATCAGGTGGGCATCTAAAAGCAGAACGACACTTTTCTGGAGTCCAAAGTACCTGTCCACATTAGTCCTTTGAAAAGAAGCCTTAAAAGATCAATCTGTGACCTTGGCAACCTTAAGTGTTAAATTTATAAGGTCTTCTGATTTTACATTTTAATGTGAATAGAAACTTTGATTCATGGAGTAGCGAAACGACAGAGCAGAGGGCAGTGGCTTCATCGACTGATGGGGAATCAAAAGGAATGGGTATATAAAGAGGTTGCACAAGAGTAGTAGAAATAAATGCAAGAAGGGGGAGGTGTGTGTGTGTGGTGTGTGTGTGTTGTGGTGTGTGTTGTGTGTGTGTGTGTGTGTGTGTGTGTGTGTGTGGTGTGTGTGGGTGTGTACGCACACAAGTTGGGTCACCTGATCATGATCGATGTATTTAGACTTCAGTAAAACATCAAGAAGATTATGTTTAATGCTGCAGTAAAAATTAATGTGGAGTGCAACACATAAATGTTGGGTCAAATGGCCTAATTTCTTGATAAGACTGCTCCCAACCCCTGCAGATGGGGTGGAGGGATGTACCCATGATCTGACCTGGGTACCTCCAGCACATTTGCCAAATCTCTGGAGATTGGCCTCTGGAGACCTTTCTTTTCGATATTTTTTTTCAGATCATACATACATACATAATACATACATGTATATGCATACATATATATATATATAATATATATATATATTATATATAATTTCCTTGTGGGGTGGGAGGAACTCGGATCTGGGTCCGACTACTGGAATTTTTAAAGTGATTCTTCACCATTGAGAGATTGGGCCAAAAACAATATATAGCACGGTATCTCAAAAATGTATTGGGACCGAGGATCAGGTATTGCATGGGAAGGTATGTGCTCTCCGAGTGCCCTTCCAGTTTCCCTTGTATCTGGGCGAATTCATGCAGTGGAGGAAAGTTTGGCACAAGTGAGCGATTATGTTGAACTGCATAGGAATTTTACCCTGTATAAATATTCGCAGTTTCTGGGACTGTTATTGTTTCGTTTTGCAATAGTGCACGTCAATGTTAGAATTTTTGCCACCAAAGGTGGATGGAGATTAGGTTTTCACCCTCAGTTTGTCTGTGAGCAGGATATGTCAAAAAGTTACGGCCAGAATCGGACAAAACTTGAACAGGTTGGGTGTGTGACAAGGACGTAAATATTATTTACAAGGACATAATATTTATTAATAGTATGTGACAAGAAAATATAGCATTACGTAATATAATTTCCCTTTAATTGGGCAAAGAGAGACAGTTTGATGAGAAAAAGAGACACTTATGCTTGGCAACAATGGGCTCACATTTGGTGTGCGGGCCCTGGATACAAATGGCTTCTAATTGTAAGTTGTTTCTATTCCTCGTACATGGGGATTCTGGTTCCGTTTGCAGGAGAATTCATTCGTTTCCAATAGAATGAAGTTTTCTCCGTGACTTAAATGGATAAAAGGGAATTATTCATTTGCCGGAATTAAATTTGTGCTTATCATGTATATATATATATTATTTTTTTACTTCTGGTAGGTGTGCAAACCAGGGACACTTACATTATACACCGCCCATGAAACTTTGTGCTTCGCCTCACACAAGGCATTGTCAGAACGTTATTTTGTACACCTCACATGTGCACGAAAATAAAGTGGAAGCATGAGGCTAAATAAATATAAAAAATACCAGTTGATGGTCTGGATTTTTTTTTAAATGGGAGGAGGAGGCTCTTTTTATTTGTTCCGCGCTTTCGAAGAAAGCGGGAATATTGTGATTGTCTCTGCTCTCCGTCCGTCGTCCGTCCGTCGTACGCCCCGTACGTCCATCTGTCTTACCCTGTAACTCCTCCTACACCGTTTGAAATAGGAACTTGAAACTTTGGGACATAGTAGATATATGTATAGGGAAGTGCACAACACTTTCGGATTTTTGATATGACCCCTAGGGGCCGGGCCAGAGGGTTGGGGTCATGGGGTCGATTTAAAAAAAAAATTGTCTTATAGCTTTTTAAATCAAACATATTCATGAGTTATACATTTAACAACATAATTTTTTTAAACACATGATGATCAGAGGGTGCTTGGGGGGTAGGGGGTGCTTAGCGATTCAAAGAATGGTGCAAGAGATATGGATTTTTAAGTGGTGCAAACCGCTTCAATATTCCTTCCTTCCTTCTTCCGTCTGTAAAAAATGAAGAAGAACCCTTGTAACCCAACGTGTTTCGTGCGTTTCTAGTTTTTTGTTTAGTTTTTCTTGTGTTATCTATTAGTTCCCATTGGACTTGGTCCGAAATGGGGGCTTATGGATTTGGTCTCGATTTTCGTGTCTGTGCGTCAGCAACCAGATCTCTGACATGTATGGACCGATTTTATTCGTACTTGGGAAAAGACAAAACATGATGCTATACTGTACGTACACAAGTCATGTTTTTTCAAGTTCAGATCCAAGATGGCCAACTGGAAGCCATTTTAGTGATAAAAAACCCGATGTTGAACACGTCATTGGGTCCGTCTGTTTATTTGTGTTTGTTTGTCTGGACAGAACTTTCGTGTTTTTCTCTGCAACCGCTTGTCGGATTGAGCCAAAATTTTCATCATTGGTGCGGCGACTCGTGTAGAATGTTTTAATCATAATTATGACATCATAGGTCACGTGGTTTGGAAGCCATATTGGAAAAACAAAAAATTTGGACCTCTGTATCTCTGAAACCGCACCAAGGAAAAAATTGACACTTGGCATATAGCAAGTACTCATGGGGAATGAGTGTTTTTTATGACGTCATAATTTAATATGTAAAACGTTACTTCAAATCAGTATGAAAGTTTTTGAGGGTCACCTTGGGATAAAATGGTCCACAAATTTTTTTTTTGATGACTTCATCGGTCACGTGATTTGGTAGCCATATTGTTTTTAAAAAAAATAAAAAATAAAAAAATATTCAATAAACTTCTTCTCTGAAATGGCTGAACCAGTCATCACTGCCAGCAGTTATAAAGTGATAGTTTTAATTATGTCTCATTAATTACATAAGACACCAGTGCACAAACGCCACACAAAATACACCGCACAATACGCCACATAAAACAAGTCCTGGTGAGGGTCTGCCATCTCTGATTGCTCTTTTTCTTGTTCTTTATGAAACACACACACACACACACATCGGCAATTTTTGGGGAATCACCAAATTGGAGTCAGTGTGATTACCGACTACAGTACATACTTGAAACAACCCAAAAACCTCGAGTAGCTGTCACCAAAAAACAATGTTGCATTAATATAGATTTTTCAAGGAGATGTGCATAAGCATTAATCTTTATAAACAGCTGCATGTGACGGGTGGAAAAAAAGCACATTTGTCGGTAATAAGGAAAACTCGTGAATAAGGCTTGGAAATCAGGTGTTATGAAATATATTTTGCTTTGAAACACAGAGAAACATATAACCTTTATAAAGCACACCCAATAACCAAGTGCTTTAGAAAAACAGGTGCAAGGACAAAGGAAAATCTGATAAAATCTCCATAAGATAGAGGATGAAACTGTTAACACAGCACCCATACCAAGCATGGCATGCCCAGACGCCCACGGAGAGTCCCTTTAGATCCAAATCTACCCATATGTAAAACATCCATGTATGCTGTGTACGTACCTGCCGACTACATCTGGATAGGGACATGAACTGCACCGCCATTGACTGTAGGGCGCTTGGCAAGTGACTAAAGCACTCAAGCAAGCACTCCAACGGAATGTCTGGCTTGGCAAACAATTACCAATAGCCCAAGCAATATCCGAAGTGGACAAATGAACACTTTTTTTTCTAGTGTCAGAACTGCTCCTAAGTTCAATTCTGGAGCTTAACTTTTGTAATTCGGCTCAGTTGAAGGGATTCTCGAGGTTATGGCACGTGCGGAAATGAAATAAAATCACGAATGCTTGCATCTCCGGGCATTCATAAACATTGCAATGTATCCTGTGATACGTAGGTATGATGATCAGGCATTTGATGATATGAGTGAGGAAGTGATAAAAAATAAAACTTTATCATTAAAAAACCATTGCGGCCTGTTCTAAAGGCCCTGTCACACAGCGTTATGCCTCAGTATGAAAAATTTGGCTAAAACGCTGGCACACGTCGAATACGTTATGGGTAAGTTTGTATACGTTAAGAGCACGCTGCAACGTCGTAGTACGCCGAGCTGTTAGACAAATTTTCCATGCTTGAAATTTTTCGACTTATTTCGACATGACTCACACATTCCGCATAACGCTGGCCATAAGTTGTAGGCACGTTACGCGATCGTTGACAACAGGTCCGACACAACGATACTGTAAGTTACTCATAAGTCGAAACACGTCGAGGTAATTGTTAGCGTACCCGAGAACTTATTTCTAACCTATGAGTAATGTGTTGTAGGCACGTTACGCGATCGTTGACCAACGTCGACACACGTTACTTGTACGTTACTCATAAGTCGAAAACGTCCAAGGAATTGGTTAGCATCATTGTTCCAGACTCCCTGTTTTTTTTTGTTTTTTTTTTTGGTATGACGGTGATGTTAACACTTCGATTTCTTAGTGCGGTTATAATATAATATATTAATAGGCTGCGCTCAACGATTTAAATCATAACCGCACTAGAAATCGAGTGTCAACATCACCGTCATACCGAAGAAAAAAAAAAACAAGGAGTCTGAACACTGACGCTACCCATTACTCGACATGTTTTGACTTATGAGTAACTACAAGTAACGTGTGTCAACGATCGCGTAGCGTGCCTACAACTTATGGCCAGCAGTCGAACGTGTGTCATACGCCGACTACGTCGAGAAATTTTCAACATGCTGAAAATTCTCGATTTACTCGGCGTATGACGAGTATGCAGCGACTACGACGTATGCCAGCGTGCTCTAACGTATACAAAACTTACCCATAACATATTCGACGTGTCAGCTTCATTCGGCAAATTTTTCATACGTCGGCATACGCTGGCTAAAACGTCAAGGGTGACAGCGGCTTCACACTTCGATGTCTAGTGCGTTTATGATTTGAATCGTCGAGCCGCAGCCTATTAATAGCCTACGCCACATTGATCGTCGGCGATACGCTGCCGCGCGCTATGCATAAGTTGACTATCGTTGGCATAGGTTGTGAACCGACAACACGCTCAGCATTCGTTGGTATAAGTTATCTATATGTGATGAAAACGTTCTGTGTACGTTACTAAATACGTTATGCATACATCCAACACGTTATTTATACGCAAACAAAACTTAAAAAAAACAATCAATAGTTCGCCGTATACGCCAGCGTTTACATACATTTTGATACCTTGCCATACGCTGGCTAAAACGTCAAGGTGTGACAGCCCCTTAAGTCAGGACATTGTTGAACAGGCCCCAAAAAATGGTGGCTTAAAACTCTTACGAACGAACAGAGGGCTGATCAAGATGGAACACTGCCATCTTCGTGAGGCTTATTTTAGTTTTTTTTGTGGTGAGCACCCCCTAAATTATCAAAAAAAAGGGGTGTTTAAATTAACCAAAACACCCAATTTTCATGCACTACTTTGGAGGTCTCTTAGTACGCACACAAAGTTTGGGGCCGCAGGGTTTCATTGTTTTTGGAGTTATGGAGGAGACAGACACACAGACAGATGGATGGACACGTGTATGTG
>CM068960.1:43323243-43336537 GCA_035128595.1 Eptatretus atami | reverse complement strand
GGGCTATGACATTTTATGTCTTTTTTTACTTGTTTATTTAACGTATACACAACAGTGCCACTTCTTCTTTCCAGGCTCATCAGGGGCCTTGCTGCCACTGGTGGCCAAATTTATCTGGGATGTCTTGGCCCGAATGTTGTCTGGGTCTGTCAAGCATCTTAAAAGGGTGGCTGCTTTGCTTGACTGTCGGCATAGTTGAGACAAGAATATGGAATTTGAACGGGGTGTCGGCACACAATAGCTTACTCTTATGAAAGACACCATGGGATCTTTTACATCCACCAGAAAATGCCAGCAATATGTCCCAACCAAAGAATGGGTACACTGATTGATGCAACACTCTGCTTCCAAAGCACAAGAGGGATAGTTTCTATTTGGGTCAGGAATGGAACCCAGATTAGACGGATCAAAGGTTATCCTGTCAGCCTTGACAATGGTACTCTGCTACATTCCAATTACTTGGGTGTGAATACTAGCTAACCCAAACAGGTCTTTTTTTATTCTTTCACATGCAGCACAAGGCTGTGGGGTAGCATCATTGGCTGAGGGCACCTGTACTGCTGATGCAATCCCCTCTTCTGGTTAGGGCAGGAATTTGGAATTTGGCCATGGTGCTTGCGATGGCTCGCCGACTATTCGTGAAGGACCCCAATGGATATTTAACATCCACCAACAAATGCTGGCAGATGGGATTCCCATTTAACATCCATCCGAGGAACGGCACACACCTCTGAATTACCCATCTGGGAAACACCGGGATGACAGTTTATAGCTGGGTTGGGATTCAAACGCAGGCTAGACAGCCTAGAGGCGAGTGTGCGTACCTCTAGGCCACTTGTGAGCCCATCTGAATACATGCATACTCTTTATGTTACAGCTTTCTCTATCCTTCTCTCGTTTTTCTACTTTTTCGTCGATAAATTTATCCTCATGAGTGAGCAGTCCTTCGTCAGTAATTCCATGCAAAGTTGTTTCTCTGAAGATCAAGTTTATGTTCTTATTCATTCAATCCTTCTTCACCCCGCACACGCGAAGCGAAAAGCAGGTTGAAGAAATTGGTTCATGCCCGTCCATCGGTCTATCTGCCTGATCAGATTATGATCAAGGGAAAACTTACTCAAATCAAATGTTATATTTTAAACACAAGTCAGAACATGATTAGGAAGACAAGCTTCTCATTTTACCGTACTTTGACTTTCAATTTGTCCTGATCACGCATGTGCAGAGAGGACTGACGTAATACTTTTACTCTGTCTGCCTGGCAGTCAAACAAGATTAAACATCATTCCAAAGAGGAAACGTACAGTTTTTAAGGGATTTATAAAGGACACAAACAACAGCCACAATGAACTAATGTGCAACGTGTTAGATCGGGTGATGTAATAGACCCTGGGTAAAATGGCAGTAAAACCCAGAATTTATTTATACGTCTTTAAACCTCTTTAAACCTTTATTGGTCTTGCCCTGAAGGGGATGCGAGACTATTGCAACGTCCCTGGTCTGTGTGCCTGTGTGTGTGTGTCCGTGTCTATTTTCGCTTTAAAAATGTTTTTCTCTGCAACCGCTTGTCTGATCGATGCAAACCTTTAAACATAGGAGGGGACTCCCCATGGAGAATATTATACTGATAATTCTGATGTCATAGGTCACATGGTATGGTAGCCATATTGGATTGAAGGAAAACATTTGGACATCTTTTTCTCCGGAACCACTCAACGAAAAAAAATTAACACTTGGTATATGTCATCAACTCCCCGTGGGGTATATCAGGTGATAATGATGATGTCATCGGTGAAGTGGTATGCCAGCCATAATTTGTTGAATCGATGACAGATTAAGATCTTTTTCTTTTTTTTTAAAGATAAGATCATATATTTTTGTTCAGAATGAGCATGTGAGGTGAGACTATGTGCTCTACGAGTGCCGTTCTAGTTTAAACTGAATTATATATTTGAACACTAGAACACAAAGCACCTGCATAATGCTTCTAAGAGCCGTGCTATATATCGATATATAGCAGGAGAGGGCATGGCATGTGAGAGGGACAGTATTGGGGTGAAGAAGATGCGATTGACGCTACGTTCTGCGGTGATCGATTGAGCTTTTCAGTGACATCACTACAGTACTTCCAGGTTTTTCACTCACGGCCACCATCTTTACGGATAAGATTAGTATTGCCATTGCGTGTATCGCTAATAAGCTGCAAAATGAGTCAGAAAGTAACATCAAAAGAGTCGAAGGTGCAAGTGAGGTATCGGGATACATTAGATACCATTTCCAACGTGAGGTATTTTGATAAGCTGCCATTTATTGAGGATAAAGATCCATATGAGCTCCCAAGGAAAAAGTGGAGCAGCAATGGGAATCATTGGCCCGACGTAGCATATCCAGACATCATCAATTCCCTCACTTACAACTAGAGTGTATATACTTTACAAGACTTGGAAAGCCTACAAGTCTGGAGTCCTACAATCATTTTTTGTTTCTTCAAGATGATGGCTCGAGTGATGATGCGAGTGCGCGACAAACTACCGTATTATTGTCTGCTTTGAAAGAATGAAATTGGCCCTGTTCAATCGAGACAGCCATCACAATCTCTGTTTCTCTGACAGCTTTTTAGTTGCTTCTCCTTGATGGCTGAGCATGGCAGGATTGAATGATACGATTTATTGTCACAATTAGATATATTATGATAGCCAACAACACCGCATGCATTCACTATTGTTAACGATCTCCTGCGGCTTTAAAGATTAGCATATCGTCTTATTGATCAGTTTATGTGCAACATAAATCCACGTTTGGAATCTATCAATGAAGCCTCCATCTCCGAAATTGCGACTCACCGTCATCTTATGACAGTTTATAAGGGTGATGTATATAAGACTACTACAGTTGTGCTAAACTTCCGGATTTTTTTTTAACGATCTTTGAAATCATTATGTTATTAAAATTGAAGTATTATGTACTTGAACACTATGCAGGATATTGTATTCTATGAACTCTCGAGTTGATGATGGAACCCCTGCAGTTTCATGATTGACTCTCTTAATTAGCCTGTCCACCTGCACAGTGGGAGGTGGGGTTTTGCAATCGTGCTTCTGTCTGTCTGTCTGTCTCTGTCCAGGCCATAACGTTTTTACCATTTGAGCTTTTGTCATCAAATTTTCAACAAACATTTATTATGAGAATATGGAGAACACTAATTAATAATTGGGTCCCAGGTCAAGGTCACATAAAATTGGCAATTTTCATTCGATTGACTTGAAATTTGGACAGAATATGCATATTGGGTCACTTAATTGGTTCAACAATCAAAAGCTAGAAACATATTGTCACTTCTGAGTATCCATTAATATGGAATTCCTCAGAGCTGGGACCTTTTGACCCGAGAGATGGTCAATACGGTCTTCTGGCACTGAGTTCAATTTTACTTTACCCTTCCCCAAGGTCGACAAAATGAGCCGAAACGACGGCAAACAAACACGGAAATCAGATAGCTGAAACATGATTTCTTACCTTTTAAAGGATTTATTTTATAAAGCAAAGTACAGGGAAGAGAGTGGACAAGACGCTATAATAAATGGAACAAACCAAGCGAGTCAAAAGATACGAAGAGGTAAATGGGGATATGGAAACTTGTATACAATGAGTGAGAAATAAATGCTCAAATCCTAACCCACTAGGTGCCACAGATCAAACTTTGAGAACATCATAGTAATGCAGGCGGGACTTCCCTTTTCTCTGATGTGTCGGGTGGACGCAGTTCAACACATTGCAGCCCGTTTTAAGAAACCAGGTGCAAGACGAGAGCCAGTAACGATGGTGCCCAAAGACTAAGTAAATCGGCCACAAGTAGGGTCAGTGATGAATAGCTCCTCAACCAGGCCACATGACCCCCTTTGTCCTTTCAACTCCAAGCCCTCTAAAAACACTGGCTAATCCCAGCTTGGGTTGATTCCACGCGAGACTTCCTCCTCCAAGAAAGGTCTCCGTCGTCCTTTCACATGGCCCTCTCTGTTTTCTCATGTGGACTTGAGCCTCTCTTGGTTCTCTGCTCGTGGACTCTCGAGTCTACTTTTCCTCTGCCCATGGACTCTCGAGCCTCTACTGGTCCTCGACTGGTCTCGAGCCTCTTCTGGTGGACCCTCCATGGACCCCGTGCACCGATTTCTCCTCTTTCTCCTGGGTGGAGTCTTTCTCTTGGGTGCCACCCACAGAGGCGGTCCTAATAAAAATATTGTTTTCTTCTGGGCTCTACAGCCCACTGTGCCACCATGGCTGGCACACACTAGCCAGATATCCTAGTTGGCCTTTCACACAAGTGTTCCTCTGCGATGAGAAGTCCACACCGAGCCCCACCTACAAACAACAGGTTTTGCATATATCTAATTAATCTGTCTACCCTGTCTATAAATTACATACGCTGCCTCCTGAGCATCACATGCAACAGATGACTTACTCTGACGGATCCCTGTTACACGGCAATCTAACCAATGTGAAACACACGGACCAAAGTACAAAGCCATAACTGCCATAACTCTGCAAGCCATAACTTTTTACCATTTGAACTTTGTCATCAAATTTTCCACAAACCTTTATTTTTGAGAACATGGAGAAGATTATTTAATAAATTTAGATTTTCTTTTTAATGCCCCCGCCACTGAAGCGCCAGAGGCGTTGCGTTTTTCGGCTGTCCTTCCAGCTATCTATCCGTCTCCGGTTAATATGGACTGCAATACGAAGATAAACTGATTATTTTTTGGGTTTAAAAGATCAAAGGCCTAAGATCAAGTGTCCTTCGATTGAAAATCTGTTTTACTGTCAACAACTTATGAACCACTCAAGAGATTTCAACCATACATGACACATTTATGGACTATAATACAAAGATGAACGGATTCAATTTTGCGTCTAACAAGTCAAAGAACAAAGACCATGTGCCCTTTAAATATCGTTTTGCAGATCATAAACCATAACTCCTACTTATGTTCCCGCTCTCGCTCTCACTCTCACTCTCGCTCTCTTTCAAGGGACCTTTCATTTTTTTTAATGTGACATTTAACTGTTTGAGTGGTGAATTTTTTTCTGGCAAACTGAATAAAACGTCTATTGTTTATAAGGCAACCATAGGAACAAACACTTAAATCGGAACAAACCATATAGATTGGGCCGTGATCGTGGCACACAGCCCTCAAATAGTTAATTGAGATTAAATGTAACAGTGCATTGACATCTAACATGGGAGAAGGCATGTCCATTGATGCACTCATGTCAAATTTACTTTCTAGTTCTAGCTGTTCCTTTCATCAAGTTTAGTTCAAGTAGCAAGCGGACGCAGGTGGGCTTTTCATTTTGGGATGCTTTCTAGTTCCTTGTTGTAACCGTACTGCCGACACAATCCCATCCGAGCCACTTTTTTCCACTTTTTTTTCGTTCCTCATAATATTCACCAATAAGAGAGAAAGTGAAAAAAAAATTGTCTCTGTTAATGTAATTAAAGAAGGTTGGGTCAGCTGTGCTTGTAATTTATCCTTGCACCATTTGCTTTAGTCTGACTTGTACCTCAATGTAATAATTCCTCAGTTTATGTTTGCATTACTTCCTTCGATGTGCCTTGTGACATTCACCTCCATGCCTCTATGTTCAGGTGCTGGAAGGCAGAGCTGGAAAGAGCATCGAAGAAGCAGGGAAAGCCAAGCCTATCACGAGCAATTGTCCATGGTTTTTGGAAGATGTACATCATTCTTGGCTTTTTTGCCTTTACTGAGGTATGTCACATTTGCTGTTGTAATTTGCTATCAATTGTGTTGATCTTTATTGCATCAGCATTTCTTTACCATTTGGCAAAAGCCTCGTCATATATTGGTAATCAAAATTGAACCAGATTCGGTGGCATAATGGTTAGAGCATCTGCTCTGAGTCTGAGAGGTCAGCGGTTTGATTCCAACCCTTGCCCAGTCATACCAAAGACTTTAAAAAATGGTACGTGCTGCTTCCTTCTATGACGCTTAGCATTTAGAAGATAGAGTGTGGAATGGATAATCCGCATAGATTGGGATCCATAGGGAAGAGAAAATGTCTCGTTAATTACCCTGCTCAGTGCAGAGAGAAAAGCGGTCATAAAGATGGCATCACGCACCCCCCCATAATCACCAGATGTGTTTGTCTGAAGTCGAGGTGTGTGTGTGCGCGTGTGCGCGTGCGCGTGCGCGTGTGTGTGTGTGTGTGTGTGTGTGTGTGTGTGTGTGTGTGTGTGCGCGTGCGTCCATGTTTGGATATATATATATATGGTTTTGGAAAACACCCTGGGGGAGAGCACACATGGAGACATAGGTGACCATTTATTTCATTAGTCTTTGTATAGATAGTCCTTGGAGCCTTGTCAGAGGGCTGTTTTGGGGGCATGTGTTGGCTTGGCTTTATTTTTCCAGTGTAATGTCTCCCACCTTCCTCTCTGTTACTTTCAATATTTCTTCCTTTACACCATCGTTCTGTTCAATCCCTCCGCTACTTTCAATGTTCCCTCCTTCACCCCATCGGTCTTGCCTTCAACGCCGCGGCCGTTCGGTCATCAGTCAGTCCGGCGGAATTCCTCTCTGTGTTTCCACCATTCACGCATTGTTTAATTGGTCATGTTCGACCTGTCTGTGGTCGTTAACCCATCGGGTGCTCTCACATGCATGTTCATAACGCTTGGTGCTTGTCGTGGCCTGTGAGATGCGGCACTTCTCTCATCACGGCTTTGAGTGCGTAGAGGGAGGGGCTGGGGCTGCGTTGAGAGTTCCCTCAGAACGGCGTGGTATTTTTAACAAGTGATGTCGTGGACCCACCTCCATTCACTGCGGAACTGTGTGTGTGTGTGTGTGTGTGTGTGTGTGTGTGTGTGTGTGTGTTGGAAGAAGAAGAAGCAGAAGTGCACTGGGAAAGCAAGCACGAGCAGGGACGCAAAGAGCTCGTGAGAGAAGAGGCGAGAACGGAATGCAACGCAATTTGCCTGTCAGCGAATGTCCGTGCCTTGAAGGAATTTTTTGATCGGGAGAGAAGCAGAATGACAGAAGTGAATGGGACAAGCTTGCATGAGCAGAAAACTCAAAGACTGAGAAGGCTCGTGAGAGAAGGAACGAAAGCATGCGAGTGTAAAGAATGGAAGGTTTCACAAGCAGTTGGTGTTGAGCTTCTTCAAAAAATGAACACGCCTGCCATGAGCATCATCCTGCCCTTTCAATCCTGCCAGCCATGAAGGACGAGGAGGGTGAACGGCGGCACCTCATCGATGGGGGCCTGTGGAGGAAGAATCTGAGGCAGAGGAGGGCGAGTCACACATCTAGCTCACATATCTTGGACGCTGGAGAGGACTCGCCTATTGGGTCTGGGAACCTCAATGACGTGGCTATGTGTCCCCATTGCATTACATCGCCACTGCCCATCTTCCCCGTCCGTTTTCCTCCACATTCTCTTGTAAATTTGGGCTGTGTGAGGTGAGGGAGGAAGGAAAAGGCTATTTTTCTTTTCTCCATGCGTTACTTTTATTTTATTTTCAAGTCCTTCTTGTTTTATTCTTTGCCCCTGAGTGAATGATGGCCAAGTGTTTTGTGTATGTAAGATTGAATAAGAATACAAGTTATGGTTAAATCTGTTCTTATGTGCTTTTTTGCTTTCTTGCTTGTAGATACTTGCTTTTAAATGGTTGCTTGCTTGTGTGTTTGCAAGAAATAATTGTTTGTTGTCATTTCCAATCTGTCTCGGTTATCTTTTCCTTTATTAGTCCGACACAGTGCACAAGTATAGTTAGAGGAGAAGTTGTACCCCAATAATTTGCTTTGCTAGCCAGTGCACACTCACTGTAACGCTAAGCAGTAATCCGAGTGTGCGCCAAGGGCACATGACACCAACTAGCCGGCTGTCCACAGGTAAGGTATCACGCAAAGTAGTGTAGCCGTGCCAATCTGCGATCGCCTAGCAACCTGTCGGTGTGCAGAGTTATCTGTGCCTGGCGGCCTCCGGACCGGGCATTCGGGAGTGACCAAAGTGCTCCCCCTCATGACAGGCCTCATGGCAAGCCTCGAATCCCACATCCGCGACTACCTGTATATATATATATATATATATATATATATTATATATATATTATATTTATGTATGTAATATGTGATATAGATATATATATATATGTATGTATAGTATATGTATATATATATATATATATATATATATCTATACAGTCATGCGCCGCTTAACGACGTTCCGGGCAATGACGGATCGCATATACGACGGATCTGCCAGCTCTGAAAAAAAATGTAGCTGAAAAATTCCATCGCCGAGTGATGTAGCCGACGTAGCGCTGCCAGTCGTATAAAAATAACACATACAATTATGTACGCTGTACAGTACATAATACTTCATAATAATAATAAACGACAGTGTGGCCCTGTTATAATGCGATCGTTGAGGTCCATAAAATGTCATCGCGAAAAAAGCAGGGTCGTGCTAAATCGGGATTCAAGGAAATCGGCTTTCAAACGACCAATGTTTGCACGTTTACCTTCAGCAAGTAAATTACCTTTGAATTGAAGAATTCCGCGAATAAATCGTTTTTACAGTCGAAATTAAAACACAAATTTCTTTTTGGTGAAGCTTTTCATGTTGTTAAAACAATCGCACTGTTCCGAAAATATATATCACAATTGACAGGAGCTCGTTTCTTCATTTATAAATTATAACCGATGCAATGATTACGTATTTATAAAATCCAAACGCTATTTATTCATCTTTCTATAATCGATGCGAGAGGAGATTGTAAGCTGCTGCTAACAACACCGATGGCCGTCATGACAGCACAAAGGTAAAGCTAACGTGTCTTCCGTCTCTCTTGGATACGTGTTACAATTGCGACAGTATTCAGTACAGTAACATGCTGTACAGGTTTGTATCCGAGGAGCAATAGGCTACACCATATAGCCTAGGTGTGTAGTTTTGTGTAAGTAGGATGTTCGAAAACAACAAAAAAAATGATGTTCGCACAACAACGACGTCGCTTAACGACGCGTTTCTCAGAACGTAACCCCGTCGTTAAGTGGCGCATGAATGTATATGTAGATATAGATATATATGTAGATATAGATATATATATGTAAATATATATATATATATATATATATATATATATGTAGATATGCCTGGTGTTGGTGCAGTGGTTAGGGCAGCGGCTTGGGATCCAAAAGGTCCTGAGTTCAAGCCCGTTGGGCCACTGAATTAATACACCAGGGGGTTGACTCAGCCTGTCATCCTTCCGAGGTCGGCGAAATGAGTACCAGTATACTGGGCCGGTGTATACCCCGGTTAAAATAGGTGTACCATATCCCTGTGTTGTAAGAGACAACCAGGGTTGCGTCAGGAAGGGCATCCGGCGTAAAACATGTGCCAAATCACTATGCGGATCATACGGATGATTCGCTGTGGCGACCCCTAACGGGACAGCCGAAAGAAGAAGAAGAAGAAGATATAGATATATATGTAGATAGATATATATATATATATATATATATATGTAGATATAGATATATATATATAGATATAGATATATATATGTAGATATAGTATATATGTAGATGTAGATATAGATATCGTATACATGTAGATATAGATATATTGTAGATATAGATATATATGTAGATAGATAGATAGATATATATATATATATATATTATATAATATATATATATATATATATATGTAGATATAGATATATATTGTTACGGTTGTGGAAATTCGCCATTACACCATAAAGAGTCCTCAGGTGAGATATATCGGTAAGTTCATGTGTAGTTAGCCCAAACCCGTTGTATAGAGGGAATATGTGTGATTCATCCGGGCTGCGACGCTTTGAGTTAGCCATTTTTTCTTTCTCTATTGTTATTTTCAACCATTAAGCCGCCAACAACGCAAACAGTCACTACCTTTACCTTCACAACTCCATCCCGCAAACATCGCTTCACCACCATTCCAAACGACGCCCGCCAACCACCAAACTACCACAGAAAACCCCTACACACTTCGCCTATCTCCTTCTCCAACCATCGACCACACAACCAGTCAACACCAAACGTCGTGCTGTCCAGGGCCCGTTCGGCGATTGGTGCCGAACGCATCGAGCCGCGAGCGCGAATGGCGGCCTTTCCGAGGGAGAAATTCGGATCAGGAGGCTTCACGCCCCTTTTTCTCCGTCCAATGGGCGAGCGTCGGGCGGTATGGCCCGCCTCCAAGCGCGATGAACGTGGATTCTTTACGAGGGAATTCGGATCAAAAGAGGTTCACGCCCCTTTTTGCCGCACCAATGGCTGAACAGAGGGTGGCGTGGCCCCGCCTCCAATCGCGTTTTGATCCTGAAATTTGCATATAGGCTCCTCCTGCGGCCTATAAAGACGCGAGCATAAGGTGACTCGAAGAGTTCCCGTGGTTGAGTTGCAGGCGGCTGGTCGGGGCAAGTGAAGAGTTCAAGTTCGAGTCAAGTGAAGACGGCGGTCGGCAACGAGGTTGCGGTGTGGGGGTCGCTCGTCTCGTCGCGGGGTCCAAGCCAGCCAGCCATTCCCCTCTCCCTGAGCATCAGCAATTTCCCCCCCCCACCCGCACTGAGATAGTGCCGGGGGGCCCCCGTTCCTCCCACCCTAAACGTGGTGCCAACCAAACTGCTTGCGCGGAGCACGCCGGAGAGGGCTCGCCGACCACGCCAGGGGCACGGAGTCGGGGCGCAGCGGCGCGGACATTGCGGCTTGCCCACCATCGCGTCACGAGGACGCGGGTAAGACCTTGTCGGTCTCGTGGACCTGGCCGCTCCTCCAGGATCCACGCACATTTCGGTCCACGGACCTGTCTGCCTCCTTGCCTGTGAGGGTGGCTTTCTTTCCTTTGCTTTTTGTATGAGTGATGTGGCGCCGAGTCCCGACAAGTAGAACTGTATAAGTGTTGTAAATAATTGCCCTTTTATTCGGTCGTATTGCATTTGCTTTTGTTGCATCTTGTCTTGACTGTAATATACGTGCCTTCCGTGTTTCCGAAATAAATGTGCATTGCTTGTTGAACTGTTTCCCGCTTTGCTTCGTCTCCTTCCTTTTATTGAATCTCCATCTTGCATCACGTAAGGGATTCGTAGTGGGTTTCAACATCCCGGTAATTAATCGGAACCGTCAAGGCGACGATAACTCCGCTCGGTTATCCCTGTAATACGGAACGAACCGCTAGAGGTTCGTGTCCGGAGTCGGCCTGTGGCGTGGTACAACTCCTCGGTACGCTACTCGCGCGAGTACTTAGGTAAATCGACCATTCGGCGATCGGACCCTATTTCACGCGGGTAGAATGCGGACTGAGTTGTGGTGAGGTTAAACCCCACCCGTGACTGGCTCCGGGCGGTAGTTCCCGGAGGGTCACGACTGAATTGTCCGTTCCGGTGGGCGAGGCAGCGCTTTTGGCTACACGCGGTCGATCGCACGCCGGCGGGCGCGAATTCGCAACAATATGTAGATATAGATATATATGTAGATATAGATATAGATATATATGTAAGATATAGATATAGATATATATGTAGATATAGATATAGATATATATGTAGATATATATAGTATATATGTAGATATATATATATATATGTAGATATATATATATATTATATGTATGTATATTCCATGCTAGCGATCGGTCGCCGAGCATGGAAACTATAAGATATAGAGCAAAATGGATGTCATATAGTGGATAGGGAATCACCTTAAGATTATGCATATCAAATCTCACCAGTTCCATCTACTGATAACTACTCGGTATCCATTTTAATGAAAAGTACCGAAAATGCGGTTTGAAATGCGAAATCCCCAAAGTTCGAGGGGTGCTGTGGGTGAACAAAGATCTAAATCGAAAATCCAGCTTGCTGTTTGTGCACAATGTATTCCAGACGATTAGTGTGAATTTTCATGACCATCCGACCACAACCCTAGGAGGAGTAGCATTTGGCGCGAAGGCACCTCCAGCTCTCGCATATTATCGATTTTTGCACTAATTGACCTTTGACCCCTGACCTAAGCGAAATCGGTCAATATGTCCTGAGGCAAAGTTGTAGTACTCATTGAGTACCATGAACCTGCAAAGTTTCATTTGTATCGATGCACTCACCTGGTCGCTAGGGGGCCTTCAATTTTCGCCAATTTTTGCGCATACCCTAATTGTAGGGGGCGCTGCGGGTAAAGTATTCCATATATCACAAAACCGGAATATATTTGATAGAGCATCACCTGTAGATCATTCGTGCCAAATTCATAACCCTACGTGGGGTAATGGCTTTCGGAATTGATTTCGCGTGAACGGTACCGATCTTGAAGGTTTTTCGGTTGTTGCTAGGGAACCAAAGCGTCCCTAGCAACCATCACAATTTCCAAAGCACTAGGTCATAAGATGTACCTACCACCGAGTTTGGTCAAAATCCGCCCAGGTTTACTACCAATTATGCTGATGACAAACGAACAAACATCCAAACAAACATCCAAACAAACAGACAGAATTACTGACAATAAGGGTCACCTATTTCGGCGACCCAACAATTCGCATATGCATATTATATATATATATATATATATATATATATCTTATTTTGTTTTTACAACACTGTATATATCAAAGAAACAAAAGCAACATATCTTGGGGTCCAAACTGACCTCAACATGATCCCATTTCTACCATTTGAAGGTTAACTTGCTGCTGATGCTTCAATTTATTTTCACAAAAGTCTTATTCTTTCATCTGAATTTGATACCTGTTCTCCACTCCTTGCAGGAAACCTTGCGTATCATCCAGCCACTGCTTTTGGGTGGGCTCATCAATTACTTCCAACATGCGTACTCATCGCAAGCTACTGCATACCTTTATGCGGCAGGTGTCTCGGGCTGTGCCTTTGCATTTGCCATCATTCACCACATCTACTTCTTCCAATCTCAGAGAATTGGCATGAGGATACGTGTTGCACTTTGTCACTTGATTTATTCAAAGGTCTTTGGCACACTTCATATTTATATTTATCCATACAAAGGTACCTTGTACCTATATATCTGATAAATGAAGACAAGGAAAAAGAATGATTGAATTTGCAGATATTTGCAAATTAATGTATTGTTGCATGCACGGGAAGCACGGTTGGAAGTTACGTGCAATTACATACACACAGAACATTACCCGACCAAGAAAACTGAATGGTAATCGGCTGAATCGTACCACCAGGCATGTGACCCAACTCACGGTCACCGCCAGCTGA
>CM068960.1:43302544-43313460 GCA_035128595.1 Eptatretus atami | reverse complement strand
TAGAAGACAGATAGGCCACCAACCTGCCTGCGGTGAGACAGTGAGAGGCCCAAAGACTCGGCCTCACCGCGGGAGATACCAATGAACCTAAATGCCTTGTTTTCCACAGCGTGAAAGCCGAGAAAACGAGAGGGAGGATCACCAGCCAGAGGGGAGAGCAGTGCTCCATCAGGCTGCAGAAAAAAGCTTTGTATGTGGTCAGGAGCTCAGGTGGGCCGAGGAAGGACTTTGCACAACGGATTATTCTCAGTCGGCGACTAGCTTTGGAGGCGAGGTTGGAGATGTGGCTTTCCCAGGAAAGATCATGGCAGATAGTGAGACCTAGAAGCTTTAATGAAAGGACATCTAAGAGGATTGTTGAGAAAGTGATTTTGAGGGGGAGGGGTAGGGGGTGGGGGCGCGTTCTAAACGGTCCTTTCGGAGAACGTAGTGAGAGTGTGAGATTTGTCAGGATTGAAAGGCATGTTCCACGTGTTGGACCAGTTTGTGATTTTATCCAGATCTGCAGTGAGCGAAGAAGCTGCTGCTTGCTGGTCTGAGGGATGACATGGTACAGCAGATGGTATGTAATTTAAGGTCTGTGAGGGTCGCACATTTTCATGTAATTTGTTGTGGGACTTTCTTTAATTAAGAGGAGAGGTTTTGTTGAAAGTTTTTTTTGGGGGAGACTGTGAAGATGATTAAGGAAGGTAAGAGAGAAGGGGAGGACAAAGCAAGCCACTAACCTTTTGCATGATCTGGTGCCATGCCATGTAAAAAGTCACTTTGTTTATTTTTCTGTTAATAAATATCAAATTATGTCCGCACTCAACTGATTCTCTGCCGAGTATCGAATAAAGAACCTTGGTGTGATAGCACTAGACATGACTATGTACTTGGTTATGTACTCATTCTATTTTGCACTTGATTACTAGACTCTTGAAAATATACTTGACACTAAAAAGTGAACTATGCTGAGCCATGCCAAATCATTATTTGAATTTAATTTTATAAAACTGACTATTTCTGGTATCGATGTTTATTCTGACTTGAAATTCCTGCATTTGAGTGGCAAAAAAATGTATATTCGGTATTGATGTTGATAGTGCAATAAAGTTATCATAAATATTGAGACGTGGAAATATTTATTCTTGTTTGTCGATATTTCTAATGATATGGAAAATGAATAAAACTCGTTGGCCAATAGGTTTTGATATTTGTAATGTAAAAAGGGATTTGGGGAAGTAGTGAGGTTTTTTAAATATATTTTTTTGGTTTTAAGGGAATTAAAGCTGTAACATGAGAAAGATATGATGTTATCAAGATAGTTGGTGTTATCTATGAAAAATGTCTTTGTTAAATATTTATATTATTTTGAATAAGGAAGTAACTGATTCAATTGCTGCTAAAAATGTACAGGACAACTGAAATATTTTGAAAAGTTCTCCAAAATAAATACTCTAAGAAACCAAGGGCTGCATTTTGCATTTTGCAACTGGTTTCTCAACGTCCTCTTCACAATTATACTTGCTGTATGACGGCCTAATTCCCCTATTTATTCTCAAATGGTTACTTTTTACTTTCAGCTGCAATGGGCAACAATCTCCACTTCTATTTATCTTCCATAACGTTTTCACTTCATTGATCTTTCTTGTTTTTGCCCCATTTTCTCTTTTCTGCAAAACTCGTAACTTCTGATGTTATCGACTGTGTACTTCTGTAAAGGCCCAGTCACACCTTGAAGAGAGAGATAATCGACCCTACCACGTGATCTGCCGATTGGCGTATTCGGTTCTTGTACAAGGACCCGTCGCTCGGAGTTATCCGGGTGGGATCTATATTCCGGCGATCGTCGGGCCGACTCGACTTGCGGCTCCGTTCAGAGCGGTCGGTTGGCGGCTGATGCCCGGCCCGTAACAATATATGTATAGACTGTACATGACTGTATATAAGAACCCGAAGACCCAAAGACCCTTTACCCCAAAGGCGGTGAAGACCTCGAAGACCCCAAGACCTCAAAGGACACTTTGAAGACCCCAGAGACCCTTTAAAACCTCAAAGACCCTTAACACCCCAATGACCTGTAAGACTTTCGGTCATTGGGTATTAAGGTCTTTTGAGGTCACCCAATGACCTGTAAGACTTTCCGTCATTGGGGTAATTAAGGCTCTTTGAGGCACCCCAATGACCTGAAAGATCTTAAGACCCCATACCTTGAAGACCGTCAAGACCTGCTTTACCCACTTGTGTTCTGGCTCTCCTGGCCCTTCACAGTTTCCCTTTCCCACCCCTTCCCATCGGTTCTCCTGCCCCAATCCGCCTGCCCCATTCTCAGCCCTGCCGACTCTCCTGCTTCTCCCACTTCTCAGTACTCCCACTTTCTCCCCCACCCCACCCGGGCAATGCGGTAACCCTGCTCATTATATTATAAAAGTATGAATAATGAAAATGTTACTTGGTTATAAAAAATGATGAGCACAATGTTTTGCTATCCATAATCAATTAGCAATTCATTATAAAAGTTTAATGTGGAATTCGAGGAACTTCACCAAGTGTGAACAAAGCTATAATGCTTGTAAGGTGCATGGAAGTATAAAAGGGCAGATTGTTGCGATCAATGTATTCTGTATACAAATAGTAAAAAAAAAAACTGAATAGGAAATTTGCATGAATGTATGCAACATGTTGGTTTCATAAATTGGTGGTCATACATCGCAAGATCAACCATTTCAAGAAAAAAAACCTGACAATTTGTGAATGTCTGGCATATCTACAGACTCGTTGAGGTAATTATTCAACATCCTCTTCTTTAGCATAGATTTTCGAAATTTGCACACCTTACAAAGCCCTATATTCATTTAAAGTAATCTTTTATAAAGCATATCGAATGTGTGTGCTTTCTCCTTTTCTTGTGAGGTGTTCAGGAAATCAAACCATCATGTGAACGGGAGCAGGCTATTGTCTGCCAGTGCTTAACAAAATACAAAACAATGCACAGAATTCTGTCAAATAGTTGCCATAATCTATGGTCATATACCTATATCTTGAGAACACATCCCAATTGTGTCTGTATCGGCATGAGGATGGCCAGCACCGAATACCGGCAAGACAAGCAATGCCTACTTCCTGCCAGAGTAGGCCGACAACTGCGAGCTGCCTGAAGTGGCCCAATCCACAGGTAGTGCATGAAAATAGTCACCTAGAAACATGGAAAATGGCATAAGGTCAGATAAGAATGCAGAGTGGCAGAGTGTGAGTGAGACTTGGAAAGTTAAAGCAAATGCTGCACACAAATGGTTAATAGTTGTTTTGTTCTTTTAAACCACAAGGAAAAATATAAATTAGTGGCAATTAATTGTTATTTTGTACATGTTCTATACACTGGCTTCCACATCACACTCTCCTGCTTCACACTTTCATCTGCACTGTCCAGACACTCCCCTCCATCACTGCCCAGATTCTCTCCCTTTTCTGCTCCTACCTCTGCCACACTTCCAAGCAGGCAAAATTCTCAACCCACACCACTCATTCAATGTCCAAAATGCTCACTCCAACCCCCCCCCCCCCCACACCCTCTCTCCACACTCCTGCCAATGATGCAACCCTAACATATATCATGTATTACATTATCACATACAATGTATATACAGGTAGATTGTGGATATTTTGTTAATCATGTACCCATGTTAATCATTACCAAACAAATTAATGTACCAGATCCAGCCTTTACTCCTGCATGTCCTATCCCATTCTTCTCTCCACTTCACTGTGCATTCCTTATTTCTCAATCTTCTATTATTGTCCTCACTCTTATTCTTTCACCACCTCTCACTGAATAACTCTCACATACTCTAAGTTTACACCTACTTGATTCCATTTGACTTTTTCAGCTACCAAATGGAGAGCACACCAAGAAACAGCAATTTATATCCATTGTTAATGAATGTCTCCATTTCATTCCACCTGGTCAAATGGTTTACGTCGTTGGAAAGCAGGTTGACCACTTGACCCCGTCGGTTGCTTTCATGGCAGTACTGCTAAGAACGAAGTGCCTAAGGAGAGGGAGAACGAGAGAGAGAGAGAGAGAGAGAGAGAGAGAGAGAGAGAGAGAGAGAGAGGAGAGAGAGAGAGAGGAGACAGAGACACAGAGACACAGAGACACAGAGACAAGAGACAAGAGACAGAGAGACAGAGAGACAGAGAGACAGAGAGACAGAACAGAGAGACAGAGAGACAGAGAGACAGAGAGACAGACAGAGAGCCAACCAAGATTTGTATCGTCCAATTACTTTCAGCTTATTCACTAATGAATGCATAAACAATATTCAAAGAGCAATTGCTAAATTATTGTCTCCATCTTTTAATACCACCAACCATAACAGAGTTCTGCCAAAAAGAAATTAACGCTTCAAGAAAAATTAACGTTTTCTTTTGTTTAATGGATGAATCAGTCGAAAAAGCTGGGTCAAAAGTTACTCAAAAAATATTTAAATCTCTTTCTACGTTTATAAAAACATGAAAACTTGGACCAAAAGCTTTCCTCAGCTAACCGACAAGAATGTGGTGATAACTGTACTCATTAAGGTTTATTCATATGGTGTTATGTGGTGCTCATAGGTTATTCATAAGTGGTGATTCATCAGGTTATTCATAATGTGGTGATTCATAAGGTGTTACAGAAGTGGTATTAGTCCGTAGTTTCAACTCTTAAATCCTTGAAAAAGATCATAACATCAGATGTCGACATAGTATGAAATTAAAGCAGAATGTTGTGGGCAGACTCCATGCTAGGCAGGAGCTTCATCATTGAATGATAAAAGCTGGTTAAAACTAGAAAGGTATTCAGTAGAGGTATACCTCCGCCAGGCTGAACAGTTTACATTTTGTATCCCACTGATAGACTGGATCTGCATCCGGACCTTAACCAAATCTAATCGCCTTGTTCTTGTCATCTACCCAACTCACCACCAAGTTTTGTCAGAATCTGTCCACACTTTTTGAGATATCGTGTGATATATATCGTTTTTGCCCCATCTATCAATGGTGAAAAATCACTTTTAAAATTCTCGTATCAGGATCCAGATCCGGAACTTCACCAAAATTGAATTAATTCATCCTTGTCACACACCAAACCTATCCACCAAATTTCGTGCAATCCATTCTTAATTTTTTTGAGATATCCTGTTCACAGACAGACAGGGATGAAAACATAATCTCCGTCCACCTTTAGTGGAGGAGGTAATAAGTCAAGAATAATTATTTAGTGCTGATGATAATATTGTCTGGCAAGACAGTTAACTGTATTTTCATTGTTATTTTTACAATAACAAAACGTACTGGAATCTCTTGGAGTGCTGCTGTTTTTGAAACACCCAGAAGGAAGGATGAAGTTGCAATGAACAGGAAATTTTTTGTATAAACAACAAAGAAAAAAAAACCCCACAAAGGTAAGAGTTAGAATAACCTAGTGTGTGCTGATCAAAGAAGACCTCAACCAACTGCATTCTCCTTTGTTCATTTAATCTCTGTTCACTGCAAAATGAACCGACATTGTTACTTACACAAGTTATGGCAATAATGCAAAATTATTTATGTATCTCCCTAATTTTATTCCAATATGTGTGTAAAGGACAGCATGAGCTGAACATTGATTTTGTTCCCAAGTAGAACAAGTAAAAAAAAGAAAAAAAAATTAAATGTCATAGCTCCAGTTGTTTTAGTAATTTTGCTGTGTAAGTTAAAGGGGTAGCCCATATTTATGTACAACTAAAATGGCCGCCAGTCTACCAGTCGGCCATCTTTGATCAGATAACAAAATAGTTGAGGTGCATGTGTACACCATCGTGTACTGTGCTTGTGCTAAATTTTTACTAAATCGACCATGCATGTCTGAAAATGGTTGGGAGACATTTAAGTAACAAAATGACTGCCAGTCGGCCATCTTGGATCTGATCTAAAAAAAAAAAAGACATGCATATGTAAAGCCATCATTCATTATCTGTGTGCCAGTTTGAACAGCATCGGTAAATGCTTACTCGAGAAATGGTTGAGGACGTATTCAACATCAGGTTTTTTAACAAATAGAATGGCCACCAGTCGGCATCTTGGATCTGATCTCGAACAAAAATGACTCCATATGTAAGCCATCATTCTTTATTCTGTGTGCAAGTTTGAATAACATTGGTAAATGCTTGTCTGAGAAATGGTTGAGGACATGTTCAACATCTGGCTTTTTTACAACTAAAATGGCTGCCAGTCGGCATCTTGGATCTGGTCTCGGGGGGGGGGGAGAAGAAAGAGGACGTGCTTATGTCCGCCATCATTCGTTATCTGTGTGCTGTTTGAACAAGATCGGAAATGCATGTCCGAAAAATGGTTGATGACGTGTTCGACACCGGGTTTGTTGTTTTTTTTTTTTTTACAACTAAAATGGCCACCAGTTGCCATCTTAGATATAAAGTTGAAATAAAATGACGTGCTTATACAAGCCATCATTTTGTTATCTGTGTGCCAAGTATGAATAAAATCGGTCTATACCTGTCCGAATATGGTTGCGGACCACACACACACACACACACACACACACACGAAAACGGAGACCAAATCCATTAGCCCTTGTTTCAGACTAAGTTCAACGGGGGCTAATAATATACACAGAACATTATATGGTACAGGAGGGATTATAAAGATTTTTTCTATCATCATAATATGGCTGACAGGGTAGTAGAGAGGTATGCGCATCATCTGAGCTGTCTAGCCTGGGTTTGAATCTTGACCCAGCAAGCAAACAATCAGATGAGGTAACAATTTGTGAACCATCCATTAAAAGGACATTAACCCGGAAGACCTGTCTGTTAGCACTGGTTGTTTGTGATGTTATACTCATAAGGTGAAATAATTGAGGCCGTCAAAGTAGTGGTATTAGTTGTAATTATGCTCAAATATATTGTTACGGATCTGGAAACCATTTGCATTCAACATACAGGTCCAAAAGTCAGTTATCCCGAAGTACATGTGTAGTCAGATCCTTTCCTTTTGTCTAGTGGGAGAATCAAAAACGTGCGTTGCGACTTCTTTTAGTTAGGTTATTAAATCTTTACATCTAACAACCAACAAGCCATCTGCATGACCCCTCGCCCGTCACGATCCACTGCCAACCGGCTGCACCACCAACGTACCTTTGCAGCGTTATACTGTTACTCATCAAGTTTGACCCCGCGTGGAAAGAGTGGTTGGGGTTTCCTGGCAGGGCCAAAGGCCCCGCCCCGGAAATGTGGGCGTAGGACCCTGTCCAATGAGGAGCGGACAGCGAGGCGTTTTTCACCAAGAGCCTCCCCGTGGTGGGAGGACATATATCTTCGAGACTCTCTGAGTGAGGAGGAGTTTTCATGGTGGTTGGGTCAGGCAGTTTTTGTTCACGTGGCTGTGAGCAGTCTGGTTCGTCTCTCACGGTGGCTGTTATGGGGAGAGGAGTTCTGTGGACCCAGACTATACGCACGCGAGCTCTGCCACGAGCCACGAGTCCCACACGTGCGACTGGGACCAAACCGACGACCTTTGGCAGGTGCCGCATTGCGGAGCATGCCTTCCGCTGACGGTCAGGTACACACCGAACTCTGGCCCCAGCTTGTCTCTCTCACGGCTGCGAGGGTCAATAAAGACCTGGGTTTCTTTCATTTTGAGTGTGTCTGCGTGTGGCCCGTCTTTAAGTAGAACCGAATAAGTGTTTTTGATCATTGTAAATACTTCTTGCATATTCATGTTAAGTCTTGCTTTGTGTCTTCATTTACTGTAATAAAACTTGTTAGAAATGCCCCCAGTTCGTTTCCGTCCCTTCTTGCATGGTCCAGCATGGTTCGGATCTGAGTTTAGCCGGGTTTTTATACCCGATAATCCATTCATTCCAGCGGCACGGCTTTGGCAGTTTCCGGCTCGGCTGCACCCGAACCGGAGTTGGTAGTCGGTAGTTAGAACTAATCCGCAGTCGGTAGAGTGACCGTTTCGAGCAAGACGTGCCGAGGGCGTGGTTTCCCGGTAGTCGAAATCGCGTATTAATGAGGTAAATTGTTATAGCAAATAGACCCTACGCTACGCGGTTGAAATATTGGCGACCACGGTCGGTTAAACGACCCGCCGGCTCGTGAGTTATCCGAGCACGGCTACAATTCGGGGAGTTTGGTGGGAGCGACGCAAGCTTTCCCCACCTAGTGGTCGTTATCGCCACCGACCCCGGCCACAAAATATAAAGGCATTATGATTTGAATATTGTAGGAATGTCCATCCCCCATAAACTTTAACCAAAACCCAATGCTTGTATGCCCATGTTGCTCAAGTAAGCCATGCCAAATCCTGCTCTGCATAGCCCAGGTCGCACTTTGCCCTCAGGAAAAGGTTTTCGCAATGAGAGCAGGGCACGGAGGAGGGAGGATTAAACAATTGAAACAATACAAGTAAAGGAGGGATAAAACAACAACAAAAAATCTCTTGCCATGAACAGCAAATTATCAGTAAGGCTTGGCACGGTTCCTTTACGGTACAAAAAAACGCAATGGAGTCCAGAGAGGTTGGATCTTTCTCCACTTAATTTGTCAGTTGCCATTATGTATCGTTTTATAAACATACAGGAGAAGGGATGAATCCATCGTCATTCAAAATGACCTCCTGTAATGAGGGAAGGGAACAAGAATAAAATGAGTGGACTAGCATTACATGAAGACCAGACCAGGTTGGGCAGGCAGATTATCCCACGACACACAATGAAGGCCATTAATAGCCACATGGGTTTTTTACCATGACAATCCAGTAATGATGTGGAGTTTTCCTTAAACCAACTTGGCTTCCTGAAGTTTACAATCCAAAATTCGTTATACTGCCACCTACAGCAGTATTTGAACCCACATCCCAGATGCTATTCCAGTGTCTTTACGAATAATTGATTGATTATATAATTTTGGGAACTATATATATAATCAGACTATTGCAAACAGTGCATGAAATATCACCCAAATCTCTCATTCAGTCAAACCCAAAATTTCTAAGGTCATTCTGGATCAACTACATAAACTAGATTTAGTAGAAACTAAAAGGGCACTCAGTAGAGAGCATGCCACGCACACAATGCCTGATCCACAAGAACATATCGGGCTCAATACATTTTTGAAATATCATGTTATATATCGTTTTTGGCCCAATCAGTGAAAATCACTTTAAACATTAAATAATTCTCGTATCTAGATCCGGATTCGGATCTTCACAAAAATCGAATCAATTTGTCTGTCACACACCCAAAACTGTCCAGCAATTTCAACTGAATCCCTTCCCAACTTTTTGAAATATCGTTCTCTATCGTTTTTGGCCATATCTCTCGTTGGTGATGAATTACTTAAAAATTCTAGTCACAGGATCTGGATCCGGATATTCACAAAAATCGAATCAGTTCGTCCTTGTCACACACCCAATCTGCCCACAAAATTTCATCCGGATCAGCCCACAACTTTTTGAGATATCCTGTACACAAAAGACAGAAAGGGAGTGAAAACAATAATTAACCTCTTTCCACCTTTGGTGGGGAGGTAATAATTGACAAACACTTTGCTTAAGGCCCAGTCACACCTTGACATTTTAGCCAGCAATGGCAACGTATCAAAATGTATGTAAAACGCTGGCTTATGCTGAACTTTTGGTGTTTTTTTTAAAGATTCGGACGTATTCATAACGAGTTGTCGATGCATAACATATTAGTAACGGACACAGAACGTTTCGTTGTCTTATAGATAACTTATACCAACGAATGCTTAGCCTTTGTCGGCGTTACACACCTATGCCCAACGATAGTTTAACTTATGCATAGCGCTGCACGTATCGCCGACGATCACGTGGCGTAGCCTATTAAAAGGCTGCCGCACAATGATTCAAATCATAACCGCCGGAGAAATGGAATGTCAACATCGCAGTCACACCTTGGGATCTTGCCAGCATAGCCGACCTCTGAAAAATGCGTCTAAAACGCTGGCGCACGTCGAATACGGTATGGGTAAGTTTGGTATGCGTGAATAGAACGCAAAGTACGCTATCATACGTCGTATTAAGTGGAGACGTCTTGTAATTATAAAACATGTTAAACATTTTACGACGTACTTGCCGTATGAAACACGTTCCGCATGCGATGGGAATAAGTTGTACGCACGATATGCCAACGTTGTCACACGTCGACAAAAGTTACTTGTAAGGTACTCATAAGTCGAAACACGTCAAGGTAATGGTTAGCGTCAGTGTTCCAGACTCCATGTTTTTTTTTTGTTTTTTTTTTCTCCAGTATGACGGTGATGTTGACACTTCGATTTCTAGTGCGGTTATGATTTAAATCGTTGAGCGGCAGCCTTTTAATTATATTATATTATAACTGCACTACAAATCGAAGTGTCAACATCACCGTCATACCGAAGAAAAAAAAAAAAACAAAAAAAAAACATGGAGTCTGGAACACTGACGCTAACCATTACTTTGACTGTTTTCGACTTATGAGTACCTTACAAGTAACTTTTGTCGAGTGGTGCCAACGTTCGCATATCGTGCGTACAACACGTTACTCATAGGTTAGAAATAAGTTTCGGGTACGCTAAACATTACCTCGACGTGTTTCGGCTTATGAGTAACTTACAAGTAACGTGTGTCAACGATCGCGTAACGTGCCTACAACTTATGGCCAGCGTTATGCGGAACGTGTGAGTCATACGCTGGCATAAGTCTTAAATTTCAGCATGGAAAATTTGAGGACAACCAAAAAGTACAACGTTTAAGCCAGCGTACTACGACGTATGGCAGTGTTTTTCAGCGTGCTCTCAATGTTATCAAACTTACCCATAACGTATTCGACGTGTACCAGCGTTTTACACAAATTTCCAAAAATCGGCATAAGCTGGCTAAACCTCAAGGGA
>CM068960.1:43288762-43302519 GCA_035128595.1 Eptatretus atami | reverse complement strand
AATCTGCCCACAAAATTTCATCCGGATCAGCCCACAACTTTTTGAGATATCCTGTACACAAACAGACAGAAAGGAGTGAAAACAATAATTAACCTCTTTCCACCTTTTGGTGGGGGTAATAATTGACAAACACTTTGCTTAAGGCCAGTCACACCTTGACATTTTAGCCAGCAATGGCAACGTATCAAAATGTATGTAAAACGCTGGCTTAGCTGAACTTTTGGTGTTTTTTTTTAAAGATTCGGACGTATTCATAACGAGTGGTCGATGCATAACATATTAGTAACGGACACAGAACGTTTCGTTGTCTTATAGATAACTTATACCAACGAATGCTTAGCCTTTGTCGGCGTTCACAACCTATGCCCAACGATAGTTTAACTTATGCATAGCGCGCTGCACGTATCGCCGACGATCACGTGCGCGTAGCCTATTAAAAGGCTGCCGCACAATGATTCAAATCATAACCGCCGGAGAAATGGAAGTGTCAACATCGCAGTCACACCTTGGGATCTTGCCAGCTATGCCGACTCTGAAAAATGCGTCTAAAACGCTGGCGCACGTCGAATACGGTATGGTAAGTTTGGTATGCGTGAATAGAACGCTAAAGTACGCTATCATACGTCGTATTAAGTGGAGACGTCTTGTAATTATAAACATGTTAAACATTTTACGACGTACTTGCCGTATGAAACACGTTCCGCATGCGATGGGAATAAGTTGTACGCACGATATGCCAACGTTGTCACACGTCGACAAAAGTTACTTAAGGTACTCATAAGTCGAAACACGTCAAGGTAATGGTTAGCGTCAGTGTTCCAGACTCCATGTTTTTTTTTTGTTTTTTTTTCTCCAGTATGACGGTGATGTTGACACTTCGATTTCTAGTGCGGTTATGATTTAAATCGTTGAGCGGCAGCCTTTTAATTATATCTCTCTCTTTGGGTGTGTGACAAGGACGAACTGATTCGATTTTTGTGAATATCCGGATCCAGATCCTGTGACTAGAATTTTTAAAGTAATTCATCACCAACGAGAGATATGGCCAAAAACGATAGAGAACGATATTTCAAAAAGTTGGGAAGGGATTCAGTTGAAATTTGCTGGACAGTTTGGGTGTGTGACAGACAAATTGATTCGATTTTTGTGAAGATCCGAATCCGGATCTAGATACGAGAATTATTTAATGTTTAAAGTGATTTTTCACTGATTGGGCCAAAAACGATATATAACATGATATTTCAAAAATGTATTGAGCCCGATATGTTCTTGTGGATCAGGCATTGTGTGGCGGTGGCATGCTCTCTACTGAGTGCCCTTTTAGTTTCTACTAAATCTAGTTTATGTAGTTGATCCAGAATGACCTTAGAATATTTGGGTTTGACTGAATGAGAGATTTGGGTGATATTTCATGCACTGTTTGCAATAGTCTGATTATATCAATAGTTCCCAAAATTTATATAATCAATCAATTATTCGTAAAGACACTGGAATAGCATCTGGGATGTGGGTTCAAATACTGCTGTAGGTGGCAGTATAACGAATTTTGGATTGTAAACTTCAGGAAGCCAAGTTGGTTTAAGGAAAACTGCCACATCATTACTGGATTGTCATGGTAAAAAAAACCCATGTGGCTCATTAATGGCCTTCATTGTGGGTCGTGGGATAATCTGCCTGCCCAACCTGGTCTGGTCTTCATGTAATGCTAGTCCACTCATTTTATTCTTGTTCCCTTCCCTCATTACAGGAGGTCATTTTGAATGACGATGGATTCATCCCTTCTCCTGTATGTTTATAAAACGATACATAATGGACAACTGACAAATTAAGTGGAGAAAGATCCAACCTCTCTGGACTCCATTGCGTTTTTTTGTACCGTAAAGGGAACCGTGCCAAGCCTTACTGATAATTTGCTGTTCATGGCAAGAGATTTTTTGTTGTTGTTTTATCCCTCCTTTACATTGTATTGTTTCAATTGTTTAATCCTCCCCTCCTCTCGTGCCCTGCTCTCATTGCGAAAACCTTTTCCTGAGGGCAAAGTGCGACCTGGGCTATGCAGAGCAGGATTTGGCATGGCTTACTTGAGCAACATGGGCATACAAGCATTGGGTTTTGGTTAAAGTTTATGGGGGGATGGACATTCCTACAATATTCAAATCATAATGCCTTTATATATTGTGGGCCGGGGGTCGGTGGCGATAACGACCACTAGGCTGGGGAAAGGTTGCGTCGTCTCCGCAACCAAACGATCCCCGGAATTGTAGGACCGTCGCTCGGAACTCCACGAGCCGGCGGGTCGTTTAACCGCATCCGAGATGGTCGCAATATTTCAATACGCAGCGTAAGCGTAAGGTTCGTATTTGTCTATAAAATTTACCTCATTATTACGCCGATTTTCGACTACGGGGAAACCACGCGCCTCGCGAGTCTTGCTCGAAACCGGGTACCTATCGACTTGCGTGTGTAGTTTATAACTACCGACTAGCAACTCCGGTTCGGGTGCAGCGCCGAGCGGGAAACTGCCGAAAGCCGTTGCCGGCTGGCAATGAAGTGGATTAATCGGTATAAAAACCCCGGCTAAACTCAGACCGAACCCATGCTGGAACCCAGCAAGAGGGACGGAAACCGCACTGGGGGCATTTCTGAACAAGTTTTATTACAGTAATGAAGACACAAAGGCAGAGACTTACAACTGAATATGCCAAGAAGTAATTTCAATGAATCCAAAAAACACTTATTCGGTTTTTCTATAAGAGGAGCCACAAGCCACGGAGCGCAGACGCACTCAAAATGAGAAACGCCAGAGTCTTTATTGGACGCCTCGAGCCGTGGGAGAGACACGCTGGGGGCCAAGTCGGTGTGTAGAACCTGATACCGCAGCGGAGGGCATGCTCCGGGCAATGCGGGCACCTGCCAAAGGTTCGTCGCTTTGGTCCCAGTCCGACGTGTGGGACTCGTGGCTCGTCGAGAGCGTCGCGTGTATAGTCTGGTCCACAGAAACTCCTCTCCCAATAACACAGCCACTGTGAAGAATGAAACCAGACCGCTTCACAGCCACGCGTGAACAAACTGCCTGACCGCCAAGCCACCATGAAAACTCCTCCTCACTCAGAAGAGTCTCGAAGATATTGTCCTCGCCACACGGGGAGGGGTCTTGGTGAAAAAGCGCCTCGCTGTCCGCTCCTCATTGGACGGGTCCTACGGCCACATTTCGGGGCGGGGCCTTTGGCCGCTGCCAGGAAACCGCCCAACCACTCTTTCGCACGCGGGGTCAACTTGATGAGTAAGGTATAACGCTTGCAAAAGGTACGTTGGTGTGCAGCCGGTTGCAGTGGTCGTGACGGGCCGAGGGCGTCATGCAGATGGCTGCTTGTTGGTTGTTTAGATTAAAAGATTTAATAACCTAACTAAAGAAGTCGGCCAACCGGCACGTTTTTGCATTCTCCCACTAGACAAAAGGAAAGGGATCTGAACTACACATGTACTTAACGGGATAACTGACTTTTGGACCTGTATGTTGAAATGCAAATCGGTTTCCAGATCCGTAACAATAATATTTTGAGCATAATTAACAACTATACCACTACTTTGACGGCCTCAATTACATTTCCACCTTATGCAGTATAACATCCCAAACAACCATGCTAACAGACGGGTCTTTCCGGCTTAATGGATCCTTATGATGGTTCACAATTGTTACGTCATTTAGCTTGTTTGCTTGCTGGGTCAAGAAATTCAAACCCCGGCTAGACAGCTCAGATGAGTGCGCATACCTCTCTCTACCTCATGGTGTCGAGCATCATTTTATGGATTGAAGAAAGAGAGTCTTTTAATCCCTCCTGTAACCATATAATGTTCTGTGTATATTATTAGCCCCGTTGAATTAGTCTGAACAAGGCTAGATGGATTTGCGTTCCGTTTTTGGTGTGTGTGTGGGTGTGTATGTGTTGTGTGTGTGTTGTCGCAACCATATCTCGGACAGGTATAGAACCCGATTTTATGTCATTACTTGGCACAAGATAACAAAAATGGATGGCTTGATAAGCACGTCATTTTATTTCAACTTTATATCTAAGATGGCAACTGGTGGCCATTTTAGTTGTAAAAAAAAAAAACAACACCCGGTGTCGAAACGTATCAACCATTTTTCGGACATAGCCATTTACCGATCTTGTTCAACAGCACACAGATAACGAATGATGGCTGACATAATAGCAGTCCTCTTTCTTCTCCCCCCCCCCCGAGACCACGCACTCAAGATGGCCGACTGGCAGCCATTTAGTTTGTAAAAAAGCCAGATGTTGAACATGTCTCAAACCATTTCTCAGACAAGCATTTACCAATGTTGTTTCAAACTTGGCAGCCAGAATAAAAGAATGATGGCTTACATATGGACGTCATTTTTTGTTCGAGATCAGATCGCAAGATGGCGACTGGTGGCGCATTAATATTTGGGTAAAAACCTGATGTTGAATACGTCCTCAACATTTCTCGAGTAAGCATTTACCGTGCTGTTCAACTTGGCACACAGATAACTGAATGATGGCTTTACATATGCATGTCTTTTTTTTTTTTTTTAGATCAGATCCAAGATCGGCCGACTGGCAGTCATTTGTTTAACTTAAATGTCTCCCAACCTTTCTTCAGACATGCATGGTGCGATTTAGTTAAAATTTAGGCAACAAGCACAGTAAACGATGGTGTATACTGCACCTCAACTATTTTGTGATCTGATCAAAGATGGCCGACTGGTAGAATTTGGCGGCCATTTTACGTTGTACATAAATATGGGCTCCCCTTTACTCTCACAGCAAAATTCTAAACAACTGGAGCTATGAATTTTTTTTTTTTTTTTTTTTTCTTTTTTTTACTTGTTCTACTTTGGGTAAAAAATCAATGTTCAGCTCAGTGCTGTCTTTCACACTATATTGGAATAAATTAGGGAGAATAACATAAAAATAATTCTTGCATTATTGCCATAAATTGTGTAAGTAACAATGTCGGTTCATTTTGCAGTGAACGCAGAGATTAAATGAATAAAGGAGAGATGCAGTTTGGTTGAGGTCTTCTTTGATCAGCCCAGCACTGGTTATTCCTAACTTACTTTGTGGGGTTTTTTTTTTCTTTGTTTGTTTATAACAAAAAATTTCCTGTTCATTGCAACTTCATCCTTTCTTCTGGTGTTTTCAAAAACAGCTAGCACTCTCCAAGAGATTCCAGTACGTTTGTTATTGTAAAAATAACAATGAAAATAACGTTAACTGTCTTGCAAGACAATATTATATCAGCACTAAATATTATTCTTGACTTATTTACGCTCCTCCATAAAGGTGACGGGATTTATGTTTTCATCCCTGTCTGTCTGTGAAGGTATCCTCAAAAAATAAGGATGGATTTGCACGAAATTTGGTGGATAGGTTTTGGTGTGTGCACAAGGATGAATTAATTCAATTTTGGTGAAGTTCGGATCTGGATCCTGATACGGATTTTAAAAAGTGATTTTTCACGTGCATTGATAGATGGGGCAAACACGATAATATATCAATAATCCGCTATCTCAAAAAGCTGTGGAAGATTCTGACAACTTGGTGGTTGAGTTGGGTAGATGAAAAGAAAAGGCGATTAGATTTGGTTAAGGTGCGGATGCAGATCAGTCTATCAGTGGGATACAAAATGTAACTGTTTTAGCCTGGCGGAGGTATAAATATACCTCTACTGAATACTTTCTAGTTTTAACAGCTTTTTCATTCAATGATGAAGTCCTGCCTAGCATGGAGTCTGCCCAATACATTCTGCTTTAATTTTCATAAGCTATGTCGACATCTGATGTATTGATCCTTTTCAAGGATTTAAGAGTTGGAACTACGACTAATACGAACTTCTGTAACACCTTATGAATCACCACATTATGAATAACGCTGATGAATCACACATTATGAATAACCTGATGAATCCCACATAACACCATATGATACACTTAATGAGTACAGTTATCACACATTCTTTGTCGGTTAGCTGAGGAAAGCTTTTGGTCCAAGTTTTTTCATGTTTTATAAACGTAGAAGAGATTTAAATATTTTTTGAGTAACTTTTATGACCCAGCTTTTTCGACTGATTCATCATTAACAAAAGAAAACGTTACTTTTTTTCTTGAAGCGTTAATTTTTTTTGGCAGAACTCTGTTCATTGTTTTTGGTGGTATTTTATTAAGCATGGAGACAATAATTTAGCATTGCTCTTTGAGATATTGTTTATGCATTCATTAGTGAATAGGCTGAATAATTTGGACGATTAAATCTGGTTGCTCTCTTGTCTGTTCTCTGTTCTCTTTCTCTCTGTCTCTCTGTCTCTCTGTCTCTCTGTCTTCTGGTCTCTCTGTCTCTTGTCTCTCTGTCTCTGTGTCTCTGTGTCTCTGTGTCTCTGTCTCCTCTCTCTCTCTGTCCTCTTCTCTCTCTCTCTCTGCTCTCCTGCTCTCTCTCTCTCTCTTCTTCTCTCTCGTTTGCCTCTCCTTAGGCACTTCGTCTTTAGCAGTCTGCCATGAAGTACACCACGACGGGTCAAGTGGTCACCTGCTTTCCACGACGTAACGATTTTGACCAGGTGGGAATGAAATTGGAGACATTCCATTTAACATGGGATATAAATTTGCTGTTTCTTGGGGTGTGCTCTCCATTTGGTAGCCTGAAAAAGTCAAATGGAATCAAGTAGTGGTGTAAACTTAGGAGTATGTGAGAGGGTATTTTTCAGTGAGAGGATGGTGACAGAATAGAGGTGAGGGACAATAATAGAAGATTGAGAAATAAGGAATGCACAGTGAAGTGGAAGAGAAAGAATGGGATAGAACATGGCAGGAAGTAAAGGCTGGATGCTGGTACATGATTAATTTTGTTTGGTACAATGATTACATGGTACATGATTAACAAAAATATCCAATCATCTACCTGTATTATCATGATTATGTAATTATGTATAATGCATATATGGGTTAGGGGTTGATCATTGGCAGGAGTGGTGGAGAGGGGTGGTTGGGGGGGGGGGGGGGGGTTGGAGGTGGGAGCTATTTGGACATTGAATGAGTGGTGTGGGTTGAGAATTTTGCCTGCTTGGAGAGTGTGGGCAGAGGTAGGAGCAGAAAAGGGAGAGAATCTGGGCAGTGATGGACGGTGGGAGTTGTCTGGACAGTGCACGATGAAAGTGGTGGGAAGCAGGAGAGTGTGGATGTTGGAAGCCATGTATGAACATGTAGCAAATTAAACAATTATTGCCAGCTAATTTATATTTTTTCTTGTGGTTTTTAAAGACAAACAACTATTATCCATTTGTGGTTGCAGGCATTTGCTTTAACTTTTTCCAAGTCTCACTCAAACTCTGCCCTCTGCATTTTATCTGACCTATGCCATTTTCCATGTTTCTAGTGACTATTTTCATGCACTACCTGTGGATTTGGGCCACTTCAGGCAGCTGCAGTTGTCTTTTGCCTACTCTGGCAGGATAGTAGGCATGCTTGTCTTGCCGGTATTTCGGTGCTGGCCATCCTCATGCCGATAAAAGACACTAATTTGGGAGTGTGTTTCAGATATAGGTATATGAGCCTAGATATGGCAACTATTTGAGAGATCTGTGCATTGTTTTGTATTTTGTAAGCCTATGGCAGACAATAGCCTGCTTGCCGTCACATGATGGTTTGATTTCCTGACACCTACAAGGAAAAGGAGAAAGCACACACATTTGATATTTGCTTTTAAAAGATTACTTTTAAATGAATATAGGGCTTTGTAGGTGTGCAAATTTTCGAAATCTATGCATAAGAAGAGGATGTTGAGTAATTACTCAACGAGTCTGTAGTATATGCAACATTTCACAAATTGTCGCGTTTTTTTTCTTGAAATTTGGTTGATCTTGGGATGTATGACCAACAATTTAATGAAACCAACATGTTGCATACATTCATGCAAATTCCTATTCCGTTTTTTTTTTTACTATTTTTATACAGAATACATTGATCGCAACATCTGCCCTTTTATACTTCCATGCACCTTTACAAGCATTATCTTGTTCAGACCTTGGTGAAGTTTCTCGAATTCGCACATTAACTTTTATATGAACTTGCTAATTGATTATGGATAGCAAAACATTGTGCTCATCATTTTTTTATAAAAGTAAACATTTTCATTTCATACTTTTATAATTAATGAGCAGGGTTACCAGCATTGCCCTGGGTGTTGGGGTGGTGGGAGAAGTGGGAGGTACTGATGAAGTGGGAAGAAGCAGGAGAGTTCGGCAAGGGCTGAGAATGGGGCAGGCGGATTGGGGGCAGGCAGAACCGAATGGGGAAGGGGTGGGGGAAGGGAAACTGTGAAGGGCCGGAGAGCCAGAACACAAGGTGGGTAAAGCGGTCTTGACGGTCTTCAGGTATTTGGGGTCTTAAGATCTTTCAGGTCATTGGGGTGACCTAAAGAGCCTTAATACCCAATGAACGAAAGTCTTACATGGTCATGTGGGGTGCCTAAAGAGCCTAATCCCAATGACGAAAGTCTTACAGTTCATTGGGGTGTTAAGGGTCTTTGAGGTCTTAAAGGGTCTCTGGGGGGTCTTCAAAGTGTCTTTGAGGTCCTTGGGGGTCTCGAGGGTTTCACCGCCTTTGGGGTCCAAGGGTTTTGGGTCTTCGGGGTTCTTATATTACAGTCTGTACAGTCTATACATATATATTGTTACGGGCCGGGCATCAGCCGCCCACCGACCGCTCTGACGGAGCCGCAAGTCGAGAGTCGGCCGAGCGATGCCCCGGAATATAGAATTGCACCGGGATAACTCCGGCGACGGGTCCTTGTCAAGAACGAATACGCCAATGCAGATCACGTGGGGTAGGGTGATGCCTTCTTCAATTTACCTAAATACCACGTGATGCCAACTATGGGTATTCCCAACCTCGACGGAACTCGTACGGAACAAACCGCCGAGGCGAGCTGCCGTGCCGCGATTTCCCGAGGCGGCGTAATCGCCGAGAACAGTTCGGTCCAAATGTCCCCCCTATTACGCGCAAACAACGGCTTTCTAACTCCCAGCACACGAATGTTCCAGTCAATGAGGTAATGGACGCAATGAGGCAGGTTTACATTCACACAAGGACATTTATTATAATGAAACAGGTATGCAATTTAAATAAGGAAACACGTATGCAATTATCAAGCAACAAGCACGACAGAAGAATACAACCGTCTACTTATTATGTACAAGTATTTACACTTAAGCAGCAAGTTCTGCTTATTAGACGGGCCACGGCGACGGTACGCACACACAACACACACCACACACACATCACACACACAACCACAAGGAAATGGTGGCTGAGCTTTAATCACGAGCTCAGCTCGGAGTACAGGTGAGCTGAAACTCGAGCCTAACTCGAACCTCTCCACCTGTGTGGTCTTCACTTTGTCGCGGTCCCAGGGCTCCAGCGAGAGCGAGCTGGATCCCAATCGCCGCGATCCTTCCGAGCTCCGCGAATCTCCCGCGCTTTCTCAAACACGTGCCGGTGAGACAAGTGCGCCGATCCTTCCTGTCCGATCGTCACTTCCCCGAGGATCCAATGCAAGAAGAGGCCCGATGCGTCGCACACAAGCCGGGAAACAAAATGGAGAACAAAAAGCTTCCCACGAACGCAAGAAGAAGAGGGAAGAAGAGGAAGTAAGCTCATCGGGCAGCTGCGAGCCGAACAACCGCTCAAGTTCTTCCAAACAAAGCAGCAGCCGAGGCTCCTGAGCCAGCCGAAGCAAAAAGCTTCCGAAGGCCTCAAGCAAGCAGGACCGACGGCTGAACGACTGCTCTGCTCGAAGCAAAAAAACTTTATCTTTACTCTCCCATGGGACTCAGCACACGAACTTGCACACGATCAGAACGAGACTCTTCACCGAACTCTGCACGGACTTTCCACGAACTTCAGCCACGAACTAGCCCTACCCGGGACTCCCACACAACAAAGAAAGGGTCTCCGTTCTCTTTATCCTTTGGCACCCCTCCCCGCACCCGCGTTGCTCATGCCTCGTGATCCACCCCGCTCAACCGACGGTGGAGGGAGTTGTTGACTGTACTGAGGGTTCTTCTTCCTCTTCGCAGAAGAGGGGGAGGGACGTTCCTTGTTCGTTCCGAACTATTAAATCGATCCGCCACTCTAATCGATTTCTGACATTTTAACAATGAAATGTGAACTATCTAGGAACATGCACTTTATGACATAGCTGACTAAGGGCAACCTGTATGTTGAGTGCAATTGAATCCCAAATTCGTAACAATATATAATAATATATATATATATATATAATATATATAACACACACACACACACAACACACACACAGCAGCACACACACACACACACACACTCACACCTATATCTTGGAGGATGTGGTTGGCTCTGACAATGTCCGCACTTTAAATTTCACCCTGGGGAGTGAGCTAGCCTCCAGTTTCATCAAAAACGCATCTGCCGAGAACTCCACAGAGCGGAATTATGTCGGGTTGCAGTACACAACTGCTCAATAACTTGTCAATGCCTTTGCAGTTCCATTGTGGTGCACATGTAATGAACTTACTGAGCCGGGGAAGCATTATAAAGCGTTCGTAGGTAGGACTCATTCTCTTCTCTCCACTGTTCTACTTGCCGAAACCAGCAAAAAACACGCCCTGATGCTGATTGGGAGTGCCGCAACAACTAGAAATACTGTTAATCGATCAAACTGAGTGCTGGTTCAACAGTGAAGGGTTTTGGTGGTTCTGAACATGTTGTGAGGTGCATTTCCTGAACATGATTTGGGGTGGCAGTCCTTCCTTAGAATGCATGAGTTCAATGCCAATTTCTATCTTATGGTATGAGTAATCATCTTCACCCATGTTGCAACATTTTTCTTTCCTGTGGGAGGGGTGTCATCCAGGATGACATGCCGCCGTCCACAGAGCCCGTGTTGTGGTGCCATTGGTTTTGGGTGAGCATTATACTGATGTTATCCATCTGCCTGGCTTCTCAGTCCACCGATCTGCACTCAATCAAGCTATATGGGATATTCTGGAACGATGCCTGAGACAGCATTTTCCACCTCCATCAACCACGAGAAGATTGACCTTCTTGTGGTAGTATGGTGGCTGCATCCACCTGCAGAATTCTAACAGATGCTGCTGGACTCTATGCCTGGCACTGAAGGCATACTGGCCCATATGCCCAACGCCCGCTATGTGACTTTACATTGGTGTTTCCATACATTTTGTGCAGTACCTGTGAGATATATATATATCTTAATATATATATATGTATAGTATGTATATACTGTTATAAAATTTTTTTTCATAACTATATTTTAATTTTAACTGGATATTTTTTTATTATTTAATAATATTATATATATGTATATATTATAATATATATATGTATATATATACATACATCCACAGTGCGATCGATTCTATCGATAGAAAGTCTACTCTGTCTTTCAAAATTTTTCAGCATTTTGTTGGCTCATGCTGGAATTAATTTCATTTAATGCAGACTTTTTTTCCACTTTATTTACACATTGTGTAATCCGGCACAACTTCAAGTGAAAAACAATTCTGCAAATTTCAGAAAATTTTAAAAATACAAAACTAGAATACCTTGGTTGGATAAGTGTTCCACCACCCTGAGTTAATGCTTGGTGAAAGATCTTTTGACAGAATTACGACTATAGTCTGATGAGGTAGAAGTCTCTCCCACTTTTCACACCTTGATTGGGCAATTTTGTCCATTCTTCTGCACAAATTGTTCAAGCTCAGTCAAGTTGTGTGCGGGAGCGTTGATGGGACAGCAATCTTCATACATGCACCGATTTTCGATTGGATTTAGGTCGGGCTTGACTGGGCCATCAGGACATTTTATCTTTTTGTTCCTTTGCCGCTCCATTGTAGCTTTGGCTGTGTGCTTGGGGCATTGTCATGCTGAAAGGTGAAACTTCCGTCGCAATTTAGCTTTCTGGCAGAGGGTAGCAGGTTTTCTTCTCGGATTTTTCGTATTTTGCTCCATCCATTTTCGTTTATTTCTGACCGTGCCTCAGTCATGCTGATGAGAAACATTCCCATAACATGATGCTGCATCACCATGCTTCACAGTAGGGATGGGTGTTCTTTGGGTGATGTGCTGTGTTGTGTTTGTGCCAAAGTGTAACATTTTTTGCCTTTGGCAAACGTTCATTCTGGTTTCATCAGATACAAAACATTTTCCACATGGTTTTCAGAATCTCATGAAATTGTTTTTTTGCTCCTCAAACGGGACTCAAGGTGGGCTTTTTTGAGTAATGGCTTCGTTCTTGCCACCTTCCGTGCAGGCCAGTTGTGGAGTACTTGGGATATTGTTGTCACATAACACAGTGACCCTGTCTTTTTTCCATAAGGCATGTAGGTCTTTCAAAGTTGCCATTGGTCTCTGTGATCGTCTCTTCCTTGATTGGTCCCATCCAGTTTGGAGGGACGGCCTGATCTATGCAAGATCTTTGTTGGCACCATACGCCTTGCTACCTTCTTAATGAATTGCCTTGACTGTGGCTCCAAGAATATTCAGGCCTTTTGAAATATTTTTATACCATGCACTGATCTGTGCTTTACACAACTTTATCCAGAGGTCTTTTGAAGCTCCTTGGTTTTCATGGTTGAGTTTTTTTGCTGTGAAATGCAACTACAGCAAGAGGAACCGACAGGAACAGCTGATTTTATTCTGGAATGATCAGAATCACTACAATTTAACACAGGTGGAGGCCCATTAACTTGTTGTTTGACTTTGAAGGTGATTGGTTACACCTGAGCTAATTTACCAATTGCTATTAACAAGGGGTGGACACTTATGCAACAAGATATTCTAGTGTTGTATTTTTAATTAATTTTCTGATTTTGTAGCATTTGTTTTTTCACTTGGAAGTTATGGGTTACGAAGTGTTAAATACGGGTGGATAAAAGTCTGATTTAATGCACAAAAGGTGAACATTTTGAAGAGGGTGTAGACAGTTTCTTTGCATCTGTATATATTGTCATGTCTAAGGGGGTTTTGCCCTTCCTGACAGATAGCCAAACGTTCTCCTTGGAAGGTGAACACGTGGATCCTTGGAGATTAATGACCCTGCGGTGAGAAGGAAGGGTGGCAAAGACACGTTCAGACGGAATGCACAACCAGGTTTTTATTCTCAAGAGCCCACTACAATAGACAACACAAGCCACTTAAATATATATATAATATATGTATATATGCGGGCGTCTCAATAATAATCTCACACGCCAAGCCAAACGTCAATTGCTAGCATCTTGCTCCTATGCGAGGATATTCGCCTCAGCACAGACACGAGAATCATACAGCCTCTTCACCGTATGGAGGGGAAGCATAAACACGAGACTCAGTCTCTAAGCGCGTTCCTCTCAGAACCTCTTGTGGTTGTGTGGTTTGCTAGTTTTGTTCAATTTCCCTGGAAGTGGTTTTCTCTGCCTGCTTGAACGTGCAGCTCAGTTGTTGTTTAAGGATGTGATCCTTTTTATCGCCGGTCTTGATAATGCAAAACTAGTGAAAAGGTCATCGGGGGCACCCCACATACTGGGAGAAATTTTCCTAAACCCTACGAGTTAACACAGCTATGTGTTAGTGCTAACACAACACCCTGCGGTGCACAGTGTAAACAACTTAAGTTGGCATCGAAATGTCTCCACATGTACACAGACCACACTACTCGATAATCATATCTTTCTATTAA
>CM068960.1:43261265-43271465 GCA_035128595.1 Eptatretus atami | reverse complement strand
ACAAAATGATTGCCCTGCACCCTCCTGAAGCACTGCTGCTGACAATCCAGACACATCTGCTTGATTTTTTCTGGGGTGGCAAACATTGGGTCAAGCCTGAAGTCATTTACCTTCCATTGGCAGATGGTGGTCATGGTCTTGTTGACATTCTCAGCCGACTGATGGCCTTTCGAGTTTTTTTAAAAGCGCTTGACGGTCTTCAAGGTATTGGTGGGTCTTAAGATCTTCAGGTCATTGGGTGACCTCAAAGAGCCTTAATACCCCAATGACCGGAAAGTCTTTCACAGGTCATCATTGGGGTGACCTCAAGGAGCCTTATACCCCAATGACCGGAAAGTCTTTAACAGGGTCATATTGGGTGTTAAGGGTCTTTTGAGGTTCTTAAAGGGTCTCTGGGGTCTTTCAAAGTGTCCTGAGTCTTGGCGGTCTTCGAGGGGTCTTCACCGCTCTTTGGGGTGGGTCCAAGGGTCTTTGGTTGTCTCGGGTCTTTAACAGTATTGCTACAGTCTTTTTCTATATTTCATTGTTACGGGCCGGGCATCAGCCAGCCAATAGCCGACCCTTCGAACGGATAGCCGCACAGTCGAGTCGGCCCGATCTCGACGCCCGGAATATAGACGCCACCCGGATACTGCCGAGCGACGGGTCCTTGATACAAGAACCGAAATACGCCAATGGCAGATCACGTGGAGGTAGGGCGATGCTTTCGTTCAAATTACCTAAATACCCACGTGATCCAACTACTGGGTATTCCACCTCGACGGAACTTCGTACGGAACAAACCGCCGAGGCGGAGCTTGGCCCGTGCGCAATCGAAGCGGCGTAATCGCCGAGACAGTCGGTCCAAATGTCCCCTATTACGGCAAACCAACGGCTTTCTAACTCCCAACACACGAAATGTTCAGTCAAATGAGTAATGGACGCAATGAGCAGGTTTACTTCACACAAGAACATTTATTATAATGAAACAGTATGCAATTAAATAATGGCAAAACACGATGCAATTATACAAGCAACAAAAGCACGACAGAAGAAACTACAACCGTTACTTATTTGATACAGTCATTTACACTAACAGCAGTTCTGCTTAATTTTACGGCCCACGGACAGACGTACGCAACACACACACACACACACAACACACACACACACACACAAGAAATTGTGGCTGAGCCTTTTATCAGCGAGCTCCAGCCTCGGAGGACAGGTGAGCTAAACTCAGAGCCTAACCGAACCTCTCCACCTCGTGTGGTTCTTCAACTTGGTCCTGGTCCCGGGCTCCATCGAGGAGCGAGTCGGATCCAATCTCGCCGCGATCCTTCCCAGAGCTCCCTAACGAAATCCTCCCGCGCTTTCAAACACGGTGCCAGCCGGAGACCAAGGCCGCCGATCCTTCTTTTCGATCAGTCACTTCCCGAGGATCCAACTGCAAGAAGAGGCCGATGCGTCGCACCAATTCCGGGAAACAAAATCCGAGAACAAAAAGCTCACGAACAAGAAGAAGAGAAGAAGAGAAGAAGCCTCACTCGCAGCTCGAGCCGAACAACCGCTCAAGTTCCTTCCAAAACAACGCTAGCAGCCGAAGCTCACTGAGCCAGCCGAAGCAAAAAAGCTTCCGAAGGCCTCAAGCCAAGCAGGACCCCGACGGGCTGAACGACTGCTCTCTTCCGAAAGCCAAAAAAACTACTCCTCCCATGGGACTCAGCACACGAACTCTGCACACGGACTCAGAACGAGCTCTTCACGAACTCTGCCACGGGACTTTCACGAACTCAAGCCCCACAACTCAGCCCTACCACGGGGACTCAACACTACGAACAAAGAAAGGGTCTCCTCTTTATCCTTTGCACTCCCCTCCCCCGCACCCGGCGTGACTTCCATGCCCTCGTGATCCACCCCTCCGCTCAACCACGGCGTGGGAGGAGTTGTGATGTTCACTGCAGGTTCTTCCTTCCTCTTCGCAGAAGAGGGGGAGGGAACGTCTGCATTGTTCGTTCCCGAAACTATTAAATCGATCCGCAGGCACATCTTAATCGATTTCCTGACATCTTAAACAATGAAATGTGAACTATTAGGGAACATGCACTTATCAACATAAGCTGACAAGGGAAACCTGTATGTTTGTGTGCAATTGAATTTCCAAATTCGTAAACAATATATATAATATATATATATATATATATATATATTATACACACACTACACACACACACACACACACACACCACACACACACACACACACACACACAACCATAATCTGGAGGGTGGTTTGGCTCCTGACAAGATGTCCCACTTATATAATTTCAACCGGGGAGTGAGCAGCCAGTTTCATCAAAAACCATCTGCCGAGAACTCCACAGAGCGGGAATATCATAGTCGGGTGCAGTACCTCCAAACTGCTCAATACACCTTGCAAGGCACGTTTGCAGTCCAGTGTGTGCACATTAATGAACTTACTGAGCAGTGGAGTAATATTGATAAAGGTCAGGTGAATCATCTTTCTCCATGTTCTCGACAAACAGCAAGTGCATGTGTGCCTGGCCAACCTAAATAACTCGACAAACCTGAGTGCTTGGTTCCAAACAGTGAAGGGTTTGGTGGTTCTGCAATGTTGTAGAGTGTATTTTCCCTGACATGATTTGGGTGCAGTCATTCCTTAGAAAGCAAGTTCAAGCCAATTTCTATTAATGGTACTGATAATCATTCTTCACCCCATGTTGCCAAATTTTCTTTCCTGTCGGGAGGGTGTCATCCAGAGATGACAATGCCCCGTCCACAGAGCACGTGTTGTGCGTCGCCCATTGGTTTGTGGAGCATAATACTGATGTTATCCATCTGCCCATGGCCTTCTCAGTCACCAGATCTGACACTCAATCAAGGCATATTATGGGATATTTCTTGGAACGGATGCCGAGACGCATTTTCCACCTCCCATCAACCAACTAGAATTATGACCTCTTGTGGAAAAGTATGGTGCTGCATCCACCTGCAGCAAATTCCAGATGCTGCTGGACTCTATGAACAATGGCACCTTGAAGCCACTACTGGGCCACATATGCCCAAACGCTCGACTATGGTGACTTTACATTAGGTGTTTCTCCATCATTTTGTGCAGTACCTGTGAAGATATATAATATATACCGTTATATATATATAGTATATAGTATAACCTGATTTATAATATATATATATATGTCATTTAATAATATATAATATAACTATACATACATACACAGTGCCGATCCGATTCTACGGATAGAAAGTCCTTACTCTTTCTTTTCAAAATTTTTCACATTTGTTGGCTTCATAGCTGGAATTATATTTCATTAAAATCAGACTTTTTCACCCTTTTTTTTTTTTTTATTTTTTATTTACACATTGTGTAACGCTACAACTTCAAAGTTGAAAACAAATTCTGCCATATAATTTCAGAAAATTATTAAAAATACGAAACTAGAATACCTTGGTTGGAATAAGTGTCCACCACCCTGAGTTAATTTACTTGTGCGTGACAAGCATCTTTTGACAGCAATTACAGCTTAAGTCTGATTTGACGGTAAGAGTTATTCCCCAATTCACATACCATCTTTGGATCTTGGACAGGCTATGCGGCAATATTTGTCCATTGCTTCTGCACAAAATTGTTCATAGCTCCCAGTCAGTGTGCTCGAGTGTCTTGTAGGGAGCCGTATCATGGTAACAATCTTCAAATCATGCCAGGCCGATTCTTTCGATTGGATTTAGTCTGGGGCTCTGACTGGCCACTCAAGGACATTATTCTTTCCTGTTCCTTTGCCGCTCCATTGTAGAGTTTGGCGTGTGTGATGCTTGGGGGTCATTGTCATGCTGAAAGGTGAACTGTCCGTCCCAATTTCAGCTTATCTGGCCAGAGCGGCTGGTAGCAGGTTTTCTTCTCGGATTTTCTGTATTTGCTCCAATCCATTTTTCGTTTCTTCCTTGACACGTTGCCTCGTTCCATGCTGATGAGAAACATTCCCTAACATGATGCTGCCATCACCATGCTTCACAGTAGGATTGGTGTTCTTTGGTTGATGTGCTGTGTTTGTGTTTGCTGCAATGTAACATTTTGCCTTTTGCGGACCAAACGAAGTTCATTCTTTGGTGTTCACAGATCAACAAAACATTTTTCAATGGTTTCCAGAATCTCCAAGAATGTTTTTTTGCATACTCAAAACGGGACTCAAGGATGGGGCTTTTGGAGTAATGGCCTTCGTTTTGCCACCCTTCCGTGCAGGCCACCAGACTTGTGGAGTACTTTGGGGATATTCGTTGTCACATACGACACAGTGACCTGCTTTTCCATAAAGGCATGTAAGCTCTTTCAAAGTTGCCCATTGCGTCTCTTGTGATCAGTCTCTTCTTGATTGGTCATCCAGTTTGGAGTAACGGCCTGATCTATGCAAGATCTTGTTGGCCACCATACGCCTTCTAACTTCGTAATGAATTGCCTTGACTTGGTTGATGCTCCAAGAGATATTCTAAGGCGCCTTTGAGAAATAGTTTTATATACCCATCCATCCTTGATCTGTCCGTTTTTACAACAACTTTATTCCCAGAGGTCTTTTGAAAGCTCCTTGTTTCTCATGGTTGAGTTTTTTTGCCTGTTGAAAATGCCACTACCAGCTACGAGGAAAACACAGGAACAGCTGATTTATTCTGGAATGATCAGACAACACTACAATTTAACACAGGTGGGGAGGACCCATTAACTTTGTTGTTTGACTTGAAGTGGTGTTGAATTGGTTTACACCGAGCTAATTTACAATTGCTTTATACAAAGGGGGTGGACACTTATGCAACCAAGATATTCTAGTGTTGTATTTTTAATTAATTTTCTGAGATTTTGAGCATTTGTTTTTCACTTGGAAAGTTATGGGTTACGATGTAGTAAATACGGTGGAAAATAGCTCTGAATTTTAATGCAACAAAAAAGGTTGAACATTGTTGAAAGAGCGGTGTAGACGAGTTTCTATTGGCACTGTATATATTTGTTTTTAGTTCCTTTATTTTCTCGATCATATATATTGTCATGTCTAAGGGGGTTTGCCCCTTCCTGGACAGATAGCCAAAACAGTTTTTCTCCGTTGGAGGTGAACTACTGTGATCCTTGGAGATTAATGGCCGTGCTTTGAGAAGGAAGGGTGGCAAAACACGTTTCCAGACGGAAGCACAACACCAAGGGTTTAATTCTTCCAAACCCACTACAAATAGACAACCACAAGCACTTAAATATATATATATATATGTATATATCGGCGTCTAATAATAATCTCACACGACCAAGCCAAACCGTCAATTGCTAGCATCTTTGCTTCTCATCATGCGAGAAATTCGCCTCAGCACAGACAAAACGAGAAATCATACACCTTCTTTCACCGCTATTCAGAGGGGAACCATTAACACGAGACCTCAGTCTCTTAGCCGCGTACCTCTCAGAACCTCTGGGTTTGGTTTTGCTAGTTGTCATTTCCTGGAATTGGGGTTTCTTTGCCTGCTGGAACGTCGGCAGGGCTCAGTTGTTGTCTTTAAGATGTGATTCCCTTTTTATCGCCGGTCTGATAATGCAAAAAAACTCATACGGAAAAGGTCATGGTGGCAACCTACATATCTGTGAGAAAATTATTCCTTAAACCCTACCAGTTTAACACAGCTATGTGTTAGTGCTAACACACCCATGCTGGTGACATGTAACAACTTAAGGTGCATCGAAATGTTCTTCCACAGTATCACAGACCACACTACTCGATAAAATATACTTTTTCTATTTAAATTTCCCATCTACACACATATACACAACGATGAGAGAGAGACAGACAAGAGACAGACAGAGACAGACAGAGACAGACCAAGAATTCTATAGTAATGGGTCGGACAGACAGAGATCAGATCAGAGACAGACAGAGACAGTGACTGAGACAGGACTGAGACAGACTGAGACACAACAGAGACAGACTGCGCGACAGAGACAGACTGGACAGAGACAGACCTGGGGACAGAGACAGGACTGGAAAGAGACAGACTGGGACAGAGACATAGTCATGAGCCAGAACGTATTGGTACCACCTGGGGTGGCAAATTCTCACTGTTGTTTTCTTGAAAGGCATATACCCATAGATGAAAAAAATAATTTGAAGCCAAGCTTGGAACGCAGTTAGTGCTAGTAATCGCCTCTTAAGATGGAGGACCCGGCCCGACTGGGACCCAAAAATTATGGGTAGAGAAATATAAAGTGTGCATATATGTTTAACTAATGGCTCGATTTGCACAAATGACCCACTCCAAAAGTGTTTGGCAAATTTATTGTTCTACATAACTATACTCTATTAGTTTGCCAATATTGCGCTTAATAATAGTGTCACCAGAGGTCCAAAAGTCATTAATTTGACCCCTGGCTTAAAAAATTCTTTTGGCCATTCCATTTCCAAAAAACACCACCCATTACCCTCAATCCAATGGGGAATTTATTCAGCCCAAAAATTTTGGACTCAAAAGAAGTTAATAAGTGTGCAAGGTCTCCATTTTATGCCATAAAAAAACAAACGAAAAAAAAAGAAACAAAAAAAAGAAAAAATAAACGCAAAAGGCTACTAACAAAGAAAAAAAAAAAAGAAAAAAAAAAAACAATTAAAGTGATAATACAAAAAAAAAAAAAGTATCAACAAAAAAAACAAAAAAAATAAACAAAAAAAAAAAAAAAAAAAAAAAAAAAAAAAATAAAAGCGAAAAAAAAAAAAAAAAAAAAAAATGAAAAAAAAAAAAAAAAAAAAAAACAAAAATTAAAAAAAAAAAAAAAGCATTGAAAAAAATAAAAAAGTAAACAAAAAAAAAAAAAAAAAAAAAGAAAAACAAAAAAAAAAAAAAAAACGTCAAAAATCAAAAAAACGGATATAGAAACTAAAAACAGAAAATAAAAAAAAAAACAAAAAAAATAAAAAAAACTAAAAAAAAAAAAAAAAAAAAAAAAAAAAAAAATAACACAAGAACAAAAAATCAATCATCATCCATCTAAAAACTCTGTGCTTTATTTTTGTCTCTCTCTCCAGAACAGTGCGTCGCCCCGCCGGTCTAAAAACTTACCATAGATAGAAACCTTCTTTATTGAGAATTGGTACGGAAGGTGCCGAGATTGAAGACTGTCGTACCTTGTGATAATCTAAGAAAGAGAATGCTAGCGTTAAGTAATTCTGTGTATTGTTTAGTGTTTGATCTGTCGCATGGTGATGCTATTCTACTAAGGCCATTTTCTGGAACAATCTATAGCGTGAATACAGCACGTGGCGCTGATCTCTATATAAGACCAACTAAAACCTTCATGCGTGATCATACAATGATGTTCTCTTATACTCTTGAGATTAAATAGAACTTTTACTCTCTCTAGTGCGATGAGCTCTCTTAAACTTACCTGATAACATTGTGTACCGTGCGACACAGGAACATCAAGGTCTCTGGATATGGACTTGTAGCCTTGACATTGTCCCCATGTCATTTCACTTACGAATATTAGTAGTGCCTTACCTCCTCAGACTAATCTACATGTTTCTCTTTTCAATATCTCTGATAATCGTCTCTATTGTTTGGTTCTGGTTTACAAGGTCAGTAGAGGTCATTTTGAAGGTTAAACAGTCCCTTCTTTCTCTTCTTTGACTTTTTTTATTTTCAACAGGGAACCCTGAAGATGCCATCTGGTAGCCCAATTAATAACTATTGGCACTCTCTGTATTGTTTCTGACCACCAATCCTTTGTTGTGTTGGTTTTCTTGAAGGACACAAAGTTCATGTAATGACATTGACACATTACAATTGATTTGAAACGTTCTAGTTGTTTGCTCTGCAACAACTCTCAATGTTACCAACTAACCCCATGTCAGTGAATAGTATTAACAAGGAATCTGCCTAAAAGGTAAGCTATGCAAGATTTTTAGTCAACTAAACTGTCCCAAAAGTAGCGTTAATTCAAACCAAAAAATCTCAGGAAATCTTGGCCAATTCACATAGGCCTCATATATAATGATTACTGCCAAAAAATGTTGTTCTTACCCATTTATCCATGAACATTGTATGTTCCTAGATTAACATACAAAGAATGCCAAAACCCTAGAACTGCGCATGCGCCAAATAGCAATAACGCGAGTAATAGAATTTCTATGGGGGTATTTGCGCAATTTAGCAGACGACGGACGAAGCAGATTACAAACACTGATAGCACTGAGGTTTTACAATATATTAAGCAGTATAACTGGCGAAGTTTGAGTAAAATTGGTTGAAAAATTTCCATGTCCATCCCTAGGTTGAAAATTTGGAGGTTAAAATGGCATATTTTGCAGTTAATACAAGGAAAATGCAAGAATGTCATGTTTTTTGGAGAAGTATTAAGTTAAAGAACGAAGCCATATAATTTAGTTGCCAATAGCCTCAGATGATGCGGGAGCACACGGGAGTATAGATATATTCATTTTGCCATAAAGAAAAAATTTTTTTGTATCCAACATGGGGTGTTGAAGTTGACTGAAAAAAATGGGCCCAAATAAGTAGAAATTTTCATAAAGCAATTTTTTTTTTCATAAAGCAAAGAGAACAAGCCCTATGAATTGTTTAATCAGAGAAGATGCTCTCGGAGGCTAACCCGACTTAGAGTGAAAGGTCTGTCGACTTCAGAAACTTGCTGTAAAGACTTTTTTAACTTTGAAAAAACTGCAAAGTCTAATCGTTCACTGTTAAGCTACGTTCAAGTGATGGACAAATTATTGAAGACAATGCTCAGTTGAAGTGTTTTATTCGGATTTTTACAAGAATGTTTTTTACCACAAGAAAAGTAATGAATGAGTAATGTCTGATTTTACCCAAAATCTACCACATTGGAAGAATACGCAACAACACTCTTTAGAATAAGATTTTACTGTAGATGAACTTTAATAGCTCATTAATGACCTTCATGATCATAAAGCACCTGGCTTTGATGGTTTATCTGTTGAAATTTTTAAAAACATTTTGGGATTGCTTGGACCAACTTTTAGATGTTTTAAGTTTAGTTTACAAAGATGGTTTGTTACCTTTAAGTTGCGCCGTGCAGTCGTGTGCCTTACCCCGAAAAAAGGAGATCTCCAGACCTGCAGAATTGGAGGCCTATTTCTTCTGCTTTGTGCGGATCACAAAATCTTTTCCAAGGCCCTTGTAATCGTGTAAAAGCTTTTTCTTAGCTTTTTAATCATTTTGATCAATCTTTTTGTATTCCAAACCGTCTAATTCATGATAATATTTGTTTAATTCGGACTTGTGGGATGTCTGTGCTCTTCAAAAGCAGAATGCTGGCGTGTTTTTACTTTACCAAATGAAAGCTTCGATTCTATTAGCCATGAATATGTATTTTACACCTAAAGGACATTTTCACAAAGCGGGTCAGGTAACGGTAAAGACTTGTCCGAGATTATTTTATCAAGCATATATTGCCCAGTCAGTGCAGAGGCCTTATTGGTGATCCTCGTTGCTGACATCATTTGAACATTTTTCTAGGCCTTATAAGGGGTTCAAGCACTATTTCTGAGAATATCAAAGAAAGTTAATTTTTGAGTTTGTTCTTTACCGTTACCTGAACCCGCTTTTGTGAAAATGTCCCCTTAAAACAGTTTTGGTTTTGGGGCAACTTTTATATCCCATGTCTCATTGTTGTATAATCAGTTTTTAACATCATTAAAAGTAATAATAGCCTGTGTGCAACCAATTGATAGTTGGAAGAGGAGTCCGTCAAGGGTCGGTCCGTTATCAGGGCATTCTCGACTCCCTCTGTATTGAACCCCTCCATAATCTCTTCGTGCCAGTCTACCAGGCTTTCCTGTGGTGCCAACTGAAAGGCCAATTGTTATCTCAGCATATGCCTGATTATGTGTGTGTCGTGGTGCGTAATAGTGATGATTTACCATGTTATTAAATGACTTTGGAAAAGTTATCTTCGGCTTGCACAACTACAATAAATTGGAGCAAATTAAAGCTCTGTGGATGGCCATACCCCGGCTGTTGGTTTGCCTCATCTTCCAGAAACTTGCAGTGGAGAAGGAAGGCATCCGCTATCTAGGTGTGTGCATTGGCACCCCAGCTTCATGACTCAGAACTGGTTAAATACAGTTAGCAAAATTGATAATAGACGAGAGAAGTGGAGAGGAATATTACTTACCTTGTCGTA
>CM068960.1:43222022-43246933 GCA_035128595.1 Eptatretus atami | reverse complement strand
ATACACACACACACACACACACACACACACGTACAGTAGTATCGGGTTTTCATAAAATAGAATTTAAATGATTGTTGTAAATTATGTTAATTTCACAACATCCTATATTCAACTTCATTTAAATTGTAAACCTCAAAACATAGTTCCCTTACCAAAAGTAAGAAACTTAACCTGTAAACAATTGAATGGTTTCCCGACCACACGGATCATCAGCTGGGCACGGTTCTTCCTCAAAGTTCCAATCCTTTCAGCCCAGAACGTCTCCAAACGGCGGAGCCACAAACTTGGTCATGGATCTACATCAGTAGATCCACAACCTCAGTTGCGTCCAGGTACTCATTCAATCCATCAATGCAACATCACGAATTAAAATCTGCTCGCTCGAGAATTTATCCTATTTTCACGTGGTTACATCTCCCATCACACATTCTTTTATCTGATAATACATTAAATCATGCACATCTTACCTTACATATTGCATGTCCACCAACAAGCACGACCACCACACTCACCTCTGGATCAAACTTGTAGTCAAATATTCAAACGGTTGTTTATAAACGTTTTTTTTTTTTTAATGCCTCCTTGTCTCCTTGCAACCACTGAAATGGGTTTAAAAAAATATATATATATATATATATATATATTTATGTATTTATTTTTATAATGTGCCAGTATTTATATAAATATCTCGTTAATAATATTTTTACTATTCTTGTTTGATTTCACTAATTTTATTTGGTGCCGTTTTGTGATCTTAAAAAAACTTGTTTTAATCTGCTAACTGTAGTAATGTGTGTGTTGCTCTCACAGTCCTAATTATTTCACCTGAAACTACCATATAATAGTTTCTTAGGAATGTTGCTGTTTAAGAAAGGAATTCGTACAATGTGGAATGGAAAAGCACAATAACACACGCTTCTCATTTTTGTTGAAGATTAATGGCATATGATGATGGAGCTGAGGTCCTTCTCCTCTCACTCGTCAAAACAAGTACAGTCGATGTGTATTTGAATAGTTTATATACGATGTCACAGACCTGTATAATTTATTGTATTCCAATGTATAATGTCTTCAGCTGTCTATCATCAGATGATATGATGGTCAGCTGATAACCAATTTGCCTTGATTTCTTTTTTCTTTTCATTGTATTTCGTGTGTGAGTGTGTGAGTGTGTGTGTGCGTGTGCGCGCGACTGTTGTTATGTTTAAACATATTTTCATATTGCCTGTCAATATCGCTTTCTCTTTTCTTTTCTTCATGTTGACACATTACATCCTGTCTCCAATATGTAGACAAAATATATTGCTACATCTCAACTTGTCCATTCAAAAACGATGTTGTCCACAACAGCTGACATCTATATAGGAAGTAAGGCTGTCTGCTTTGGTGTCAATTCTATGAGTATATCCTTAGATTTGCAGGTTCACGACTGTTTTAAACAATTGTTCTTTTGCCGTAGAGTTGGAGATTGAAGTAATTCTCAGATATCTCCTCTTTGCTTCACCCTTCCTCCTCTCTCCCTTCCACCTCTTCATCTTCCTTCCTCTTTTTTCTTCCTTTCTTTCTTTCTTTCTTTCTTCCTCTATTTCTTCCCTTCTTCCTCTTACCTTTTTCTCCTTTTTTCCTCTCTTTATTCATGTCTTTTTTTTCTTCCTTCTGTTTTCCTCATCTCTGCTCTCTACTCTACTATACATCTCTACTGTACTTTGCTCTATTCTCTCTCTGTCTACTCCATTCTACTCTCTTATATATCTCCTGTACTCTCCTCGATTCTCTCTCCACTCATTACTTCCAAAATCGAAGATTTTTCAAGTATATTGTCAGTCAATTTTGTTATTTTGTCTGTCTGTCTGTCTGTTTGTCTGTTTGCTTCTTTCTCTACTTTTCTTACTCCTTTTCTCTTTGTCTCTCTGCTTTTGTCTCCTTATTTTCTCATTGGAGTTTCACCTGGGTTAGAGGGGTGTGGGTGGTTATATACCTCGGTGTACAATAAATGAATGGCCCCACAAAGGAAAGCAAATGTTTGAAATCAAATACAGCCAATGCTGTACAACATAATAATTAAATAAATAAATGTCATTCTAAAATCTAAATGAAATGGGTTAAGATTAACAAAACACATGAACAATTAAGACTAATCCATGCAATAACCATCACCCTAACTTTAGAACTTTACATCATCAGGGCCAGCTTATTCAGTGTCAGCACAGAAGCCAGTGTTCTCACTTAGCATATTATCATTCATTTATGGAATGAAAGAAAATGGTCTGTAGTCTGGTACATGTACTGTTATGCAATATAGCACTGTGTACAAGGGTAAATGCAATGTAGTACAGGAAATCCTCCAATATCGCGGGGGTTAGGTTCCTGGAAAATGCCGTGATCATGGAAACCAAGGGCCAATTGGAAAGCGGGGGTTCAGTTCCTGGGCTTCGAGAAGATATTGAGGAAGATCAATGGTAGCCAGAAATAAACACATTACTCTTGAAATAAACACGTGTATATATATATATATATATATATATATATATATATATATATATATATATATATATATATATATATATATATGTATATATATATTTATATTATGAAGCATGTGAACATTGCAATAAACATGTAAATGTAATAAATACAGTATAAATTAAACCAAAACACACGACTTTTACCTTTTGAATCTATTACAAAACGGTGAGGTGGGTGACAGTAAACACATTAGGACTCGCACTGTACTCTGCTGTAAATAGAAAACACAATATTTAGCTCGGGATCATACTGTGAGCAGGGAAGGGGTGAGCGGGGAAGGTGATTCAGCGAACGGAAAAGCAGCATTCGCTTTCCGACGAAGGTGCCTGCAGCATTGCCACAACACACAACGCAGAAGGGTATGTAACTCGATCCTTAAATCATGTGACCTTGAACCACGATCTTCCTTGCTTGGAGACCAAGGTACGAGATGACATCATCTTCCATCTCATCGGTGTTAAGAATCTGTTCCATTATAAATCCCTTCGCCTAAATTTGTTTCATGAGCTACGCATGAGAATGTGTTTGAGAACAGGGGTTTGAATCGGGTTGTCGGAAATTAGGTGTTTTGGCAATAGGGTTCGAATACGGAGTTGGAAAATGAACGTTTGGGAATTCGTTTTGAAGGATGAGGCAGGTTTACGAATGAAGAAGAGTACAATGGGGAGAGTCTACTGACAAACATTGACCCCCTTAATGGTGGATTGTACAGATACCGCATTTTCTCCTCAAGCCAACCGATGTAACAACTCGATCTTTTCGCCCAATGTCATAACCTTTCTCTGCCTTTTGGTACAACTAACGAGGTCAATCCCTTTACATTTGGGCTTATTAAAAACAGTGCGCGAGAAACACCACAAAGCTCGTAATGGGAGATAATCGTTCACGCACGGGATGCAAACGATGAATCATCTCAGCGCAAAAACCATGATTGGTCAAAATGAAATCCCGCAATAATGGAATCTGAACACAATTGGTTGCCCGAGATTGGTAGAAACCCGCGATCGTAGAACCTGCGATGTTGGAGGGTTTCCTGTACTGTTCTCTGTTTATTTGTTTGTTTTCTCCTGTCCTGTTTCATCCTTTGCATAATGTGGCAGCTGTGTTCAACAAGGAATACATTTGCGAAAATCCACAACAATCAAACCAAGCTATGGGTCTCTTTTCAAGTCCGTACAAAATCTCTGTGGTTTACGTCTTGCCATCTTGGCTTACAAATTGTGACTTATTGAGGTTTTGCACTCATATTTTGATTGTCATTTGTAAAACAAGCGCCTTTGCGACATCAAATTCAACCACCTTCTTTAAAACACTACTGGCCACACAATACAATATCGGCACTCTGTTATCTGGGAACTGCTCAAAACTTGTGGTATATTGACCCATATTCACCTTGTTTCTTTAACCAGATTCAATCTGTCTACAGTCTACAACAATGGGATGGTCTGAAAGGGCAGAAAGCTTTCAGGTTAATCTGGATCAATAGACAGGAAGTAAATTTGGTGCAGGACTCCATCATGAAAATGCTCTGTGTGAGATGTTTGTCCATTGCATCCTCCATAACTATTTGATGTTAACCTCTATGAAATACATTGGTATAAGTGTTGCATTTAAACAAATTGGTTTCATTTCATTATGAACAATGGTGTTTCTATTGCCATCCTTGTCACAGGTTCAAGGAAGCTCTGAGTGGAGCCCAATGCATCGTAAACGAGCATAAGCAAATGGACACAACTTTTAATAGCTGCACAGGAGAAGCAATAGCTCTATATCAACTGTACTCAAACAACAAAAAATACACAATAAAGGCCCATTGCACTGACGTCACAAAGCTTTCCGTTATCTACAAGGGTTGATAAGGATGGTAAAGGATAAGGCATTTGACAGATTTTATGGTAAACTAGCAAGGAGCCCATCCTTACGGACGTGAGGAAGAGGGAGCAGGCCTTGGAGTACGTGTTTACTCTAGCACTGCTGTAAAACACACAATGAAACAACGTCTTCCTTCTCAGGGATAGCGTGGGGTACTTGGTTTGGGATTAAAAGGGGCAGATAAAAGATAAGATAAGATAAGGGAAAGATAGGATTTAGGGATAGGTAAAATAAACAGATTGATTGGAAACACTGGGGATGATTGCAACAGTTAGTTTATGATCTCGTGTTAATAAATAATGTTGCGTGTTAAACATGTCCCAATGCCATGTCAAATCTTCCTGTGAAATTCTAACCTGCAAATTACACTGTAATGACTCTGTTTCCCTAACGGGCGATGCAAGATTGCCCGAGAATTAACGCATGCATGGATAATCCACCAGGATGCCGTTATTTTATTACCAATTAAGACGCGCGACTGTTTCGTCGCTTGCAGTCTGCTTTACGGGAGGATTTGGTTACACTGCAGGATGAAATTGTGGCTCGAAATACCCAGCACTTGTTTTAATAGCAACACAGGTTTAATAAATACATTTAAGATGTACATGGATGGGAGATGGAAAAAAGATAGACATGAGGATAATGGGTAACAGGGAATCTAACGAGACTTCCCAATCTGGTCAATGCTAATTGGGGTTTACAAACACTTGTATGCCAACACTCATTAAGATATAACTACTCAATTATTGACCCCCAAGTTATTTTCATAACAATATTTATATATTTTTACATTTCTTTGTTTATCATTCTATATATAATTTGCAACGTGTCTGTGGATTTGTTTGTGGGATTTACAGCAGCGCTCCAAGTCCTGCTTCCTCTTCCTCCCATTATTAAGGATGAGCTTTTTATAATAATATAATATAATAATAATACAAAACTGATGTTTATCGTGGAAAAGTCACTTTGACTCCAAACAAAGCCAAGATCAAAACTTCTTTCTTCTTTGGTGCGAAAAAGCGTGACACATGGACATGGCTCCTTTAATATACCTAGATAATAAAATCTTGATGTACAATTGCACGTCTCTATATTCTCCATAGGTGGCATTTTATCTCGCAGTTTGTTGTCCATTTTAGTGTTTGTTCGATACAATATTTAAATGTTCTTCTTTTTCATCATTCGAATTGTTTGTGCAGATATCCTAACTTTTGGTGATCTCTCAACTCAAACTTCTATAATGCACATGCACCACATTTGTATATTCGATTCAAAATGCTTCTTTTTTCTGCGTTTGCCAATCTCTCTGTTTGTCTATATAGTACCCATTTGGCTGGACTACTGTAACACAATGGCCTTCTATTTTTGAAAGATGACAACATCACTACTAAAGAATGGTGCACACATTGACATAACATGCAAAGCACCGTGAGAGCAATCTTGTACTTCAGCTTGGAACCTAACACAAACTGGACAGCTCAAAGGCAGAGTTTATACTTCCTGAGCTATCATAGTAGCTTACTACTCCCTGAGCTATCGAGTTACTACTATCAGCCCCTTTATGTAATAGTTTTATGTCTGAGCATGTTTGTTGGTTAAAACGCATGTTTAACAGCATTGCTAACTGCATGCAGGCTGGAGGTGGCAAAGATAATGAAAACGTCTAATCTTCGAGGCATGAACATGGCGTGGTTCTTTGTTGCATCGAAGCTTATCCTGTACTTCACTTTCGTGACCTATGCTTTGGAGGGCGAAGTCATTAACGCACGTAGAGTGTTCGTGGCAGTGTCTTTCTACAACTCTGTCCGTCTCACTGTCACACTTTTCTTCCCCAATGCCATCCAGACCACATTTGAAGCCATCATCAGCATCAAACGAATCAAGGTTTGTTGTCATGTTCTTGGATCATAAGTAGGTTACATTCGAAGTCACATGAAATTTTATTATATCCCGTATATTGTATCTCCAATGAAGCAAAATTGTTATTAAGTTGTCATTTTCTCGGTTATAATTCTCAAATTGCTTTTTAAACTTTGATAAATGATTTATTCTTGGTTTTGACATGTAGGAGTGTAGCATCTCTGAACATTCCATCGATTATATGGTGTAAAGGTGGCTATCCCTTCTGATCGCACCATTCATATTATACTACGTTTAGTCCATATTTGGCATTTCAGCACAACTCACACTTTGTTGCCTGCCTCCATTTTAATTATTTTATGCAAAGAAAGTCGACTGTCCTGGAAGAGCGAGATGACAGAGGATGGAAAGCAACCCACTGACAGCCCACATAAGGACAACAGGTGGATACAGTGGAATAAACAAATATGAGGAGGAAAAAGAAGAGGGAAGGAAACGCAGCAACCTGCAAGAAGATAGGGGAGTGTTAATGAGGATTAGAAAAAAATCAAAGGTAGATATGGAGGGCTTTTTTTCTTTTTTTTTTGTATACCTTGTCGAGGCTCGTGTGAGAGCTAACACACAACGCACAGCAAGGGGGGATGAGGACAAGAGGGGTGGGAGTGGGAAGGACAAAACAGTGGAGAACAGAGACATTAGGAGATCTGTGGAAGGGAGAGGGATGGGGTGGGGAACATGGAGAATACAAGATGGACATTACAGGGACTTTCAGGAAGGAAAGCAGGGAATTTGAAGGAGGTGGGCTTGGGTGGATTTCGGGGGTAGAAAAGATCGAGGATTTGGATGGGGGATGATAAGAGGTGGTGGTGAACAGCTGTTTTGAAGGCCTGGAGGGAAGAATGGGATTGAATAGAGTGAGGGAGTTTATTCCAAAGGTGGGAAAAAAGAGGAATGAAAGAGTGAAGGTGAGCAGTGATTCATGATTTTGGTAGTTTTACCAGAAGGGGGTTGTTGGCGGACCTTGAGCGCCCTGCGGAATGTGGTGGGGACAAATCGCAGGGAAGAGCAGGGGGGGCGGGGCTGGAGAGGAGACGGTAGAAGACAGAAGACTACAGACCAGCCTGCGGTGAGAGAGTGAGAGGCCCAAAGACTCAGCCTCATTGCGGGAGATGCCAATGATCCGAAGTTGACCTAAGTTGGTTGACCTAAGTTGATGGTGTACTGTTACAGTAACTTCCATCCGTTGGAACCATACTCTGCACAGTGTCAGTGCTGCCAAAGCAGTCTACTGGGCGATTGGGCACAATCCTGGACAGGTCGCCACTCTGACACAGGATACTCGAATGGCTCAATCATCCCAGCAAGATAGTACTCATTTTGCCAACTTCAGAAGGATGACAGGCTGCGTCAACCCCACCCGGCTGAGCGGGATTTGAACTCAGAACATTAGGATCCCAAGCGCCACCCGAACCATTAAGCCACACCAGGTTATGTTGCAGTAACTTGACACTGGATGGAAAATGTTTTATTCAACAGACTAAGGAGGTTCACAAAGGGGGGGGGAAGATGTGTAGAGGTGAACAGGAAGGTAGCATTTTGGCCATTTCACAAGGAGTGGGTTGCTGGAAGAATGGATGTGATCTGAAGAGACAGGGTAGATATAGTGGGATGAAAGAGAAGAGGGGATAAAGTCTGAGGAGAGCTCGGATGGAGGCCATCAGTCATGTGCATTGATGAGAGAGCAGCAAGTCCTATGATTATGCTTCTTTGTGCGAGATGCAAATCGTATTGGGAGCCTTGGATTCCATAGCATCCAGTGATGCAAGTGTGAAGCAGGAACAGCAGTCCATTTGAGAAAGCAGTACTCAGTTGAGCTATGGAGAAAAGTTCTTGTAGCCTGTAAATAGTCCAAGGAAAGACCTAAAGGACTGAGGATGGCCAGTTGGCTGGCTTTGTTTGTAGCCCAGCTTTGGATATATGGTCAGCCCAGTTGAAGTCATGGATGAGGGTGATGCCTAGAAATCAAAGAGATTGAACCTATTCCAGTGACCATGGAAATAGGTGGGTTCATTTGACATTCTTTCCTGAGTGACATTGTGATAGTTGCCAGGATTGAGAGACATGTTCCACTTATCAGACTAGCATCTAATAAATTCTGGATCAGCAGCGAGTGACAATCTACCTGTCAGTGGGATTGGGTACTGGATGACACAATGTAGAGTAATCTGCAAAAAGAACGTGTTTCCAGAGCATCACATAGGTTGTGTATGCATTTGAGGAACAGCACTGGGCCTGAGACTACAGAGAGAGAAGAGAGGAGAGGGTTCCATTGCAAGCAGTGCATTGATTGTGTGAGTGGAGGAAGTAGGAAAGCTGGCTGTGAATGAGCCTTCTACATGACAGGCAGTGAGCTTGACAAGCAGTGTCAAGCTCACTGCTTGACTGTCAATTGCCCAAGATATATCCAGGGAGAGTGTCCTGACCGTGATTGAGATTTAGTGCCTCTAACCATGGCTGAGAGAGAGAAGCAGCAGAATGTCAATAGTTGAGTGACCAGGAATATATGGTTGGAGTACATACTGATGGTCCAAAATTAAGCTGTTTGAAAAGAGCAACAATTTGACATTAGCAGCTACGATGGATTCCATGGCTGCTTGCAATTAGAAGTAAGCTTACTGGCCTGTAGTTGAGAGCAGCTCTTTTTGCATATTTCTTCTGAATGGGAATTATACTGGCTTGCTTTCCAGGCAGGGTAAGGTGGGGATATAGCGGGGTGGTTTTGTTACATGAGATTTTGTGGCGAACACTATGTTGAGACATTCTGCCTTGTCTTGAGCATACTCTGAAGGAGATTGCTTAAGATAAGGCTGCAATACTACAATGCCATGGCTTGAGGTGAGTGAGTGGATGCAGAAGGATCATTGGAAGTAAGCAGAGACTGACTTAATAAGGCACCAGCAAGATATTGTGGAGGGAGACTGGTTGTATAGTTTGACCATGAGGTTAGTAAGATGGTTTCTGTCTTGCATAAGGGTGGACACAAACTTGTTGCAAGCCTGAGAGTGAATTAATGTTGAGCTCAGCAGGGTTAGTCTTCCATGTTGAGAAACAAGCTGCATGACTGCAATCGTCTCACCAGAGGATTGAGTGTACCAGGGACCAGGGACAAGAGGATGGACAGGATAGCCACAGATAGGATAATTATCAAAGCTTTTCGACTTGCACTCCTCAGGATATAACGGAAGCAGATGAAGAAGAAGCACCAAACTCTCGTTTATTATTATCACTATTCATGATGCCCTATGGTTCCACCAATCAGGTAATCTCGTCCTTTCTTTCTCTCAACCGATCAACGTTGAGCACATCACAATGCAACTTTTATAAACGAGAGTTTGGTGCTTCTTCTTCATCTGCTTGCGTTTTATCCTGAGGAGTGCAAGTCAAAAAGCTTTGATTAATGTCTATTCTATTGAAATGCATATTTAGGTTTTGTTGTACGAATAAAATGTGGAAAAACATTTTTGAGATGTTTTGAGTTGATAAAGGGAGATGAGTAATAAAGATGTGCTTGAGGCTAAGAAGTAAAGGAGAAAATGAAGTGAGAGCATGGAAGGCTAGTCTCGCGAGCCCACAGCCTAGCCAAAGCCAAGACAAACAAACAATAAATGAAAATCGATACAATAGGACCAATTATGAATGGACAGGAAAATGGGAAGAGATTCATGATACAAGCCGGTAGGCGACATGGGTGGTCGCTATATAATTTTCAATACTAGTCATACAGTTTTTGACGGATCGGGCTGAAATTTTTGACAAAGAGGTTGATTATAATAGTGCGCATAAAAGCACGGAAGCCGATTTTGATTTTCGATTTTTTTTTTTTTTAGGATTTTTCAAAAATGTCAAAGTCCGTTGCTAGGCAACGGTGGCGTCCAGACCAACGGTGCTCAAAAGCATACAACTAGATCCCTGGTATGAACCTACCTGTCAAGTTTCATCAAAATCGGTTGACTCCTCTGGCCTCCAGAGCTGTCCATTACATACAAAAAGCAGACAACGAAAAAACCTGAGAATAACGGTAGTCTAGCGACCACCCAATAATTAAAACTGTGAGCAGTGTGCAGGGGCCAAGTGTCCCTTGTCCAATACGAGGCAATTTCAAACCACGTGACCTATGACATCATCGTAAACAGCATATGTATATCTTCTTCTTCTTCTTTCGACTGCTCCCGTTAGGGTCGCCACAGCGGATCATCCGTATGATCCGCATAGTGATTTGGCACATGTTTTACGCCGGATGCCCTTCCTGACGCAACCCTGGTCGCCTCTTACGACACAGGGATATGGTACACCTATTTTAACCGGGTATACACCGCCCAGTATACTGGTACTCATTTCGACGACCTCGGAAGGATGACAGGCTGAGTCAACCCCCGGTGTATTAATTCAGTGGCCCAACGGGGCTTGAACTCAGGACCTTTTGGATCCCAAGCCGCTGCCCTAACCACTGCGCCAACACCAGGCTTAAACAGCATATGTATATATATATCTATATATATATATATATATTATATATATATATAATTATATATCATAGACTCCTATAGAGAAGGACTGGAACCTCCCATGCTCGGGGTTGAACGAGTCTGAAGGATTAACTTGAGTCCGGGGCTAAAATGACTTCTAGAAGGGCTAGAGACACGATCTCGGGATCCATATAGGGGTTTTTGAGGACGGCGAGTTCAATCGTGCATTTTCACAACCACCTAAGGTCATCTTAAGGTCAAAAGGTCATATTTCAAGGTCAAATTACTAATTTTGGGATTTTTGGCCCGTTTTTGTGTCTAACTCATAAACGTGAGAGATGGCTGATTGTAATAAGATGCAAGTGTGTAGAGCTGTCAAACTTTGATATTTATTGTCATATATCGTATTACATAAACATTATATGCATGTCACAACACTATGCCTATTACAACTATGTCTATGTCTATCATCAGTTGGAGAGCTTTTCTTGCCTCCTGAGGCATCCCAAAGCTTTTTCTTTGTCACTTACATTGAGGACATGAGCTTTCAATAGAATGTTAGCTAAATAGTACATGCAGCATTACTACTAGCTAAAGGTGCATCTACAGAGGATAACAGCTCAGCAAACTGAAATCGGCAACGCATTTTAGTCTTGTCATACAAATTATAGGCATTATGTACAAAAAGACGGTTGACATAGTCGGCACACTCAATCCACTCTATTCAAATTATCTAGAAACTCAGATGACATCTCGTTACCATCTTCATCATCAATGATCTCCTCCATACTAGTGCTATCGCCATATTTATGACAAGTGTCCGGCCAAATAAACTACTTTATGCTTAAGGGCATCGTCAGACCACAAGAGATCCTGAGTGTCTTGAGGAGGAATCTCGTCAATGAGTTCACTTCGCTCATCTGGATTTATGGAAGTTGTACAGTTCTTGTCGCAATCAATCACACGAGAACTAGATTCGGGCATAATGTCATGCTTAATGAGTGTTTGCAAATTTACAATTTTAGCTGCAGCCATAATGTCAACTACGTCAATGTAGAAGTTTCCACCGCTCTTTGCCTGGCTTGGCCGAAAAACTTTTCCAAGGCTTCATCTGCAAATATAGCAGGAAGAACGTAGTCAAAGTCTTTCTCTGCCAGAAACAATTTGCAGCATCCACATTATTACGTGTGGACACAGTGAAGGCTTCAGCAGTTTGCTGAGTTAGCTTCAGCTTACGACCACCACCTCCTTGCCATGCGCAGGTAGATATAATTTGGCAGGCCTGCTCCAGCCTAGTGAAACTTGTACAGTCTGCTGTCCAAGGCTGTCTGGATTCGTCGCGCAGATGTAGCCGAGAAACGGTCTTTCACGTTCATCATCTTGAACCACTCACTCATTATCTGGGTGAGGATGATTGTGCCTTCGCTGATGCCCAGTGAATCCTTGAAGGTCTTTAAAGCAGCGACAGTCTTGTCATTGAACACTTGGCATACCAATGGTACGCTCTGGCGTTGAAGGGGCTTGGGGAAACAGCGGTGTGCGTCAGCTTGGTTAAGCGAATAGGAGTAGCCGGTCGATCTCATAAACATTCTGAATATCACTCCAGTAAGCTTTGTACTCTTACCATCTACGACAAATAGAGAGTGTCTTGCCATCAACAGTAATCCAGTTGTTGCGAACATTTTTGAAGATGTGCACGTAGTCGTACACTAAGAACATAGATTGCTCTTGAATTGACAGCACTTGGCAACTTCCTGGTCCTCCAAGTTTGAATAAACACTGCGGTTGGTATCGCAATTGTCACATATCAAAGAAATCACAGTACTGCCAGCACCAACTACAGCTGATGCAGCTTCGATAAGGAGTTCCTTCAGATGATTGGCAGTTAATTTTTTGCAGGGCAAAATGCGTAGAATATAGCATGGACTACCGAAATGGCAGCAACTTCAACAACCATAGCATGTGAAGCAAGCATTTCGTGTTCACCACCCGCTGCTGCATTTTGAGCATATCCTCCAACATGCCCTCCAGAAAATCGCAATGTCTCGCAGCTTTACCTCGTCAAACATTAAATTGACCAAACGCTGCTGTGGTTTAAGCTGGTTGAACAAGGTTTGAGGTTGGAGTCCTGCTGACTACTAGCAAGCATCTGTTTTACCTTTTTGTTGATGGTAGAATGATTAAGCCGGATCGACGAATCATTTTGTATGCACTGGGTGATATGTTGTGAAGCTGCATTGCGAAAATCATAGTATCAGTATCAAATCGGCAACGATCAAGAGTTTGAACATAAGATGCAACTGCGACAGAAGGAAGGTGAAATGAGGAAGCTCGTGTGCCTCAATGTAAGTGACAAAGAAAAAGCTTTGGGATGCCTCAGGAGGAAAGAAAAAGCCTCCAACTAGTGATAGACATAGACATAGTTGTAATAGGCATAGTGTTGTGACATGCATATAATGTTTATGTAATACGATATATGACAATAAATATCAAAGTTTGACGCTCTACACACTTGCATCTTATTACAATCAGCCATCTCTCACCGTTTATGAGTTAGACACAAAAACGGGCAAAAAACACCAAAATTCAGTAAGTTGACCTTAAAATATGACCTTTTGACCTTGAAGATGACCTCAGGTGGTGTTGAAAATGACACTATGAACTCGCCGTCCTCAAAACCCTATATGGATCCCGAGATCGTGTCTCTAGCCCTTCTAGAAGTCATTTTAGCCCCGACTCAAGTTAATCCTTCAGACTCAAGTTACAAACCCCGAGATCGTGAGGTTCCAGTCCTTCTCTATAGGAGTCTATGATATATATAATATATATATTAATATATATATATATATATATATATATATATATATATATAAATATATATATATATATTCCCCAGGGGATTTTATCATATGTGCGAAGTTTCACATCAATCGGTTGAACGCTATGAAGAAGATTTTTAAGAGGTTCACCTTTAATCCAACATGGCGTCCAAACCACGTGACCTATGACATCACAATTTTCACATGTTATATGACATGTTAAGTTGATCATGTGCGCCAAATTTCACATAAATTGGTGGAACGTTTTGGAAGAAGAAGATTTTAAAAAGGTGTTCACCTTTATTCCGACATAGCGGCCAAACCACGTATCTGATGACTTCATCTTATATAATTTTTTTGCCCCATGGGTAGTCAATCATAACCTGACAAGAATCAAATCAATAGCATTTGCAGTTTCAGAGAAGAAGATGTTAAAAAAGTTTTTGCTTCAATCCAAGCTGGTTGCCATGGTGATTGCAAAATCAAAATTTGGAAAAAAGAATGCGCTCCCTTTTGCCCCAACATTGCATGGCAAGTTTCAACTTGATCAGAGCAGCAATTCTGGAGAAATAGCTTTTTTTTATAGGTTATACCAACGTGGAAAAGTACTCCAAGATGATGTCACCTATGACATCATCAATTTTCATCAATTTTGTTTTATTGTCATTACCATACCATGTGTCTGATGAAAACAAAAATTTCATATTTCAGTTTGTATTATGGTGTAGAGTGTAGATGACATAAAAATGTTTCGTGTTAATCGGAAGAATTTGTTTTTTTACCTCAACGTGCATGGCTGGCAAACCACTTCACCGATGACGTCATCTTTTACTATTATTTTTGCACCATGGGTAGTCGATCATAACCTGACAAGAATCGAATCGAAAAATCTTGTTCTCCGAAACATTTGCGGTTTCGGAGAAGAAGATTTTTGAAGTTTTCGCCTAAATCCAAGCTGGTTGCCATGGTGATTGCAAAATAAAAACTCAGAAACAATATGCATCAGTTCCCATTTGCTCCGACATTCCTGTGAGGTTTCAACTTATTCAGAGCAGCGGTGCCGACGCTACAGCCTCCACAAAAATTCGGCGGAAAATGGGATAATACAATACCGACAACAATAGGAGACCAAGCATTTGTATGCTTGGTCCCCTAATTAACAGTTTAAGGAACATATGACATGAAGTTAGAGTTACACAATGCATATCTGGTGAGATACTCTTCGCTTTTGAGAAGATTTCACGACACTGAGAAAACCACCTGCACCTGCAAAGAGACCACAACTGGAATAAAGTGCAAAATCAACATTTCATCTTATAAGGTTTTCATGGAATTACCTTTTTTTTAGCTCACCTGGACTTTAGTCAGTTGAGCTTATGCGATCGAGCAGTGTCCGTACGTGAGTCAGTCAGTCAGTGAGTCAGTCCGTAAACACTTCAGTCATTATCGCTTGAACCAAACAAACGATTTTAATGAAACTTGGCCATAAGCTTCATATCTGATGCCTCTCAAAGGTGTATTGACCACATCATAATCTGCACTCATTAAGGGGGCTTACTGGGGTTTTTGGACCCCCCCCCCCCACAAATAAGTATTTGCTTTCTTCTCAAAAACTACACACACAATTTCGATAACATTTGACCACAACTTTAATTACCGGTGATGCACCAAAGTTTATTGACCACATCAAAATCTGCGCTCATTCAGGGGTCGACGAGGGGGGGGGGGGGGGAAGCGGTTGACCCCATACAATAGGTATTTGCGCTCTTCTTGGAAACCACACACAGTTTTGATGAAACTTGACTACAGCCTTCATCACCCTTGATGTACCAAAGTTTATCGACCGCATCAAAATCTGCGCTCATTAAGGGGTTCTACAGAAGCGCATTTGACACCCCAAAATAAGTATGTGCTCTCTTCTCCATACTACAAACACAATTTCAATGAAACGTGACCACAACCTTCATCACCCGTGATGTACCTAAGTTTGTGCACGGCATCCAATAATTCAGGGTCGAAGGAGGTCTGTGGGGGTTTTGAGTGACTTGCTCCTGATCCAGGTGAGCATCAGGACAGGTGGTCCTATTTTTAATGTCTGCACTTCCTTTAGCACATTGCAGTTCCCACTGCCATTCAGGCAATTTCCATCCTTGATGGAGTGAATGTCTTGCTTAGGTCTTTCTAAATTGTTGGAGGAGTTGCCGATCAACATGCTTTGACACATTTGTTGGACATAACCGTTATTGAGTTTCTTTTTGAAAAACTTCATGCATCGTACAAAATATTTCTTGATAATACCTCAATCAATCCCACTGAAAAATGGAAAGTGAAACCAGTATGGGATTGGAAAATTCGATAGGTGTCTGCGATGAAGTAAAATGAGGTAACGGGCCTGTGCATTTATAAATAAACTCGTGAGGTACCCGTGCTATGTGCAGGAGGGGTTGGACAGCCGGTATGTGAAGGACTTGGGCAAAAAAAACTTACTACAGATGACCCCAACATAAGTAAGGTGGGTAACATTTCTATGATGTCACAATTTGGAAACTGCAAATGCCGAATCCACGAATATCATGGGTGGAAACCCTCACATAATTTCCTGATTCTCCTTTAAATGCTTATACTGTATATGTTCATTCCAAACAGCATCATTCCAATGACAAATTAATACAATACCATTTATTATAACAAGAATGATAAATTAATACTATACCATTTAATAGAACAAAATACAAACACTCGTGAGGTGAACTAATATAGACGTCGTTCTCACGTGACTTCCAATATAGATGAATCTGCTGGTGAGGAAGGGCAGATACAAAACGCTTCGTACGGATCGAAAATTAAAATCACAATTATATTGAGAAATTTATGAAACCTCCCACCCACCTTAGGAGGAATAAAAGCTGGGTTGTTCGGGTGGAAACTCAAAATCACAATTGTATAGAGATATTATCAAACCAGAGAATGTTTCTGCCGAACACGTGATTGTGTTTGCTTCCAGATCTGGAGCAGCTTCGTACGGATCAAAAATCATAATTGTAGTGAAGTATTCATGAAACCTTCCATCCACCTTAGGACATCCGCTGGGACCCCAAAATGTTCCACAGAAAGTTTGACGGGGCTAGCCCCAAAACTGAGGGAGTAGTTTGGGAATGGATGGACAGACAGATTGACGGACACTCCTCCTTTATAATGTGGACGAGGATCTACTTTGCTTCTTCCTTCTTCTCCCAGGCATTCCTTATACTGGATGAGGTTCACATCGATCTTGAAAGCCAATTCTCTCATTCAGAGAAGAATAATGCATCATCTATTGTTGCAACCAAGATCACCTGCTTCTGGGATAAGGTCATGAACTTTCTGCTGTCCTCTCTTAATCTTTTTTTTTCTTCCGATTTTGAACCATTAAAACTATTGCCTTATCTTTTTAACAAAATTTGCCTTTGTGAAAATGAAAAGGTGATGCCTCAAGTTTTTCTTCATTGTGTATTTAACCATTGAAATAAGAGGAGAGCCATGAAAGCTTTTTGTGTTCTAATGTGTAAACACCTAACTGTTTGTTGTATTGTCATGTTGTGAAGAAAATTTTATGATGCAAAGAAAGAATAAAATGCATGCAGTGTATTAGTTGTGGTTCTGCACGAGACTTTTATACAGCTAATACATGAGCTGCTGAGCTTTTTGAAAAATAATCATTCTGATGCCAAACTGAGAACATAAACCCAATTGTCTCACCTTGAAACTTCCTTTAAATAATGTAACTTTGTAAGCAACTGCCCACAACCACCTCATAAACCTCATCCAACAATTGTCTCACCTTGAAACTTCCTTTAAATAATGTAACTTTGTAAGCAACTGCCCACAACCACCTCATAAACCTCATCCAACTCAGACAGTATTAAAAACCCTAAAAAAAAACTCAGACGGATCTAGAATCTAGATCTTTTTCTTTCCTCTTTTTTTTATATTTGTTATGCAAAGTCAAGGTTGGTATGGACAAATAAGGGATGTGTGGCGGAATGAGGGGTGTAGGGGAGGACACACAGGGTAGAAAAAATGGACACAGAAGCAAACTTTCAGGTAAAAGAGACTGGAACTTTGAGAAGAGGTGTGCTTGGGGTGGGGGGAGGGTGTTAATGGGTGTGGAAAATATCATGGTTTTGGATTGGAGGTGATCTGAGATGGTGGTGAACAGCTGTGATGAAGACCTGAAGGGAAGAATGACATTGAAAAAAATGTGGAAGTTAGTTCCACGGGCGGTGGAAAAAGAGTAATGAATGAATGGTGTTGAGTAGTGATTCTGGATTTTGGAAGTTACATGAGAAGGGGTTTGCTGCTGAACCACTTGTGCCTGAGAGAAACCTGTGGTGGACAAAGCATGGAAAGAGCAGAGGGTGCATGACCAGAAAGGAGGCGGTAGAAGACAGAGAGACCACTGGCCTGTCTGCAATGGGAAAGTGATATGCTCACAGACTCAGCTTTGTTATGAGAGATTCCAATGATCTTGAATGCCTTTATTTCTACGGTGTCAAGCTGAGCAAGGTGTGAGGCAGGGATACCAGCCCAGAGTGGATAGCAGTACTCCATCAAGCATGCGGATGATGGCCTTGTAGGTGGATATGAGTTCAGGTGTGCCAAGGAAGGACTTTGTATGACAGAGGATGCCAAGTCACCGACTGGCTTTGAAGAACAACTTAGAAATGTGGTTTGCCCAAGAAAGATCATAGCTGATAGTGACAACCAACAGTTTGAGTGACTGAACTTCTTCAAGAGGATTGTAAAGAAAGTAGATGGGAGGGTTTGCCACACGATCCTTTCAAAGAGAGTGAAAGTGTATACTTGTCAGGATTGAAAGACATAATCCAAGTGTTTTACCAGCTTGTGAATCTATCAAGGACTGAAGAGAAGGAAGAGGCTGCTGCCTGCCTATCTGACGGATAGAATCGTCAGCAAATGGGTAAAAAGGATTTTCACCAGCGGCAGAGAGATTGTTGATGAAGATTAGGAATAGGACTGGACCCAGAACATTGTATCAGGGCACTCCGGTCTTAACAGGGAGACGAGATGAAATTTTTCCATTGAGAGCCACAACTTGTGTATGAGAGTAGAGGAAGTCCGTAACCAAGATTGGAAGTGGCCTTGGATACCATAGGAATTGAGAATTTGGAGATCAAGGTGGGATGTCTGGTTATCTTATCTTATCCAGCTGCTACCAGATGAGCACCCAGGGGTATTGCCCCTATTTTTATTACATGACAACAGGAACCACTACATCAAATTTCTATATCCTGCTTCTTCTTTGCCTATTGAACGGACACTTCTCCTTTCATTAATAGACTAAGCGCCTCCCCAATAATTAATTTTAAGCGCCTGTCACTCCGCTGACTCATTCAATCCAAATACAGCATGTTGTACTTCACAAATATAGAGCATGTCTATCTGTGAATCTTAATGAGGATGTAAAATGCAGTGAAACGACGATATTTTATAATGCCTCGTTATTGATGCTGCCGCCATGGTGGCTGCGGTGGTGGTTTGTGTGGTCCTTTGTGTACTTTTATATATTTTGCTAATGTTAGAGAAATATTACTATATATAATTTTGTGTGCTCCTTCCGTGTCCTTCTTAAGGGTTCCTGCTGTCATCGAATAATAAATGTTGCTGATGGAACCGCTGCATTAACATCCCATTCCCACTTCTTTCTCTTCAATTCCAGAAAGAGGGCTTTTAATATAGGCATCTTTATGATTTAACGGACATAAATATTTTTTCCAAGTAAATTGGTTATTCGCTTTTCAACAGTACAATTTGTTTTTTTTACTCTACGACTGCAGGAACCCTTTAAAATATAGTGACACACAGACGGATGGACGCTTCTCCTTTTCGTAGTAGAAGATGATTATGAAAAGTCCATTGGTATACTGCTATACGATTATAAACCAATGTTATGGGGGAGAGAGAAGAATAGCTCAGGACCTAACATGGGGATGTTGTGTTGTGTTGTTTGTTTGTATATCAGTCAGTGCCACTCCCAACACTGGATGATGTTTCTTTGTCTGCATTTCCTGGAGAGTTGGTGGCAGTTATTGGTCCTGTAGGTTCTGGAAAGGTGAGTTTGCTTTTATATGGTTTTTTTTTTTTAAAGCTTGTTTTTGTGTTATACTTTTGTGTATTTAAGTGCATGTTTGTGTTGATTAGGATTGTTTCATACCAACCTCAACATAAGCGAGTTTACTTTCATTGAAACAATGACGCGCCCATTTACCTGCTGTATATTTTTTTTGCTTTTTATCTTCCGATTAGTTGATATATATGATTACAAAGGAAAATATTTCTCACTTACAGGCAGAAGGAATGTTTGTTCGAGTTTCAGGGTGGTTGACCAAAATGTTTTGTTTTATTTTTAAGATACAAATTCTCGGCCTATGGAGTGAGGTGATTGAGGGTAGAAGGCAATACACTTACTGTGAGACAGTGGTATAATGCACAGATGTAATCAAAGGGAGGAACAAACAGGAGGAGGAGGCAGTGAAAGTGGAGAGAAGGAAAATGAAAGTAGAAGTGGAGGTAGTTAATGATTGGAGAAAAATTGTGGATCAGCATGGCGCATGGTCTGAGGTGGTGGTGTATTGCCAACTTATAGGCCTGCAGGGACCAGACTTAGAAAGGCAGTTCCACAAGCAGGAAGGCAGAGGACCAAAGGAGTGTGAGTGTTCAGGGAGCCTAGATTTTGGGAGTTTCACCAGGAAGATTATGTTGGAAGAAAAGCTGTGACCTGGAAGGATTGGGAAGGGATGGAGGGAATGAGTTATGAAATATCATATGGAGCAAGACTGGAGGTAAGTTAGTAGGAAATGGAGATGCCAACAACCTGCCTGTAATTAGAGAGCCACAGGCCTTGTGCTTTTGCTTTTTATGGGATATACCAAAGATGCTTAGAGCTTTGTATTCCACAGCATCCAGACCTGTGTTGAGGTGGCATCAACCCATAGAGAGGGGAGAGCAGGACTCCTTTTAGTTATATTATCAAAGGACTTGGAGGCTGTGAGAAGTTCAAAATTGGCAAGGAATAACTTGGCACAATAAAAGATGACCAATCATCCTGCATAATGTGGACTCATCTGAAAAAGGGAAAGATGGTTTTTCAGACCGTCCCAGATGTCATTAATGTATTTGTGGAACAAGTCTGGACACAAGACACTGCCTTGAAGCACTGTAGCTTCTACTCGGTGAGGAGATGATGGGATTCCATTGAGATCCTCAAGCATGATTGAAGGAAATCAGCAAGCCAGGAAAGTAAGTGGCTTTGTACACCAGATAAAAATTAATAAAGTATAGCAGGATGTAAGTCTGTTGAATGCCTGATATCTTTTTTCAGACACAGCTCTGAACCTTTCCTTTAGATTGAGGACCTCCACTAATTATTGGGAGAGATGAAGCAACAAAATCACCATGGTGACTTATTTGTCATCACGTATCAGCCACTGAACATAACATACAAATATGGACATCGCGAGCCATTCTTTTTATTCTTCTTCTTTTTTTAATACAAGGTCTAAGGCTCGTAATGGAATCAAAATAAAGACCAATTACTGCACTGTAGTCCCAAGAAGGAAGCCAGACATAACAGCGCGCACACACACACACACACACACACACACACACACACACACACACACACACACACACACACACACACACTACTGAGCTTGGAGAAGTGCCATCACTTCGAGATACTCTGGGTTTCAGCAACATCATAACAATGGCACCGCTTTTCTCACCACATTCAGTGGAGCATTTCCTCAGGAGGAATTTCCTCCACCCCATGGATGCCAACCAATGGAGATTGTCCATGCTTTATCCTTTTAAATGCTGAACGTCACACAAGGAAGTAGCATGTATAATTTTTAAGTCTTTGGTATGACTCAGCCGGGGTTTGAACTGCTGAATATTTTGATATTTTAATCGTACATATCAGCCTCTGCGAAGCAAGTTAGGCTCTCCCATATACAGGGCAAATTGAAGTGACTACTCATAATGAGGCTGAATCACAAGGCCTGTTGCTGTCACATTGCATGCAGGTCAGATGTCTGTCTTTTTCTTTTTAACCACCTCTTCTCTGGTCTAGCTCCTCTGATATATCAACCCTGTGACCCTCTGCAGTAAACCCCTCCTGGTTAAACTCCCAAAATCCAGGCTTTCCTCAACCCATCTATTTTGTTCTTTGTGAGTAGCTGTCTGGAGACTTCAATCACAATTATCAAGTTAGTGTTGCACCACTATCTCTGGTGGTATTCTGACCTGCTATCTTATTTACCCCACATTAACACAACCCTCTTACTTGCAGATGACTGTGTTTCCTCCCCATCTTTCTCTTCTCTTTTCCTGTTCATTCTTTGCCTTGTTTCTGTCCAATTGCAGCCCTACAGCCAGTGTGCATTTTCAATTTTGCCCTCTGTCTCCTTGCTCTTCCATGAGCTGAGATGTCGAATAAAAATAACAAGTGTACAAAAGTAATCTTTCAATGTCAGTACAACTTTGGTGTTTATGAGATTTCTGTTTTTTTTCAGATCCTGATCTTTGTTTACTGAGCATTAAACAGGATTACAAGTGGAACCTTAAATTTAGATCCCTCTTCATTGATAATTTAATTGTGTGGTTTTCTTCCAGCTTTATTTATCAGGTGCTTGCATATATTGTCCATGTTTGATCACTTTTGAAACAAACAAAGCTCTTGTTCAAATTACAAGGTTCTGTTGAGGCCTTCAAGGCTCCATCTTTGCCCTTTCTGAATGGCATGGCACGACTTATTGCACGTCTTATAAATGGACTACCCAAACCAACCTGCAGATTCTTGGAAAGCTCTTGGAATAATTTGCAGGTGGAAGCATTATTCCATTGTTGATTTATACTAATGATTCTAAACTTTATTTGAGGCTTCCTAACGATACAAACAATAGTAATGCATTGAAAAAAGTATATTGGTATCTACAGTCGGCTTGTACTAATTTACCATGAGTTTTAAAGATTATAATCAAAACCCCCTTCATTGCTGGGACATCTTGACCATGTTTGTCTGGCATGGCCTTCTGTAGTCGTCTCTCCTGGCTGCACTGCTTGGCGAGCTCCCTTTTCAAAAAGGCAGCTTGAAGCATGTGGGTCAACTCGCCTATGCGACACAACAGTCATGTGTGTTCCCTGGCACTGTACGATCCAACATCCTGTTTGGCAGCTCCTACAACAAGCTGCACTACAATCGGGTAGTGAAAGCATGTGCTCTTACCAAGGTCAGTGCCATTTTGTGAACTTAAAGCTTGACCGTAATGATTTCCTTTTCCGGCACAAGGATCATTTGCTTATCAAAAGTAAAAAAAAAAAATTAATTTGGGAAATAAATGCAGATGAAGTCTTTAAACAATTCTTATGGTTTTTTGGGGGTTTTTTTTTACATGTTATGGAACATGATGACTGATGTGAGTTTAGAAGATAAAAAGTAATGCTATGAAAGAAATGAAAAGAGGGGATGGGAGAAGTTTTTGTTTTCATGAGAAAGGGGTTGAGTTATTAATCAGAGGAAATGGGAATTAAAAAAGAAACAAAAAAAGGATGAAACATTATTTCACAGTGGATTAATACCTCTGATGCTCACCCTGGGTATAGGATCTCCAGCTTCTGGCAGAGGGAGACATGACAGTTATTGGTGATCGTGGGATTACCCTCAGTGGAGGTCAAAAGGCACGGATTAACTTGGCCAGGTATGGGCATTATTACCAACAAAATTTCTTGCTTTTTAAAAACGTCAGTTTACATGATGGTACAGCAAAGTAATGTTGCATATGTGCATCATATGAGCAAATGTATTGCTGTATCATACCCAAAATTCAAATTAACCCTCATTCTGCATCTCATTACTTTTCCCAAACTGCATTGCAGCATACACTTTATGAATGTGTCGTCTTGTGATGCTTTGGACATCTTTTGGAATCACTAATGCAATACTTTGCATTGACCTTGACATACCGTTGTGTCTGAGGAATTAGTTTGTATTAGTCAGCTTGAAGCAATGACTTAAACCTAATCAAACCACTCCTGGACATCTTGAAACGTAATCTGAGGGTCAACAGAGCACAATCTCCCATTGAACTTGCACTTGCTCTCAGAAAGAATGGTGCAACATTACACTGTATCAACCAACATTTGGTACATTGTGTTCATGACAGCCTTGGAGAAATCAAATGCATGGTTATGAATTTACAACTTTACAAGGCCAGTGTGGAGGGACCCGGAGGAGGATGAAAGTGTGCATGAGTGAAATCGTCGGAGTGGAAGTGCTGTTTGGTGCGAATGGTACGGCACACTTGCGAGGTGGAGAAGTGCGGTGCTTGGATGTATGTCACTGTATGGATATGGAGTCGAAGGTGAGAGAGGCATGCACAGTTTGTTATAACAAGATATGTGGCTCTGAAGAAGCAGCGAGGCTGCCATCTCAATCAGGACAATGAACGGTCCATGTGGCGGTACCTGGTGTAGGATTAAAGCGGACACGAGTGAGAACATAGGAGTGGAGGTGCTGTTTGGTGCGAATGGCTGAAGGTGCTCTGAGAAGCCTTGAGCGGATCCTCAGAGGCCGTGGCCACTGTGAAGACAGGGTGAGACGAGGCTGTAATGGAAGCCCCATTCAAGATGCATGACGGGGCAGGTGTGTTGTTGAACAAGAATATAAAAATAAACTCCAAACAAAGCGTCACAGCCCCCCTACAGAGAAAGCATTGTGAAGTCTTTGCAGACACACCAGGCAGCTGGGGTGTGTCCTGCTAAGATTAATGGCTACACCTGCCCCAAAAACAGGAATAGTCATGCTCATGGAAAAGGCTAGGACAATGCAGCCTGCTTTAGTTTTCCTAGGTAAAGATTGAGACATAGCCCATCCATACAAATTGTTAGCATCATAATACATCAGGTAAGAGTTTTCCGCATTCTTATTATATCAGGAAGATATTTGTTATTTGCTTTAGCATATCTCTTGGAACATACTTGGGATATTCCTCCTCTTTTAGCCTTCTCCATCATTAAAAGCATATCTATATCACTGATTAATTCCAAATCCTGTTTTTGTCATTTTTAACATGGCACTCAGCCAAACGGGGCTGTGTAATAGTGAGCGGGGTCGAATCCATAAGAATTTTTATTATGACAGACTGTTCTAAAAGTCTCCAACACATCAGTCAATAATAATACATCAGTTTTAAGATACAAATCGTGATATGATCCAAGATTCTTTATATTAAACTTCTCCCAAACCTTT